>CM074525.1:14366319-14966319 GCA_037379345.1 Perna viridis | reverse complement strand
ATCCATAATGGTCATTCATCTGTTAATCAGACTACTGAAGAGTGGTCAACATAAATATATTGTACATACAAACCATTCCCGTTGTAATCCTTTAACCAGTAAGCCATACTTGGTCCAATAGTGTATCATAAAATTTGCCATTATAATCTTTGTTCACATCCTGCACTTTTTTTCTGGCTGGTGTTACATCCTCTAACCAATGGGTTTACTGGAATAAGAAGTTTAACATTAAAAAACTCCTGACATATAGTACATGTTAGCATAAAGTGTTGATGAAAAAATAAATTGCAGACCTACATGTATTTATGCTGCTCTTTGAAAATGCACACATTTGTGCTAATTTCATTAAAATGGACAGTAAAAAATGCTGAAGTTTGTGAGATTTTAACACAGGTAAAATGGGGAGATTCAATTTCCATACAGCGTAATTTGCAGTCATAATTCAGAAACTATAGAAAATCTGTAATGCTGAATGTATATAGTGACTATTAACCAAAACAGTCCAAAAGACATTCAATAGCAATCAAAACTGGGGAGTGAGAATCAAGCAAGAAATATCATAAAAAGATTTTTTTACAGTTGCTTTTAGTCTAAATTGAGAGGCACCAATTTTTACCAATTACATACATGTAATAACTGGAGTTTCAGTAGTGGTGGATTCAGAGGAGGTACATGGGGTTGGCCCCCACTTTTTATTAGAAAAAATGTCATTTTCATGTGTAAAATTGACGAAAGTTGGCAAAAACATTTGAAGTCCTAGCACCCCCTTTTTCTGAGGAACCTTTGCTGGTACCCCCTCCTTTCAAAGAGTCTGGATCCGGACCTGTTTTAGTAGGTGCCAAATGAATGTATTTAAGATTTTTAGTGCTCAACACAAAATAAAATTAATGCCCAATGAAAGTTATATTTTCCCTTGTCAGAATAACAAAAAAAAAAAAAAAATAGTCTGGTACATGTAAATAAAGTTGATTGATTGTTGGGGTTTAACGCCTGAGCAGCAATATTTCAGCTGTATTCAGGTGATGAACATGAAGTGGATGATAAAATGAACATGAAATGATGATGAAATGAAAAATGGGATGGGACACAAGGATAATGGGGTCAACAAATTTTAATTGCCACTGGAAATAGGGAGAGGTCGGTAGGGTCGTGCAATTTAGCCTCCTGTGGCGGAGTACTATGAATCCTACTCCGGGAGAATACCACAGAAGAGTTCTTTAATGTGCGAGGAATGCGGCACCTTTCCCAACACGTTCCACCACTATGGTTTTCATTCAGGTTTTCTGTATTATGGCCTGACAACCCCAGCATGTAACATGCCAGGGGTACTCCACTCTACCACCTGGGGCACACAACCCAGTTGCTCTGTGGGCAGAGTACCCTAGCCCCCGGCTATGGCTCTGAGCACTATTTAGTCGCATCTTACAACAAGCTTAGCGCTGCTGCGGGACTATTCTTTTGACACCCGGACCCGTACGGGAATGTAAATAATGTAACTACCATAATTTAGAGAGAAAAACAATCATAATTTATCACAATAATGTAAAGCTACAGGCATGAATTCAAATTTAAAACTTATTTCGTAAGGGTTTTACCTTTAACAAATGTCCACATATTATAACCTGTCCCTAAATTTCAGAAATAAAACTTAATCAAGCCAACTGTATTGATATTTACCTATTACCATTTAAATCAATACAGAATCTCAAATATTTGGAAAGAATTTCATTCTTTTGAAATAAAATTTCTAAATATGCACAATAAAACAGCAATAAATTTTCCCAATAAAAAATTTTGCACAAACATCAAATTTCAACTTATAAAATTGGTAGTTTTATTACTTATCTAATCTTTAAAACATTCATATCCTTCTTTTCTCGCAATGCAAACAAAGCTTAAATCCAATTTTTATCGACCATTGCTTATCAAATTAATTCCACTGTGCCAGATCTTGTTTACAGTGTAAGAAAACTTGCTCAACATGCAGAAATTTGCCTAAACCTGTTCAACAGTGAGAGGTTCAATATTTGACAAATGGACTCTTAAAAACTGTTCTGGTCAAAAGCAAAAATCAATGAGGATTAGATTTACAGTACTCAACTAAATACTGGCTACCATGTGTGTATGAATACATTGATTTTATATTCTTAAGTAGCAGTCTTTGAAAGAATCATGCAAATTCTGTAAAATGTGATACAATTAAAAAAGGCTGCACATTATTATTATTTTTTGTGATTAATTCACTTTATAGGTCTATATGATGAAATATATAATTATTCATATCAATCTGTCGGCACATAGGAGATAATCTGCATGGAAATTCTCAGTTTCTATTTTAGTGTCATTTACAGAGTCATCTCCCTTAATTCTGAATTCTACAGTACATTCAGCCCATGTCACCCCAAGGCCACCCAATAGTCTTCATTGAACGACAATGAAATCTTCACACCACAAGGAAGGCCGCAGCATGCCCAAAACAACATACACAAAAAATTTTAAGTTTTAAACAAAACTTTACATTTGAACAGATAACCAAAGTGGCTTTAATGATATCCTTGAATTTAAAAAGTATTATTTGAATTTGGAATTATTTTTGTATTCAGAAAATAACAAAAAAAAAGATGATATGTAGAACTAAACCTTACTAAGGCGGTTAGTCATGCCAGCATGGCTATAGGGTAAGGTAAGTTGGATAACAAAAGGCAATGAAAACTTACCATACTAACCACCCTTTGTCATGACAGCATGACTAACCCCTTGGTAGAGGTGAGCTTAAACAATTAATTTTTTGCTTATTTTCTTAATTCTAAAATACATTTTGTAAAAAAAAAAAAAAGTTAAACAGAGTTACTGTGTAAATAAAAAACAACAAAAAATGCACTCTCACACAAGTGTTACATGTATTAATATTATAACTGAAGCAAAACTGCAAACCCTACTTGCAAACATTTCCGAAGTAGGAGGCTGATTTTTTTTTTGACAGAAATTTTTGCTACATTCCAGTGTTCTAGGACTCCTATTTCCCATTATCTGGGGCAAGTAAAATTTGGGTCAGGGAAAGTTAGGTACTTAGTTACACTTTCCCGTGGCAAGTTGAAAACTTCATATGCTGTAAGGATTTGTTTTGTTAGGAAAGCAGTCATTGACTGTGGGAAAGTTGATTTCATATGGATTTTTCCCAAGGAAACCTCAATTTCTGAAAAATCCTAGAACACTGCATTCATATGCACTAAAAAAATTACAAGCAGACATCAACCAATTAGTTAATATCTGATGCCCAATCTCTATACCTAATTTCATGTAAATTTATTGAATAGGGGGATAAACACTTCCTACTTTACTGTAAGTCTGTCCTAAATTCTGACAACAGACAATATTCAGTACAAATTTGAAGTACACTATGATTGACATGTTAAATCATGAAATCCCCATCCCGCCTGATAATCCATTATAATTTCTAAAATACATCTTTTTAATCATTTCTATTGATGAAGTCCACACAAAACCTTACATTGTGTAAGTAAGTAACAATAATGAATTTCTAAAATAAAGTTGTCCCCTTTCACAGTCTGTTGAAAATAGGACATTTGATAATTTTAAATGCACCATACAAACATAATATACAACCAAAGTTCTTAGTTTTCTCTGAAAATGGAAGCATAGAAGATCTAAATACTTTTCTATGAACCATTCAATGATAAATAAAATGAAATGACTCTTCAAATAATTAATGCATTTGGACAATTCTTTGCTATTTTAAATGATTTACGCAAAGAGATTTAAAGACCTTTTGGATATAATGAATGCATTTTTAAGTATATATACATATACAATGTATATGTGCTTACATTAAAACTGTATTATTATGTCAGTGAAATTCAAAGATTACAGGATTTTAACTCGGATATCTGATTACCTCAGAGTTCAGAGAAATGATAATTTCTTTAGGGTTGCAAGCACTAAGCAGATAAGCCAAAAATATTTAGACCTACATGTACAATGTCAATAGGATGTACATGTAAAAGCATATTACCAAGGACATAAAGAATTCCAGAACCAATTTAATTTTTTTTTAGCAGCTGGAGTGGGTCTAGTCTAACATATATGACTTTAGCCCTCAAATAAATTGATGGTTTTTTTCCCTAAAGAAGCATTTTAAGAATGGGAGTTTCTGAAAGAATAGGACACAGGTGAAAAAATATAAAGACAAGACTTTCCATATCAGTTTGTTAAAGTGAGTAAAAATATCATTTAAATGCACAGCAAACTAACATTTCAAGGCCAGATAACTTCATCAAAAACTACCAATTTTATAACAATCTGATGAAATATTCCAAAACATATCCAGTCAAGTGATGCAGAGATCCGCCCGCATTAAAAATTGTGTGATTCTCCCTATTTTCAGTCCTTTCCTTCAAAATTCTCAACAACTAGCCTGAATAATTGAGGAGTGTAAAGGATTCAACTAGCCAGAAACAAGGAATGTACATCATTCACTAGCTCGTATTATTTTTACTAGCCCCGGGCTTCAGGCTATTGGCTTAAGGTGAGCACTGCATTTATAAATGTAGGTGAAGCTTACTACAAAATCATTAAATTTGCTCTATACAGAGCAATGTATAGAGAAAAACATTATGGAACATAGCAAACCTCATATTTTTTAAAGCTGCTAACCCTCTATGTACATAAATATACTTCTACACTATCAATTTTAATATTTTGAAAATCAGCAGTGATTGGGATTAAAATTTTGAAAATGGGCCATTTTTAATGATCTTCAGAATTTCAATGGGCTATTCATTAACATTCTGTGTAAAATTTTCTGATTTTAATGGGACATTTTCAGCAGGAATGTGACAAAAAGCACATCTCCCCCTCTAATCCTAATCACTGAATCAGTGATCATTCACAGGGTCAAAATCAAAATTTACTAGTTTAGTACATTATATTATTAAGGTACAGCTACACCACAAAAAATTTTCCAATGACAGTATGGAAAAAGTATGGTGTTTGTCCTCAAGAAATTCACTTCTCTTCACTACGAGTAATTTTTCCATAACAGAAATCAAACTGTCAAGCCTACAACTATAGACAACATTTATTAGCACAAACACATTTACATTAAGTGGTTATGGCATAATGCAATACCAAACGAAGTGCAAATAATACATAACTTGCCCTTGCAGAGACCCTCAATTCCTGAACAAGAAGGACCTTTGAAATCTTTTTTGACCACTGCGATAAAATTATTTAGAGCTGGGCTACCAAACTTTTGGGTAAAATTTAGTTGAACATATAGCAGTCTTGGTCATATAAATTTCTGACAATCCCAAGCTCAAAAATTTTCAAGAACTTATATAGCAATCATTGGTATGTTTAAGAGCCATCATTCTATAAGCCCATCAGCATTTTTACCAGCCATGGCTGTTGGGCTTGTGTCAATTCCAAAGATTGATATAGTAAATATTTAACAGAAATATGATATGGGTTACCAGATTGTACATGTATTTTCTAATGTATACCCCTGTACTAAAGTCATGAAACTCCAATATCCCACATCAATCTAAACGTACAAAAGGAGTTCAGTTTAGACAAATTTTACAGTATGTAGTAGGAGTATTAAAAGAATATTGCACCATAAAGCAAGTCTAAACAACCATCAACATGATTACAAGCCACACCTGAGTAACCCACCAATCATTTAATATCATTTAAGACATATTCAAAGATTGCTATAATTCAAACCATACATAAAATAAATCAAACACTGTGAAAAACCTTATCCATAATATGTATATTTTTTGTATAGAGTATTATTTCACGTATTTATTTGAGGTCAATTAGCCATGCCTTTTTCATAAAGGAGTAGTTTTATAGAGTTTAAATGCCATAATACATTGATGCCATAATTGACAAGATCATACAAAGTATTGAAAAGGTGTACCGTAAAACACAAAAGGAGATTTTGTCAAGTCGGTGAATCTTTATATCCCCCATCAGTAAGTCCATAATAGTATGCAGCAACTTATCTAAGTATCAATTTACATTCTGATAAATTCAGACGACTGGGTCTTACATACACTGGGATCTTATATTTCAAAGGCCTGAGGGGGGGTTTAAAAAAGTGTGGATCCAGGGTTCAGGGACCCTTAATTTCAAACTGTACATGTACAACCTTTAAAATTTCATTTACTAAAATCCTATTTGTAGAATTGACACAAACAGTCACCCAAAGCCTTCCTAATTTGTGATAGAACTTCCCTGACAATTAATTGATAGTCCTTTGAGATACTTGTATTATTTCTTAAATATATAATTGTCAAAATTTTACTTGACCTAAGGACTGGACTGCAAAAAAAAGCACCCTTATCTATGTGTCATTCCATGCAAACCTTGCAGACAAAAGAGTTTCAGTTCTTGGATGTAACTTCACTGCACTGTGTCTGACGATTCTGGACAGAAAGTTTAAAGGCCGGGACAAGTGCAATACAAAATAAAATATACTGCATTGCTCAAATCACGACCAACAAACTTCGTCCTTGTCACTTTCACTAGCTCATTTCTTTCAATCTCCTCCGCAGACTTGTATCTGTTTCCTGATTTATTACGCATCTCCACACTAGCTTGTAGGCTCTTCTATACAGCATGTGAAAAAACTCACAGGTCATGAGCACTACTCGTATCAAATATGTGAAGCTGTTTCCAATGTATTTCAACTAATTTGCATGAAAAGGAGTGGGATTTGGCAGGAAGTGTGGCAGAGGTGTCGTTCTGAAATAGTAAATATACCCTCTGAACAGGAGATTGCATTCAGTAGATAGTAAATTCCTGGTACATTTATAATATGCACGACTACATATCATCTCCTTACTACACACAAAGTTTCATGTGATTGGTGCTGTAGTTTCCAAGCTTTGAGCTTACAAAGTGTGGTACACAGATGGGGAAAAAAACAATGTCATTATGTCTCCCACCTAAGTGGAAGAGACATTACTACTTACATGCGTAAAAGAACAAGTGTCACAAGAACAAGGATTCAAACTTAATGTGTAGAACTTCATGGAATTTCAAATCAAATGTCCACTATGGAAAAATGTAAAGTTCACTTTGTAAGCTCAAATGCTTGGTAACTACAGCACCAATCACATGAAACTTTGCGTGTAGTATGGAGATGATACGTAGTCGTGCATATTACAAAAGTGTAAATGTAGAAGAATGAATGTTCTCAAGTTAGGTAAAGGAAAACAGGGACAACAGTTGAGGGCTCAGGACTGCTGCTAATTTGAATCAGTGGAAAAGTCACATTTCTTGTATTGAGTGTTAACAAGGCTAGTAACTACTGGCTACTACAATATTTGTTGGGCCCTTTACTTTTTACAAGAAAGTACAATATGCAAATAGAAAAATAGTCTACACTAGTATTCCATTTGGCAGTTGGGACGATGAATTGATAAAGTAAAAGCTCTGAGCTCATTCCCTTATTTAGAAAAAAAAAAAACATTTTACTATGGTTGAGCATTCAGAATTCATCTATTTAAAGAAAGCTAAATAAATATGAACATTTTAAGAGAATACACAGACTGATATCAATATAATACTGACTAGATTGAAGAATACCCAAACATAAATTAGAAGTTATATGTTATTATCAATATAAAAAACTGCCTTATAAAAATTATGACGGGTACAGTACATTTTAAAATCACTCTACCATGACATTTCCTCTTTATATCTGTCCCAGGATTTTTTGTTCCCATTCATAGACTTGAATGGCAACTGCTGAACATAGTAAATGAAAAGTCTCTTTTTATATTACATTATTTTTTTATATAAAACATGTTCATACATGTATTACATATCTATTTATACTACTAGATGACAATCCGTTTTTTTTTTTTTAAAGTATTCTACGAAAATGATCCATAAAATGCTCCACTTTCTGAAATTTTAACAACGGTACTATGGAGATATTCACAATCTGTAGAGTATAATTTGCAGTCAAAAATCCGTAGAAAAATACGGAAAATCTGTAAGTAAACACCTCTGGTATAAGTATATGATAGCACTTTTTCTTTCAACATTTAGGCCTAAAAGAAATGTGTGTTCATTATTAGTTTAACTTTGATGTTAGAATCTCAGTACTAAAATTCAATGACTTTCTACATGTACATACATCGAATTTTTTTTACTAGATTCCTATTCAATATACATATATGCAGCTTTCATCAACTTAAAACTAGCCAAAGATAAGGCCTGAAATTTTTTTTATTTTTTCCAGTAACCCTGTCCGACCTTATTTTTTCCCTGTCGACCTGAACTTAAATATGGTGTCAAAAAAACAAATACATAGATTTCTGTCATTGATTTTTTTACTAAAATCTACTTGGTCTTAGACGGGTGGTTAAAAATTCGTAAAAAAAAAAAAACAGAAACAACATGGCAGTCACTACAACAAGTTCAGTATTCAGTGTCATTTTAAAACTGCAGTGACAATCACCATTCCACCACAAAAGAAAGCAGACCAAATTTTGGCTCCACAAAACTTAGGGATTACAATGATCTAAAGCATTCCAGACCACCTTTAAAATAATCTAAACCATTTCCATCTGCTAAGCAAACCATTATTGTACCCTTGATACCCAATTTAACTTTGATGAATGGATTATGCCTTTTAATCAATCATTGTTAATTGGTTATGAGTTAATTTTCCACACTTGTCAATATGAACAACAATAAGGTTAGAAAAAAACTTTCAATGAAGTTGAATAAACTTATTACTGTCGACAATAGCAAATATTAGCAGGTCAACATTCAAATGAAGTTCATAACTTTATAACAAATGATAATGGTTTCCTCTGTGATAATAGTCTCACACGCTTTTGTTTTGGGTATCAAAAGAGCTGAAAAGGTGAGAAAGTTCAATGTTTGCTGTAATAACTAAGGAATTTACTTAGAAAGGTAAAACAAAAGGGGAAACAACTCAGTATTTAAAGAGATCAAAAGCTAAGAATAATAATAAAAAAACAATGATTAATTGGAACAGCAATAAGTGTTATACAATGATACATCATTTTGTTAGTATGTTAAATATTACTTTCAGATATATATATACATGTACCTACAGGTACATGTAGTTTCAGTGCTAATATTGGTCTTCAATACCAGGCAGTCGATAAATGCATATCAAAATTCACTTCCATTTTTAATTCAAAAACAGTAACAATGCCTAAGACCTAAAAAAAACCAAACATGTGTTTCCGGTAACCCGACTGACTCTAGTTTACACCCCCCAACCTTAACTTTCACATGGTGTCGGCCAAAAAAATAATTTCAGCATTTTCCGTCGCCAATTTGCATTTTATAGTATTTAAATCGCTCTCCAGCGTGGAGACCCATTTCACAGTAAGAACGCTATGGTGAACGCCAGTGCAAGTTCAGTATTTGCAATGAAAATTGCAAAATGTCAGCACTTGGAGGTTAAAAACCTACTGATCATAGTTCTTTGATTAACCTTGATTCAGTTATGACCACTAGGGCTACCTATCCCGAATGCGCAAAGGGTGTTACCGGAAACACAATTTTTTATTTGTTTTAGGCCTAATGTCATTCAGTTGCTGTAAGTAGGAGACAAAACTCAAATTCTTATCTCTTCAAACAAATTTACAATAAATGGTTATGACAAAATACACAAATCCAAACTTACAAAAAATGACAGTTCTAATAATAACCAAATTGAAAATCTGCTCTTGATTTCACAAAAAGTCGTAAGTGTAAAGTTGATCTTAAGTAATGAGGTCATGATTTACGATCAATTTCACACTTACGACTTTTTGTGAAACCAACGCCTGGTGCCTTAAACTAATACTTTATTTAATTGATTTATTTATATATTCGTTTATATATATGAAAAAAACACTTTGCAAAAGACGCATTCTTTACTTGGTTGATTAATAAGAAAAATGAATGCATGTGTTTCCGACTTTTTAAAAAAATAAAAATACAGATCCAGAGGCATGTTAACATACTATGAATGCAGACCAAAAAAGAATGGTTTATTTTGGTGGGTTTTCCCTGCACATATTCTTTTGTGGTTTTAATAAGTGAACTACATGTATTTTTCAAATTACAAGTAAATCAAAAAAATATTACAGAATTTTCAATTACATGTATCAGACTTAATATCGCAGCTGTGAAAGAATTGTATCAAGTGAATTTTTTTTTTTAGAAAATGTATAAAATCTGATCAGATTAATCTGTGCTTTAGTCTGCACCTTTCGACTCTAGCACTACATGTATGTCAGTCTAGAAATATTTAAGTTGGTTCAAGACAGTGAAATGCTTACTTCTTACCAGAAGAAATTTTGGCAAAATTTGAAAACCTCAAATCATAGGTCTATGACACTCCTCAAACAATAACTAGAAAATATTTAAAAGAATAGGGAAAAAAATCCTATCTACATGTAAATGCATTTAAATTTCCAAGTTAATTCGTGATTGCAGGATTTGAAGAATTTGTTCCACCAGCTAAATTGAGCAAGTACTGAAAATTCACACCCACTTAATACCAGTTTTTTTTTTTTGGTTATTTCTGGACTTCACCAATATTACATACAGAATTCCACTAGCAAATTTTAGCAAGTGGAAATAATTTCTACTAGCAAAATTGAATTTCAGCTTGCATTTAGCAAGTATTTCCCCTTAAATTCAATCACTAGATAGTGTGATTCTTAGTTCAGCTACACAGTATTTTGTCTTTTATTACATTCTATCAATTTTAAGGGTCACTTTCCAATCTAAATGGGGACTCCTGGCCCCACAAAAAAATATCCCTGCATTCAGTTAAGGACAGTAACTTACAAAACATTTTGCTCTTGACAAGTGCTTAAAGTTAATAAACCTGAAGAGCACAATACCATATTGGTCTGGTCTTAACAGAACACTGTATTAAATTAAAAGTTTTATGGAACATGTACATTGTCTAGGAGCCTACCTGCACAGAAGGTTGATAATTCCATAGTAGCCGGATAGCACACTTACTGTGCAATACCACGGTTGTATAGACCAATAAATATCAAATAAATCCTGTATCAACATAGCTATACTGGCAAATCTTCAATACATTTCTGTCTTTTTATTTGTATATTTAAGTTAAAGAGGTTCAATCATGGGGTATTTCAAATTTTTGGTTCTGTAAATATATATTTAAGTTTCAGGGGTACAAACGGGTATTCAAGTGTACATTTCAGATTGTGAAGGCCACAGAGATACAAATAAGAAAACTGAATTTGAAAGGCATTTAAAACTATGCATTATACATTGTACATGTTCATTTTAATAGGAAAAATATTTGAAAGACTAGCAGTGGTTGAAGTTTACTTTCAAGAGTGGAAGGTCTTGTTCTTTTCAAATTCCAAATTAATGGTCCACTTGAGAAATATCTGAAGTCAACAATAAAATGTCAATAAAAAGGGTTGGCGGTCCAGGACCCATGTAAATGAAATGTCAAATGTGCAACATGCAAGTCAGGGTCTAGGACCCTTGACTACCACTACACGTAATTTGAACCCCAAACTATACTGCTACCAATTGCATCAGCAATATTTTTCATAACTCTAGAGCAGAGATCTTCATTATACAGGGGTAAATATAGGGGTTTTCAATCTGCCAATGGCAACCATTTTTTTCTGTTTTAGTAGCCCAGCAGGCGAATTACAAAAAAAAAAATTGTTGGTCAGAGTTTTAACTGGTTACCATTCGATCAGAAACGTAGCTTCCCTATTCAAATTTTATCAGTAACCAGTTCTAATAATACGGAAATCGTTCATAACCAATGTCCGATTCTTATTTAGAATTGCTTATTAATTTCCCCCTCCGGTATTTCGTAAAATGTGGAATTTTATTTCTAGGGTTTTTGCAAGACTGTTTGAATATTGTAGAGATTAATTTGTTCAGAATCTGAACAAATTAATCTCTAGAATATTTCATGTATTAAAGTTTTGGAATGATATGAATTGGTTGTACAATTTTAATTCATTGAGATAAATATATTATCCAAAGCACATTTTTAACTTCAACTGCACACTTTAGGGTTTTCAACCACGCGTATAAATAGGGAGGCTATGGAGTGAATGAGTGAATGGACGTGTGACAACAAATAAAAATTATCATGGAACAGGGCTTTTATTCCTGTTTTGCATTTTGATGTTGCATGAAGGTCTTCAACAATGAACAAATAGTTCATACTCTAGGCAACCAAATTTTTGTCTCGGCTAATTGATTTTATAGTTTAGTAGCCCAGGTGGCTACTGGCCTCAAAAAGTTAATCTTGACCCCTTATCTGGTAGCCCAGAACCCATTTCTGTTAAATACTCTATATATTCAACTAAATTCTACCCAAAAGTTTTGTAGTCCAGCTCATAATCGGGTAGCTATAGGCTTCTGGGTGACTGCTAATTTTTACCCCTGTTCATAGTTTTTTGCTGTCAGAGATACAATGTAAACTAATTCTTAAAAGAATTCAACGAATGCAAATACACACATACTGATATAAGTCTTTGGACTGCTGTACACCCAACAGAAAAGAATCAGTGCATACACATGCACACTTAAGGATATAAAAATTTACGTACATGAAGAACCTTTTGGTGACATACATGTATTGGAGAATTGAAGAAAGTACTCTTGAGTCATGATATTTACCTTTACATTGTGAGAGTCATTAAATATGTCAGCTTATTCCTTTCAGGCCATATAAAAAACTTTTAATGATTAACTCCACACTTAAAAAATTTTTAATTACAAAATTTTTCCAGATCTTGGACAAAGTTCTTTAAATATGGCAGAAAATAACCAGTTGCAAAAACTTTAACGCATGTGTGGCATTATTTGAAAGCTTTATATTATTGAACATAGTCATTATCCAGGTCATTCCAAGTATACACATGTACTGAAAAAATTGACAACTTCAGCAGTCTTTCAAGTCCTTCAAAATTCCAATACCCAAATATATCTGTACCAAACAATAATTTAAATCCGATAAGTAGCAATATAATACAATATGTAGGTAAATATACTTATTTGATAACCCCCTTCTCTAATCAATCCTGAATTACAACACAATCACTACAAATGATAAAGGACATTTTTCTCAGTTTGTAAAAACTAACACAAATTGATAACGACCGGTTACCGGGGATAGTAATCTCTTGTGGGTCATTCGTTAAGTTACACTTTATCTAGGAACAGTTGATAAGTGAAAGTGTGGATCAATTTTTACTGTTACCTAGCTGCCACTGTTACAATGTCCAGTTGAGATTGTAGTTGGGATTCAATAGCACTGAATGAGCAGGCATGACACAGCTTGAAATAAATGTTAAAATAACTCAGCAGACAATCTACTCACTTACGTCAAAGAACCTATAATCATGATAGACTGTAGAAATGTGCAAATAGATCTATATATGATCAGAATCAAGTTTGGACATTATCCCACTTTTAAAACTTCCCCCCAGTGGAGGTCAGAACATGCAAAGAAAATGTGCTGAAACTCATTAGTTTAAGGTACATGTACATAGGAACTTGCTGAATGGATGTCTGTTTCATATACATAAAGTTTTTCCTCAGCTAGAGTAAACCAATTGCCATCTGTTAACATTATCCTTTTTAAAATACATATGAAGTCTTCAAATATGTTTCAGGGAGCAAGGGTGGACTCAAACCCTGACTTGGCAGTACGATCAGACCAGGTGAAATCATTTTTCAACCTTTCGGACATTTGGTCCAACAACCTAACAAAATCTACTGATCTGCTGGACCGAACAATTATCTGCCAGACCTTAAAAAAAAAAATTAAAGAATTTTGCACTGCTTTTTTGTATGTTTATCTATGACTAGATCTGTTAATTAAATGTTACTAAAACATTTTGGTTCCGAGTGCTTCTCTTACGATATTTCCAATTCCCTACCTTTTAATTGTTTTATGTTCAGTATACAACAAAACACAACTTTTAAAGATACAGTACAGAAAGAGACATACCATGACTGGTCACTGACATGGTAGTATACCACTCTTTGAGTTGTAGCAAATAACATTCAAGGTTTTCTCACTCCTCCCAAAAAAGGAAGTCCCAGGATTCCCTTGCCAAAAAAAAAAAAAAAGGCAACTCCTGTAAGGAATTCAAAGGGTCAAAAAGAGGAGGGTCTAATGTTTTGATAGTGTTTCCTAAATCCTGACAGGTAAAATTGTTGTTGGACCGACCAACTACGATTATTTTCTGGACCAAATATCTGACGTGTCCCATGATCGGTTCCGGGAGTTTTTTTTTGGGCATGCATGATTACGATTAAATATCGTTTTCAATTCCGGTTTTAGATCGATGTTCAACTCAAAATCGTGGAAGGGACAATCCCTAGAAAGTCTTTAAAACCTCTGATAACAGAGGCTGAACACAGCCAAAGTTAGAAAAGATAGGAGGAAAATCATCCTGATCGGAAATTCAGTAATAGCTGGGATAGGAATATGGAAACATTTATTCTTGTGCTGGGATGCAGTTTTTTCTTCAGCCCAAGAATAAAAGATAATTCAAAATTTCTCATTTCACATAAACAAATTAACTAAGTAACATAAAAAAGGCTTAGACAATATAAAAATTAGAACAACAAATGAGTAGTATACCATACATTATTACAAAATACAACAACAAATGTAAATGGTAAATGTCGACAGTGTGAGAAACCATTTTTCCCCTTACCTGCCATTCTAGCTGGTGGAATATTGATCTTGATAGACAAATATAAATTCAACAAGCCACATTCTTGGGGTTTTTTTCTGTACTATCATGTTTTCTCTTGGATTTTACTATCTTCTGACTTTCTTTTTCTTTCTTCAACTATTATTTCATTCTTTTTTTTAAATTTATCAAAAACTTTTCCATTTTCTAATATTGCCTCCCATTTAAGTTTTTCATGTACTGTACAGTAACAAAATGAGTACTCCATTTCTGAACTCGTATTTTAAAAAATAAAATTATACTTCAACAGATTAATCATCATGAAACAAGAAAATCATTTGCTTCTTGTTCATTTTTATTTTGACAATAAACAACTAATTTGCAAGGTAAAAAATCTTAAATTACCAAGATAATTTTGTTTGAATACTAAAATGAGATCAGGACTGTCGTCTAGGTTTTGACATCCCATTTACCAAAAATTAAAATGGCAGATCATAAACAATGCTTTACAAGTCAATAAAATTGTGTATATCATGCCAAAATTCACTTGACATATTCAAGCTGAACTTCTTAAATCAAAGGGAACATATTTTTAATGTATGATGTTAAGGGATGTTTTACTAAATAACCCGTTGGCTGGTTAACTTTCCTTGAAAATGGCTAATCAAATGACGGTCGCCAAAATACACTTCTACTTGTATTTGGCGAGCTGGCAAGCGTTGGTTGCCCACACTGTGTCAATGCATCATCCACTTTTACGATTACAGTAAAAAAATTTCGGTCAGACAAAACTGATCAGCCTGTCTGACCGAATGACAGACAGATCCTCCAACAATTTGGCGCAGACGGTTTTGAATGCTTATTTATGTTTTGTTTTTGTACTGCCAACGGCAGCAAACAGATTTTTAGCTCACCTGACCTTTTACGACAAGCTTACACTGCTGCAGGTTTATTCTTTTAACACCCTGACCTGCATGGGCGCATATTTCAAATAAAAACAACCTCTCCATTCTGGCCAAAACCTACGCGACTGTCCCGATCTCATATTAGTAGTCAAATGAAATTATCTAGGTAACTTATAATATGTTACCTGGCAAATTAGTTGTTTATTGTCAAAACAAAAATTAACAAGAAGCAAATGATAAACATTTTCTTGCTTCATAATGATACATCTGTTGAAATATAATTTTATTTTTAAAATACGAGTTCATAAAAGGAGTACTCATTTTGTTACTGTAAAGTACACGAAAAACTTATATGGGAGGGAATATTAGTAAATGGAAAATTTTTGATAAATTTAAAAACAAATGAGAAGATAGTTGAAGAAAGAAAAAGAAAGGCAGAACATAGTCAAATCCAAGAGGAAACAGATGATAGTACAGACATAAAACTCAAAAAAATTTGGCTAGTTGAATTTCTATTTGGCTAGATCAATATTCCACTAGCCAGAATGGCAAGTTTAGGAAAAAAATGGTTTCCCACACTGCAGACACCTATGTTCTATTTTTAGTACAGTGGCCATGTTTTTCGACGAATCAGAAATCCCCTCATCAGTTCTATGCAGGATACCCCAAGGAACATTTATACCAAGTTTGGTTCTGATCAGTCAAGTAGTTTCAGAGGAGCAGAGTTTTGTATAATTGTTAATGACGACGGACGCCCTGGAGTCGTTCACTTCGTCCTTGGACAACACCAAAAGCGAAGTGATGTAGCCCTCTCAAATCAGACATCGCCCAGGATCGGGACTGTACTCTGTCTTTAAGCTGTGGTCTCACTAACCACTTCCGGGTCAAATGGCCACCCTCACTATGTAGTACCAAATACACACTGAACCTAGACATATGCATTGTAAGTGCATTATTTGTATGTATTATGATTAAAAGTAGTCAAAATAAAGCTGAGAATGTGTACTTTAAAATCATATATGTAATTAACTACAAAAGTGTATGAATATTGTTTATATGTGCGAGTAATTCGCCACCATGCTGTCAGTTAGCAGAACTGGTAAAAATGTGGATTTTCAGTATTATTTATTCACGTAAATTTTGTGAAGAATTTCTACAATCATCGTACCATTAGCATAATGATTTTGGAAGCCTTATTTTCCAAGCTTCGCAACGGTATGCAACTTTAAGGTGTCATTTGTCCTGGGAATTCACAGTGAGACTTTGAAAATTACTTTTTTAACATGTAAAGTAATGGAAACGTTAGAAGTGGTTAGTGAGACCATAAATTAAATTATGGCATATTTCAGAGAAATGCATAATTTGAGGAAAATTGCCTTTCCTGGTCATTATTTCCATTTTCCCATAAAATCAGTATAGTGATATTGGTAATCTGGCTATATTTTAAGAGGTGCATTGTGCAAGGTATATAAAAAAACAACATAACAGCAAGATTTTTATCAGTAACAGTGACTCATAACTTGACATCATCCATGAAATACATAACGTCACTGCTTGGGATATTCAAAGTACTCAAATAGTCACACAGCACAGACTTAGAATCACACAGTAATAAAATAGGAATGATATAAATTGCTGAAATCTGTTCTTTTTCCATAATAATAAATGATATTTACTATAACAACTACTTGAATTACTATAGGTATCAATTTAGTGTGACAAGTTACTTAAAATTGTAATTTTTTAGTAATTTAGGTAAAATATCACTGAGGGGCATGATATAAAAATGACCATTTCTTTGTAGTCCTATGTCTGATTTTGATAGTTTTGGTCTTATTAGACTCACAATACCACAAGCTTTCATAAAATGTAAAAAAAAGAAAAACAAAAAAACTCATAAAATGTTTTTAAGGTCTCACTAACCACTTCCGGGTCAAATGGCCACCCCCCCCCTATGTAGTAACAAAAACACACTGAACCTAGACATATGCATTGTAAGTGCATTATTTGTATGTATTATGATTAAAAGTAGTCAAAAAGGAGCTGAGAATGTGTACTTTAAAATCATATATGTAATTAATTACAAAAGTGTATGAATATTGTTTATATGTGTGAATAATTTGCCACCATGCTGTCAGTTAGCAGAACTGGTAAAAATGTGGATTTTCAGTATTATTTATTCACGTAAATTTTGTGAAGAATTTCTACAATCATCGTACCATTAGCATAATGATTTTGGAAGCCTTATTTTCCAAGCTTCACAACGGTATGCAAATTTAAGATGTCATTTGTCCTGGGAATTCACAGTGAGACTTTGAAAATTACTTTTTTAACATGTAAAGTAATGGAAACGTTAGAAGTGATTAGTGAGACCTGTATTTGACCAGAGTTATCTCTCTTCCAATAACAATTCTAACAAAAATGGCACCCGTTTGAGATAATAAATTGTAAAAATTTTCGAAATCTATCAAATTATCGGTTATAAGCAAGTATTTGAATCAGCTTTTTGTTTCAAAGGTTTAAGACAGGATACCGAATGAACATTCTTCACTTCAGCTTACGATAATTCATGTTTTACCATTTACATTTTGTTTAGGAAATCTGCAAATTTGTTGTGCGGTTTCTTTGGATCTTCATGTTTCATATCAGAACACTCTCCATTTCGACGAAACATTTCTTAAGCTTGAGACGAGTTCGTACTGGCCTCTACAGCCTACAATACTTGTCAATAAAGTTTCGAAGCTCACCGATTTAGCCATTGCCTACTCCATATTCATAATATTTTTTTTACATGATTATTGATACTCTTGATCAACTAATATCAAGAGACTGGATATTTTGAACAAGAAATCATTATGGATTAAGTGGGATCAGGAAAAAAACAAGAGGCTCCAAGGAGCCTTAATCGCTCACCAGATTAAAGTTTATCTTTCAAGGGCAATAAATTTGACATGGAGTTGTCCAACAATTTTGACTCAAGAAGACCTTGGCAGGACTATCATTAGGATCATTTCTGCGATAGAAATTTTCTTTCTTTTAGTTTTACAGATATGGGCTGAAAACTGTAAAAAAAAAAACTGTCATTTTTCATCTTCAAGGGCAATAACTCTTACAGGAGTCACCTGACAACCTCTTAATCCCGACAACTTTTGAAGGCCTTATAATAAGGGTCATTTCAGCTATAGAAATAATTTTGCTTACCTAGCAGTTTTGGAGATACTTGTGAAAAACTATTGTCTGACCCCTTTGTTCTATTTTTAGTAACAGCAGCCATTTTTTCAACTGATCAAAAAACAACAGTCCTATGCAGGATACCCCAAGGAACATTCATAACAAGTTTGGTTTCAATTGGTCAAGTAGTGTCAGGAGATGATTTTTGAAAGAAATAACATTAAAAATGGCAAAAATCGTTGAGAAAAGGCAACAACTCCAACAATGGCTTAATGGATTAAAACCATAATTTGACCAGAGATAGATCTCATCATGCTGAACACTTACCCAATATCAGAATTTAGCTAAACCTAATGGTTTAGGAGATTTATGTGAAAAACTACTGTCTGACCCCTACATTCTACTTTTAGTAACCGTGGCCATGTTTTTCAACGAATCAAAAATCCCCACATCAGTTCTATGCAGGAACATTCATAACAAGTTTGGTTTCAATTGGCCATGTAGTTGCAGAGAAGAGTTTTGTATAATTCTTAACAATGACGGACGCCAAGTGATCGCAAATGCCCACATGGCCTTTGGCCAGGTGAGCTAAAAAGGTGTCAGGAGAGGGCTAGAATGCAGGATTTGGCTTCATTAATGATTTACCCCAAAGCTTCTGACCTTAAGTGGCCCCCAAACCCCCGACTGTAGTATGCCGAGCATGCTTGCTGCCAGGGACAGCATTGCCTTCCACATTTGTCGGTCCACTTGTAATTTTTCGGTCCAGTCATTCTATTTTTTTAACTGGACCAATGTCCAGTACCCTACTATTCCTAATTTCTTTGACTGCACATTTGAAGAATGACAGTTCGGATCAAACAAAAAATAATAGGAAAATACACATCATTTTCATCACTAGAACTGAATTGAAACGGACCTTTGCACATCTCATGCAATCTTCAGTTCTTAACGTACTGTCAGAATGAAAATTTAAGCAAAACATTTATTTGTGAAAAGTTGGTATTGGTATGGTTTAACCATTTTAGACCCTACCCAGATTATGATAGTTTTTCTATTTTATTTGAAATGGGCTGACGTACGCTCATTACGTCATCAACAAGACCCATCCATGGTCACAGTTAAGAATATTCACTTACTTTCACACGTCTAGTGGTGCTGGGGTCAGGTCTCTCATTGCTAATAGAAAACAAATAAAAGAAAATTAAGCTCTAACACAGCAGGTGTTCAGTAACTTAGCAAAGAAATAATATTTAATATTTTACAAAAAAAAAGGGGATGACCTGAAGTTAGGGCTATAAACATAATTTAAACCTTCAAATTACATAAAAATAATATTGTAAATGTATAAAATGGCAAAGGTGACAATCTTAGAAATGGAAGCTGCGCCTTTCTTGAATATTCTGCATTATCTTAGGTTTTCTTTATTTAGGCGGTCCAATTTTACTGAAAACTTAATGTCATTGCATACGACGGAGACAACTAAGTGTAAAAAAAACACAAGGGTTCACTTTTTTACATCTTTGCTTTGTTATTTCTGTTTAAACGCATGTCACGCTGCCTCGGATATATCGCATGGGACACCAAAAATGTGAATGTCACCTGTGGTTAAAACACTTCGTATGGATTCGGAACACATGGCATTTTCATTGAAAATGCTCAAGAATTGGATTTTCATGTATGTCAAACTAGTTTTGTCTCATGAATTTCTCTGGAACTTACTTTTTCTTAACTTATTTTACTTTCCCGCGAACTTCTTCTGTAGCTAATAATGGCGGCCTTGACATGTGCACTAATATCCCATGATGCAGTTTTGTTGTTGTTACCTGGCAAGGAACAAAAGGCGGGAAGTACGAATTTTCGAAATGACACGATATACAATGTATACCATAGGGGTAATATTGATTAGCCCAGAGGCGGTTTTAGGCGGTGCATATATCTTTCCTATCTTAGACAAAACATTGGAAAAAACAAATTTAAAAGTTGTCAAATGATCCTGTAGCAAAGCAAACATCGTTTATTTTACCATACACCTGTTCAGGGAGTGTATATTAGGGAGTAAAGTTACTTGGAATAGCGATATTACATTATTGTAGTCCATGCCTGTAATAATCTATAAAGAACACTGCTGTTTGGCTGTTTATTAGCAATTTTCTCTAATTTCTGTAATTGGAAATGGGGTAACTTTGCAAAGAGTGTAAAAAATAGAGACCTATAATTAAATTACAGGTCTATGGTAAAAACGAAAGTACCAGATAGATTTTCAGAAATGATTACCAAATTATAGATAAAAGATTGGAGAATGGCAGCATATCTTAAATCTCATGTACTTGTTGATCACAATACTGGTATACAAATTTGTTTCAGTATTGTATGCCAGTGTTGTGGTTTTTAATTAAAAAGTATTGTATAGGCATACCAGCATTGTGATTTTTAATTTAAAAATATTTTACTTTGGTCATTTTAGACAAATGACCAAAAAAATCATTTTTATAGGTTCATAAATATTAATTTTTCAGTGGATGTTTGTGAAGACTATTGAATATATCAAAATGAAATTGATGTCAAATGAAAGTAAAAAATCAGCTAAATGGCAATAGGGTATGTACGTCTCGTTCTAGTTTCATTTTCTTTACCGGAATTTCCGACGTAGAACGTATTGAAAACTGAAGACCGATCTGCATTTTATTGTTTACTTCAGGGTACTCGAAACACTGTATTATAATGTAAAATCTTCTTGTTTATGCTTTTTCTTTATACCTTTATCATGTAGAAATAGATATTTGTCATTTTTACTGGTATTTATACAAAAAAGATGTTTTGCCCTTAACACTGAACTCAACGCTCTCTAAAGGACAAATCTCCATGCTTTTGAATGGTAGACTAGGACCCATTCTCGTGAAATCACGGGGTCACATGACGAGACTTACATACCCTATTGCAATGGCATTTTTTAAATAAAGTTGCTTTGATTGTTTGTTTGTTGTTTGCTGGGGTTTAACGTCCGAGCAGCAATATTTCAGCTATATTCAGACAATGAACATGAAATTGATGATAAAATGAACATGAAATGATGATGAAATGAAAAAGGGATGGGACACAAGGACAATTGGGTCGACAAATTTTGATTGCCACTGGAAATAGGGAGAGGATGGGTAGGGTCGGGTAATTTAGCCTCCTGTGGCGGAGCCCTATGGTACCTACTCCGGGAGAATACCACAGTAGGGTTCTTTAACGTGCGAGGAACGTGGCATCTTTCCCAACACGGTGCACCACTATGGTTTGCGGTCAGGTTTTCCGTATTATAGCCTGACAACCCCAGCATGTAACACGCCAGGGGTATCCCATTCCACCACCTGGGGCACACAACCCAGTTGCTCTGTGGGCAGAGCGCCCTAGCCCCGGGCTAAGGTTCTGAGCACTATTTAGTCGCCTTTTACGACAAGCTTAGCGCTACTGCAGGCCTATTCTTTTGACACCCGGACCTGCACGTGCCAAAGAATAACAATAAAATGATGACTTAATGAATGTACCTATGTCTTAAGAAAGAAATATCAAAATTTTCATTTTCAAAAACTAAAGCAGTTAGCTGTTAATCATTGCGTCTTTCTGTTTGTTTAACTTTTTGAATTTACTTTATATTAAACGATTAAAGTAACCTCTTTAAAATGATATAATTTTTATTGCATAATAATGAGTTTGAAAATACTTAATTATTAGTTAGAAGTTGACTAATATCATTAATTTTCTCTGACGGCAATTACTGATAACTAATAAGAAAATTATTGAGTTTGACAATTTTATTATATTTTTGTGTTTTGAGAATACACCCGTTCTTAGTATTTTCATCATAACTTTGTCATTAACAATTTGTCAATTTTATGACTTATATATTCAGTATCCCAAATAATCCGTCCCTGACCTGTCTATTATTTAAGCAACGCATTTACATGTAGTTAACAAACAAACTTATGGCTGAATAACTTTTCGAAGATTTCTTATGCTTTTGATATCCTTATGAATACTTTAGTATTGTATAATATGCTTGTTTGTGAGAATTATATAAGGTTCTAAAAGACAGATATTTAACTCGATTTTCATAGCAATCTGTGCCCCGCCTAATCCTGAATCTACGAGGGTTTGGTACCTCTTCTGCAGGAACTTATGATATCCAAGTTTTCCAGGCATGGATTCCGTTTACATATTAATATATGAAAGGACCCGGCGTAATCCCCTCTAAAATTGGGAATAAAATGCTTGAAATATTGGTTTTTATTAAAAAATTCTACCCCATAATGTTCTTGTCCGATTTGCTAGTCCTTCGCTGGCGCCATAACCCGAAATCCTGGATCCATCACGCAACACCATTAAAGATTCATTGAATGCTTAATGCAAACAAAGGATTAGAATAGAAAAAAGGCAGATATAAAATACATCAATAAGTTTATAACCATGCATCTGACAAAGATATAAGAATTGAACATCACGAGAAGAATTATGTATTATTCGACACTCATCTTCCAGTTTCTAGAAGAAGAAAAAGGTTGAAAGGACTAGGAAAGAAATTTGTTTTTTGCCAGAGACGTAGCAACCCATAAGGCTTACAGATTAACCTTCCTAAGAGCTAAATGTTTTCCTGGAGTATGAATGGGTGAGTGTGAAAACTGGAGGGTGTGTGTGTATGTCTTGTCCGTTTTTTGTTCGTATTTTTTATTTATTATTATGTAATGTCTGTGTACCATTGTGTTTATGGTTTATGAGGATAAAATATCTGTCTGTCTGGCACTGCAGAATGGGTAAGATATCACGCGTTTGTATAGTTTTTTTTATAGAAAGTTTAGGTACTGCATGCCGTACCAATGGAAGTTATTGGTACTGCTTTAGCAGTACTTGTCTTACTAGGCGCTACCCCTGCTTGCACCGGCGGATACAGCGGCTGACAACGTTGTCATCATAAGACGTAAATATATACAGAAGTACTTTGCAACGAATAACTAACTCGAGTACCTTTCAATTCACGAATACTATATGCAGAGATTGAAATAACTAAAGGACATCATAAATCCGCTGCTTTGTGATGTACCAACACCGACCATTTGACCGCGTTCCCTCATATATATTGGATATCAAAACTTCACAAAAAGCCGTTCAAATTACGTTTTATTTCATCATCAAGCAAGTGTTTGACCACTAATATTTCTAAATTATTAATCTAGCTCTAATTTTACTACTATTAAAAAACGTTATTAATTACATATATTGCAATAAATGTTATGAATATAATGGTGTTAGCTATTTTTGGAGTATCGAAAATTCGTTTGAGGCATTATAAATCGGCTTCATTACTTTCAAAATTCCTATGATTCTGTAGATATTTCTGACTTTCCTACCTGATATACAGTGCCGAATAAACTTATAAAGGAGAAGTTGTCGTACTTAATTGAATGGTCTTTTGACAAATATGGCTCTTAATGAATTAAAATGTGTTTTTATCGGCGATTTTAGATGGGATAAGTACAGTAACTGGACATATTTAGATTTGACCAATGCATTAATTTTTTGATTGACAATACTGACCAATATTAATTATGGTTTTGGTTATACTCTATACAGACATGCAGGTTGTCGGTATTCCAGTGGGGATGAGTTGTGCTCTTTTCATAGCCGATTGGTTCCTCTACTGTATCACAGTTAATGGCTAAACTTTATATAAAGATCATTCAAAACATGATCTGTTACGTAAATTTAATAATACTTTTAGATATTTTTTATGCTATTTTGGCCGTAAATAATCCCAACTCCAAAAACCATATCTACCCAAAAAAACTTTTAATAAGTTGACAAAGTCTTAACATAAACAATGCTCGTATATCTGTTCTTGTTTTGGATATAACACTAAAAAATGGTCTTCATACAACAATCGTGACAAATGTTCCTATTATTAATTTTCCATTCCTGGATGTTGATATTCCCGAAGTACACTTTATGGTATTTATATTTCACAACTGGTCCGTTTTGCTTGTATTTATAATATAAAGTATCAGATTTGAAAGAACGAAATAGATTCTTCACAGAAAAGCTCTTGCTCCTGGGGTACCGATTTCACAAACTTCTTAAATTAAACATTTCATTTGTTGCTCTATTTCCAATAAAAAAAATTTTCTAAGTCAGACCAAAAATTAAAAAAAAATTGGTGTGGTTACTTTGGCCCCTTTTAACTCTAAACAGTCAAAGGTAAGTCTACCTTGTAAAACAAGCTAGACCAATCGATGTCTGGACCTGCGTCGCCCTGCAGCTGTAAATTATAGTTGCTGAAGAAAATGCGATGAAAAAAAGTGTCACGAACGGATATTCGGAGCTACGGAGCATAATTCCCATAAGAAAATTGACAACTTCCTGATAATATGCACAACTACATACGTTGTTCTTCCAACACACTAAGTTTTATGAAATTCTGTTGGACAGTTTTAGAGGAGTTGTAATGACAAGCTAATACATCATGATTTATGCTAAATTTCTAACTTCAAAGGGACATAACGCCCATAAAAAAATGAGGAATCATAATGTCCTGATAAAATGCACAACTATATGATATTCTTGCTACATAAAAACATTCAGGAATTTCTGTTGAGTGCTTCCAGAGGAGTTGCAATGACCAGCTGAAGTGTTACGGACGGACAGACGGAGTGCACAACTCCTAGACCTGCTTCCGCCTGTGGCGACGCCAGTAAAAAACTTTAAAAAGAAAATTCAATAGGAACACATCGACATCTGAATCATAAAAGAACATTTTTCATTTCATCATCATTTCATGTTCATTTTTTTATCATCCACTTCATGAACATCCCCTGAATATAGCTGAAATATTGCTGCTCGGGCGTTAAACCCCAACAATCAATCAATCAATCAATCAATCAATCGACAAATCTTACATCTGTGGGGGCAACATCTTTGTCTTGTTACTAAGGGTTTCTTACTTTGAGTGTTTTGGTGAAATGATTGAGTCTATGTCGACAAGAGGTGGGTCCAGGATTTGGTTGAAAGATTGAGTCTACGTCGACAAGGAGTGGGTCCAGGATTTGGTAAAATGATTAAGCCTATGTCGACAAGAAGTGGGTCCTGGATTTGGTTAAATTGATTGAGTCTATGTCGACAAGGAATGGGTCTAGGATTTGGTTAAATGATTAAGTCTATGTCGACAAGGAGTGAGACCAGGATTTTATGATTGGGAGGTGTTATTACAAGAATCAGTACAAAAGGAAATCAGATTATGACATGTTAAATGAACGAGTATCATAAATTGCCGTATTCAATATAATATTTAGGAGATGACAAGAGTTTTTTTTTTTTTTTTAAAAGGGGGGGGTGTACTGGTGCACCCATTAAACCAGGAGATTAGAACAGTTTTTTTTTTCTTAAAACAAAGAGGGGTGTACACCCATTACGCCCTCACCTGACCTCGGGGGAGGAGGGGCATGGCTTTTAGTTTACCTTATTTCATGAAGGTCTTTTTTTCTTCTTGCAACTATAATAAACATAGCAAACGTACATGTACCCTTATGGGTCAGCACAAAAAATTGGGTTTGTTGTGTAACAAATACATTTATATATTCTTTGGCCATTTTATATATAACTTTCTTGTTAAGACTTTGTAGAAAATGTTGAAGAAAAGAACTGTTGTAGTTCACTAATAACTGAACAAAACGCTTCCGAAAAGTAAATGAATATCTAAGTAGCAGACGTTATAATAATCATGTCAAAAACCCACCAAGTTCAGTTTTATATCTTGTTCAGAAACAGTTACAGACCACATAACCAGTGTTAGTTTGTCATTCGGGTTGTTGAACTTTTAAAATGAAAATTATATAGATTGTGTATAAAATTGGCACTTTGCAAGAGTTACTGTTCTTGATTTGGTATGATTTGTTTGATTTTAGTAGGAGATCAATGTATGGTTTTCTTAGAATACAGGAAGGACAATTGTTACTCAAAAGTATAGTATATGTAGACTGAAAAAGCATCATTTGTTTGGTGGGTTTTTCTACACCGCGAATCACATCTATGTTAGGCAGTGTCTGAATTTTATATGGAGTGGTAGGATGGTTAAGAGCATGAGGTATATGATCATTAAAAAAACTTTAAAGAAAAAAAAAACAAAAAGTGCTTTACAATTCATCTTTCATTTTAAGTCCATAATTCCATCCTGATGCCACAAAATTACAGTAAAGACAGATATATATAACAAAAACGTAATTTTGCATAATATGAGAAAAAATATTCCACCTCCTGAAAAAAATAAGACAAAATAGCAAAATATATAGAAAAATAAATATTTCTTAAACTACAGCAAAATGCAGTTGATAGTCAATTATAAATGAAATGATAGTAATCAATATATAATGATGAAAAATGTACATTTCAATATTTACATGTACATTTTGCATAAAAAATATGCACTGATGTTTTAAACATAGGATGAAAGTAGTAACAGTAAAAAATATGAGAAAAAAAAGTATTGAGAAATTCTCTAATTCCATGGGACAATTCATCTTACTTGGGAATTTAGGAATGAACAATTATGTACTACTTTGTCAAAATATCAGGCAAACAAGCTATTGTTTGATTTCGGAATTATTTTGGAATTAAGAAAATGACCAAAAATAAATTTGTAGAACTAACCCTTACTAAGGAGATTAGTCATGCCAGCATGGCTAAGGGGTAGGGTTAGTAGGATAACAGAAGTCAAGGAAACTTACTAACCCCCCCTTAGTCATGACGGCATGATTAACCCCCCTTAGTAAGGGTAATTTTAATAAATATCTTTTTACTTATTTTCTTAAATCCAAAATAATTCCAAATTCAAATAATACCTTGTTTACACAAGAAAAGAAAAAAAAAAGTTTTATGGCATTATCAAAGAATTTATATCTCATAACCAACAGAAATAACCATCAAAGTGTCTGTAATGTTAATATATTGATAGGTCAAATTAATTTGAAATATACTATGGAAAAATGGTGATTTTATATAAGCCATCAAAAACACTGTGTCAAAAATGCCTTAGGATAAATTTAATTATTTTTTTGGTTATTTTCAGATATACTGTCAGAATACAGAAGAGAAAAAGACTGAATGAAGAAAAATTATGTGTCACCCATTGCCTGATTATTACGCAGAATGGTACTTCAATTTTTTTGATTGATTGATTGATTGTTGGGGTTTTAAGGCCCAGCAGCTATCAATATTTTTATTTTAATCACCATTGGAAGCTCTTTGCCATGGGAGTACAGGGGTGGATCCTGGGGGTGGGGTGTGGGTGCTGGAAGCCCCTCATTTCTCCCTAGGGAAAAATTTGTTCCATTCAAAAACTCAGGATCTGCCCCTGTAGTATTTCACAAATATTGATTGAGAATTCAAATTGTACTGACAAATTTAAAAGTCACAATGCACGAAGTCCTTCTTTTTTTATAACAGAGCTGACATCACTTTTCAACATCTTGAGAATTCAAATCCATCATTTACTTAAAAATTAAATGCAAAATTTGATAACAATGTATTTCAAAGAGGTAAAATCATTATCAGAAAATCATTTTTTATAAAATTTTGAGAATGCTACTTATAAGTTCATCACATATCTATGATCTCATAATGCATTTTGACTTCTGCTGTTTTGATGATTTGGTAAACAGATCTTTTTTGTAAAATATCATGTAAATTGAAACTCAAACCAGTAAGTTCATGTATCAGGAGTGGATCCATGATTTCATGTTGTGGAGGGGGAGGCATAAATAGAATTAAAGGCAGAGGGAAGCAAGGCAAGAAAACACATGTGTTTGGAAGTAGAATTAGTAAAAAATCATATTTCAAAAAAAAAAAAAAATTCCCATTTTTAAGGGGGCATATGCCTGACAGACCTTTCATGAGGTTTCTGCCTGTTTGTGGCATCATACAGTGTCTGAATGGAACAATTAGTAGGTCTTATTTTCATTAGACAAAGCATGGTAATTCACACTAAACACTGTTGACTAAATGTTTTTACTATGGCACACATTGATATATGGTTTTGTTTGAATTACTTTACTTATAAAAGGAAATTACAAAAATGTATTTAATGTAAAAAATTACATTTTTTGTTCATTTTACACTCTAATAGATCGATTTATTTGAGGGATGTGCCTTGATTGTCTGAAGTTCTGAACATGTGCAAAGGGAGATAACTCTACAATGCTATACCATTCTGCAGTCCATGAAAAAAAATACTAATTGAAGAAACCTATTCACTATTCAATATCAAAAGCTGGTAAAAATACAGTTGAGTACCCTGGAGATAGGATATGATGCCAAGTGACATAGTGATTGAAGATCCTACAAATTTTTCTTTGTTCCATGGAAGTATTTTTTAGCTTTTTAGCTATGACATTACATAACAACAAATCTATCAGAAAAAAATATGCTTTTTGTCATAATTATACATAAAAAGCAAAACAAAACAAAACAAAATAAAATGAAAACAAGAGAAGATATATTATGCCTTGATATGTATAACAGACAAAAGCCAAGTCATTTTTGATCGATCAATGGTAGTCTTCATAAAAATCAAAACCCATCCAATTCAAATGTATATCTAATCCAGAAACAGTTATAGACCCTATAATTGATCTCAGTTTGTGATTCGGTTGTTGCATTTGGAGATTGAAATTTTATAGATTGTGTATAAAATTAGCACGTTGCTTTGCAAGAGTTATAGTTCTTGATGATAAATGCATAGTGTTCTCAAAAATACAGATATGAAGACAGAAAGGATTATCATTACATAAATATGTAAACCAAAAAAGCATTGTTTGTTCATTGTGTTTTTCTACACCATGACACCTCTACTATGACAAGTGTCTGAATTTTACATGGACTGGTACTTGTAAAAAAAGTTCAGGGAGAAAAGATGGCAGTAAATTACAGTTTTCTCAATATAGATATATACCGGTAAACTATAAAAATGCTAAAGCAACAAATAAAAAAAGATTAAGACTTAATCCAACAATTCGTTTTCTCAGAAGTTAGAAATGAACGAAAGGACGGAAAATGAACAGATTAAGAGAAAATGATTCATGGTTTGCATCTATATTGACTAGAGGTAGAAAATTTAAATAAATTTTGTTCTCAAGGTTTTTTAACTTGGCTAAGTTAATATTGTGCAACTCACTATTTGAAGCAATCTAAGCTATCAGAAAATAAATAGTTTTCAATGAATCAACTTCTTAATCACGTACCTAATTTCAACTACCTGAGCTTCACAACATTCACTCACATTTTCAGATTTGTTTTCTTTGAGGCAAGTCTTTTTTCGAAATAAAAAAAATGTTAATTTTGTGTAAAACTTTGACAAAAATGAGCGGACTCTAGAAGCATGCCTGAATAATTTTTTTAAATAATGCTCTAGAAATTGAGCTGTAAAATTTTTAATGAGTCATTGTACCTCATATTAGGGAACAAAAAACCTGTTTTCTGCCATTGAATTATGCATACAAGAAAAACAATACATACAACTACCATAACCTTTAAAACAGAAAATTGCACTTTGTTCATGTAGCAGTTTAAGTTCTAGATAATGAACCCTTAAGACTCTCCGCAGATGGCGTCAGTAAATATTTCAGCCATTGTATCACAGTAGTATCTAGTGATCTCATTGGGTAAGGTTTTCCATCCTTTACAATGCGACTCGAATAATTCTAACAGGGAACATCTAGCTCGTGCAGAACAACTAAAAAAGAAAAGTGCTCCTTAATAATTCATAAATCACTGTCAATTTTAGAAATCTATAAATGGAGTAAGACACTTGAGTTTGTTTGGAAGTAGAAATTTTGAGGTTCTCAAAAGAAAACTGCAGAGTTTTATGAAGAAATTAATTAATATGAATAGACTTGAGGTTGTAACTGGCAACTTGAGCACACAAAATTTCTAAGGCTAAAATAAATAAATGAGTCTTGTTTCCTGGTACTAGTCTAGTACCAGCAAGATTGAAGTGGTAAGCAAGTAGGGAAAACAGCGTTCCAATGACCCTAACATAAAAAGATAAATTTCATACTTTAAATTCACTGAATTTTCTAAGTCCTAGGGTCATAACTTCTGTAAAAATCAGTCAACCATTACCTAACTTAATCTGTAAGACTACATACAAAACAAAAAAAATGGTTAAAGCGTTACAAAAAAAGTGTGGAAAACCTGGACGGACACGAGGGACAATAAACATTTTAAAATGAGTTAATGGGTAAACAATGTCGAAATTAACAGTGTTAGCACTAAAATTGCCATAAAATGTTTAACATTTTTAGGGTAGGCACACGAAAATAAAGGTAGGTAGGGTAGCACGAAACAAACATATTATTATTTGTGCCCTTACTTGCCTTTAACTGTTGGATACCTCTAATAGTAAGTAAAATTAAGGCGTACACTGCAAACAGACATTTCTATTAACTTAACCTTACCCATCTTTTATCAACTTTGTTCGTACTTTCTCCATAAATTCTGCCATTTTAGATTCATCTAAAGATTCTAATTCTTTACCTATACTCTGTACCTAAATAAAAACAAAACAAGACAAAAACTATCGTGTTAGTTTACATTAAGTATTAGTCTTTATAAAAATCAGGCAGGAGGTGATTCATACATGTCAAAAACCCACCAATTTCACTTTTATTTCTTTTTTAGAAACAATTACCGTTCATATAACCAGTCTTAGTTTCTCATTTGGTTGTTGCGCTTTTGAGATAAAAATGACATAGATTGTACATGAAATATGCAGTTTGCAAGAGTTATCGTTCTTGATTTGGTTTTATTTGGTTTATTTTAGTGGGAGATAAATGTATGATTTTCTAAAAAGTGCAGATCTGAATGCAGAAATGATAACCGTTATGTGAATGTGTAGCATATGTAGACTGGAATTGCATTGTTTGGTGGGTTTTTCTACACCAAGAATCACTCAAGCATTGGTAATGCCTGAATTTTATGTGGATAGGTACTTAAAAACAATCAAATTACCAGCTACTATTAACACTGATTTATCAAAGTAAAACACATCATATGAGTCCTGCTAAACAGGGCCTGGTTATGCTAAAATAAATGCAATATTAAAGCAAGTGAAAAATGCATAGATCTGACAACTTTTAAACAACTGCTTTCAAAAGTAAATGAATTACTTTGGGTAAATCTACAGAACTAGTAATACCTTGGCATGAGTTTTTTCCACAGGTCGAATTTGTTTTGCATTTTTTTGTAATACACGTAATGGATGACTTTGTTCATCCATAATGTAATCTTAATAATTCTGGAGCAAAACATGTAAATGAAGAATAACTCTTAATTTTAGGGATAATAATTTGTATGTTAATATTCTCATGCCATGCGTTTACCAGCAATAAAATGAAAATTAATTTACCATAGAAAGAACTCTTGTGTGGTAGAAGATGAAACATATTTTAATCTTATATGTAGGCTGAAAATTTAGCAAGAAACATACTTACTTGTAATATCAAACATTCATAATCATCATCTGAGGAACTATCATCGTTTATTATAATATAAACACAATCATATATTGGTGTACTTAGTACAGTGAATGGTTCACCCTTGGCAGTTCTCATGTTGCCAAATACTTGGCATAGAAATGTCACAAAACCTAGAAACTTTCCTGGGTTATCTTTCCTTATGTTGTCTTTATCTGTAAATAAATGATTGATTGATTGATTGTATAAATATCATGCAGTTTTTCATGAGAGGAACATTAATTCAATGGCACACACTAGCTCTGTACTAGTCCAACATGATGCTGCAAGCTCCGAAAAGCATCTGACATTCAAAATTCACTCTTAATACACTGCAGCCAGCCCTCGCATGATTTTACCCAACATTATCAAACAACATATGCAGAGTTAGAAACAGTAGCCTGCCCGAGACTGGTTATTTTTTGGCAGGACTGACTAATTGTAGCACAAATTTTTCTAGCCATATACATGTAGTAAATATATTGAAAAAATTGTTTCAGAACTGGCTAGAATTTGAGTGAGTTTCCTACCCTGACATATGGCAGTGCTTGACATCTTTTCTACCTTGGCAGCCTGATCTGAATAATAAATTAAGCTGTCCTTAAAATTATCTTGCAGTCCTATCTTTAGGTAAAGTACCGGTAAAATTTTAAGAATTAATTTAGGTAGCCCAAAGGACTACCAATTAAAATTTCTAGGAAGTCCTCTCTCTAATTATGTAGGCACATGACAATCAGAGTAGTGTTAGTGTCGAACCATGTATAATGTCCAAGAATTTTAAAGGTCTGTCTGCAGCAGTTAGAAAGTGAGGAAATGAACAACTTCCACTACATGGAGCTTGATGGTTATACTGTAGTAGGGTTTAAGTGTACATGTTTGTAAGAATCAGGCAAAATGAGAAAAATCAGAAACATGCCTGTCAAAACCTCACCAATCTGACAATGTAGTATCACTAAAGGATACTTCCTCTATTTGAAAAGACCATTACTTGATCTCTGCATCATTGGCTTTGCTCAGAAATTTTTCAATAGAATCTTAGAAAAATGATGTTTTTGACAGAATTATCTACCTTTGAAATGTTCATTTCAAGTGCATTTTAATGAAATTGTAACTCAATGGGCCAGCATGATATGGAAAATCTTGTCTGTTTTCCTTGATTCTGATGTGCAAATAGTCAAATTACACTATCAAAATGATGGGTTTGTTCATACCAAGTTTCACCTACTGCCCGATTTTTACAGAAACTAACACTTAATGTGTTAGCTCATAGTAACAACAGCCCACTGTTCAGCTTAAATATTTTATTATGGCTACAAGACAAGTAGCTGTATCTCTGTCTTCTGGTTTAGCTTGGCAGAGAAGCAGAGATTACCAATTTCGAAAGAGTAATCAAGGGAACCAAGGTCATAGCGGTAATCAAAAGAATGTAATCCAGGGATAAAGACCAGAAATGGAAAACAGACATACATGTACACAACAAAGAACTTAAAGTAACTAAATTCATACATACAAAGTAACGAAAGCAAATGAACAACTCGGACTCCACTAAAAACTGGGAGCATGGACCAGGTGCACCAGTACGGTAAGCGTCCTCTGCTTTTCAAAGTCTTTGGAATGAATCATGGATCAAATCCACAGCCTCCCTCATTTTACAAGCACACTACCACAAGACCCCTCAGGGGGTTCTAAAAAAATCACATCTTTTAATGTGCTCAAGTAAATAACAAAAAAATGAAAAAGTACAAATATACCAGCCACCTCATCAAATATAGACAAAGTATTAACATACAGAAATGTGTACAAAACATCTAGATATCTGCTAAACAATGACATACAAGTCGTACAACATGAGGTTTCTTTAAAATTAGTCTTGTAGTCCTTAGTCCAACTGTTACAAAAAAAAAAAATAAGGTAGGGAGATATCAAGTATCTAATACAGTGAAACTTCTCCAAACTGGACCCTCAGAAAACCAGTCTTCCCTTCAAACCGGTCGTTTTCAAAAGTCCCGGCCGATATACCTTAAAACCTGTGTGTTTTGTCTTCAATAGACTGGCAATCCCCTAAAACCGAACAGGGGCCGCTTTTTCAGTTTTAGTTACATATTTCAAATAAAAACAACCTCACAATTCTGGCCGCCCGGTTATTGTTCACCTGTAATAAATGTGTCAACAAAACTGTAAATGACTACGTAATATTACATAATATGTCATTCACTGATCGGTTTGCATTTCATCAGTGGACAGATGATAATTGAAGGGGACAGTAGTTTAAACAACAAATTTAATCCAGTCATTACATTTTGTCACTGGTTGGTGTTAATTGTTGTGTACATACGTCAGGCAACCAGGGTCATTTAATAGTACGAACTTTACAATCTTTTAACTGTCAATTAATATGACCTATACCTAAGCCAAAACAACATAGGGGTGAAATTATTAGACTTTGTTGATAGGTTATTTACGAAAACAATACAAATAATTAATTACCATCAATAGCCCTTTGATCTTTAATATACATTCTTTCAAAACCGTGAACATTATTTTGTTAGCAGTACTGTTTGTAAAATCTAATCATTTACAAATGATGCAAGCTTTGAAATGTAATACAACGCCAAAAGTTTTAAATCAACATTAAACACGTCTCCACCAACAAACTGACAAGGTGTGGAACAGCTCTTAGAATGCATTGGTATTTTTCACAAAAATGGCCACCCTATAAACCAGCCATTTTTTCTTGCCCAAGTGGTGGCCAGTTTGGAGAAGTTTCACTGTACCTGAATGAGTGCAAGATAGGGAAATCTCAGACATCTGAGGGTAAGATTTAATTGTCTAAGAATTCTTAATTTTGCATGAGAAATGCAGGTGTTTGAATCTTTTTCTCACTTCAAGTTTTTCGATAAAATGTTTAATTGAAATGACCTGCATTTAACAGCTGATCGTGATACATCATGACCAGGTGTAAAATTTAAGTCACTTCAAAACAGTACATGTATTTAACTGCAAGAAATAGTTAATCACCTGTTATTCTCGATTAAATTATTACTATGAAAGAATTTTCAAACATATATTTGATATTGGTAGGATATGATTGTTCATTAACTCTTTATTCCATTGTGCCAATTTTTTTTCAAGAAAGCGCACATGTTCGGTCTCAACCATTTTGTGGGATAAAGAAATCTTACAAACCTAAACAGGAATTTTCTGGTCTCTTTAGTGAGAAATACGGAATATAACGACAGTTTTGAAGTCAAGACAGAAAATATCACCAGACAGGACAAGATGTGATCTTCAGTTGAGACATTTCAAACTGACGTTATTTGACATCACAGCCGACATGATGTAACATTTTCATTGGATATTGCCAATTTATTTTAGCAGCACAACAGTATCCTGAGATAGAAAATATCAGGCATTAAGAATAATTAAAAAAAGTTTAAGTTGCAGATCTACATTTTTACTGCTCCGATGAACAAAAAAAGTGATGAGGATACATAGCAAGCAAAATCTATTCAGGAGTTACTTTATTTTGTATTTATTTGATGTAACACAAACAGGTAACCTAATCTGTATTGCACATGTAATTCAGGGGTTAAAATTTCTTTTCAGATGTTTCCAAGTTTCAAATCAATGGTTCATTTGAGGAAAACAAAGTCCTCAATAATGTGGCAGTGAAAGGGGTTGAAGATCAAGGACCTAAGTAAATGAAATTTCAAAGGTCCTAGTTCAAGAATTCAGGGTCCAATACCTCGGACTATCACAAATTTGAACCCCAGAAAGGACACCATTACCTTTGTAATCCACTTGTACCAGTGACAACATTACATTTCTAAACTTGGTTCCTTCAGCGTCTATATTAGCCAACCTATCACACAGGCAGGCTCCACTTTTACCAAACTCTCGATCATCTATACAGCGCTTATATATCAAACTCGCAATCTCTTTCAGATCTGTTGATGATGACACTGCCTCTGCCATCTTTTGGATCTGAAAATGAAAGAAAACATGAATTAGCCAGAGTTAAGTGAAAAATGTGTGACGCTAATCACCCAATCACATCTGTGGAAATTTAATAAGTTTTGAATTATAAGACGTGCATATTGCATTATAATGTTGAGTTTTGGTGGTTAATTATATTTCTTTATTATAACCCACCACATAAAGTGGTGAGGTATTATGTTATACCCTCCATAAAGTAATGTGTTCATCTGTCCCCCGAAAAATTCCAAATAATATCTTCAGAAGGGATTGATAAATTAATAATTTTTTTGAAACTTTGCACAATTGTCAAATACCATATATACAAATTAAGTTCAGTTTTCAGCAAAATCCAAACTATTTCATACCTTAGAAAACTCATCTTCATCTGGATTGAGTGTCAGAGATTGAATCAATTGACTCAGTTCCTCTAAACTAACTTCTGTCTTCTGGGCACCATTTTTCTCCTGAAAAAAAAAATCACAAAGACCAGATAATACTGGGTATACTATTAGATAAACATTTTGGTTCATAGGATAGAGAGTGTTTTTTTAGGTGAGCGCCAACTGTAGTGGGAGAGCACAATTTGACAAATAATTATAACTCCACCACTGAGGATTGAATCCTAGACTGCTATAAAAGCCTATGGAATGAGGGACAAGTAATGTGACATGCCCAAGTACTTTTAAAGCTCTGTCATTACAGAAGGTGTCAATGGAGCTTCATTTTGTCCTTTTGGGATTCAATGTCTGAAGCTATCTTTCTATTTGGTTGTGAGAAATACATGCACACATATGATTTGTTTGTATCCCAAAAGGGATACTGTACAGTGCTAGTTAGCCGGGCTAAGGCTCTAGAAAAAATGTAGAGATAAGGGACCTGAGAAAAGCAGATAAACAATGATGGTGTTTCTCTTAAACAATGGTGACTCGAGTATTTTTTTATGTCTTATGATGGTAGGGAGATCGTAGAATACGATGACAACAAGAAAGAACAAAATCTGTAGAAAGAGAAAAGGGAAATTACGATGGTTGTTGGGGTGTCTCCCCCACCACCAGGGCGACTAAGATTTTGTTGAGCTAGCAATCCTCTTCCTCTTCCACGCCCTCTTCCTGTGCTTGTCATCTTTGAATTATTCGATATTTTAATTTATTTTTTTCGAAAACATCTGCACGGCGTACTAACATTCGGAATGATACCGGTTTTAGATACGTAAATGTTCCGATTGGTATACTGAAAACTGGATGACAAATTCTGACCTTAACCCTAAACAGCTTTAGCCTAAAAAAACAAGCAAGGCTTCTTAATTCTCCGATGCTACTTCAAACTGATTTCTTCAGAATTAGTTTTGAAAAAAAAATAAAATAAAACTCTCCGCTCATATGAATTTTATTCTACTACCAGTCCACGTGCAAGCTCACCCAGAAAAAAAAATGAATGCTAAATTTTCGAAAAATCACGAAAATGGGGGCTTCAACTTAGATTTTTACTTGAATGGGAATAAAGAATGTCCCTACTAGCATTTTTTTTCTTCACTCCTAAATGGGACCGATCGTTAGAGGTTGGACTAGTGCAAAATGCTAATACATACATTTTCAGCCCTAATAATCAGATAGGGCTGCTTTAATTTTGTTCATTTTAACTAATACATGTACTTTACTCCTCTTTGGGATTCAGTGTCCGGAGCTATTTTCTGATTTGGACGCCCACTGAGCGGCCAAATCCGAAAACAGCTCTGGACACTGAATCCCAAAAAGGAGTAAAGTACATGTATTAGTTAAATAAATGAAATATTCGTATTAGGCCATTAAATCGACAATTAATTTGACAAATTCATACCTACATTTTGAGCTTGTTGAACTTACTTTATGTCATGGATGCTACCAACTTCCCAAAAAAGTATTCATACTTATTAAAAAAAAAAGAGATCGCACGGCGCTTGTCCCTACCTTTGTTGTTAATAAATTTGACAAATATTGAATTTTACCTGTTGATTTTAGTCATTTTATCTGCAATATATCTTCCTTGTCAGAAGCATATATTTTCAATCTTTGTGCATGTGCACCCACACTGAAGTTGTTTAATTTGCTTATATGTAGTATTTATGCATACCAGTATCTTAAATAATTCTGCTAGGAAAATAGTGACGCAGATCCTGACAAGTAATGGATCCTGTTTACTACCACCATTGGTAGTTCCAGATTCGTTATTTAGACGAGAACTTAAATTTTACCTGACAATAGAGCTTAATAAATCTTCCGTTTTGTTCGACGTGTCATAGTTTTCCTTTCCTCTTTCGTCTACCACGGACTTGACATTTTTATGAGCAACTCGGCGGGTATTTCTAGAAAAGTAGAGGACGCTTACCCTACTGGTGCACCTGCTCCATGCGCCCAGTTTTCAGTGGAGTCCGAGTTGCTCACTTGCTTTTGTTACTTTGTATGTAATGATTTTAGTTACTTTATGTTCTTTGTTGTGTCTGTTTTCCATGTCTGGTCTTTGTCCCTGGATTACATTCCTTTGATTACTGCTATAACCTTGGTTCCCTCGATTACTCCGTCTAAATGAACCAATCATATCATTACCTGAACTCCCGATTCTCTCCATTGTTTGACGTTCTTTGTGTTTCTAATCTCTTCCCCGGATGTACTTCGACTGGTACGCATATTTCCGATATCATTGAGATATTTCTCATCATCAGATATTTGTACACGTTCACTGATTTGGTCCGAGATGATATTTTGTAAAAACTCGTTTAACTTATTTATTTTGTTTTCTTGGTCAGCCGAAGCTTCGCCTTTCCTAGCAAATATGGCTTTGTTGGTCTTTCTAGAATTTCCGGGGTCCTTCAGTATGTTATTATACGTATCAGAATATTTTCTAGCGATATATCGTGTCATTTCGCGGTTAGCAAGAGTGTTTATGATGCTTTTCTGAACGATTTGGCGTGCAGTAGGTGCAGCATATTGTTTTGGGTCGTAGTCCCTTTGCTCTTTCTTTGGTTTGTGTTCTGTGTTTGATCTCTTACACGGTTCATCCACAGCACTTTCTGCTCTTGTGTCAGATGTTCCATGATTGTTGGTATGAGCTCTGTTTTCCTTTTGTGATGCAGATGGAACGGTAGCTTTGGCGTATGAAAGTTGCATACACGCCCTTGCCTTGCGTTCTAAACTAGCCTCACGATCTCGATTTACCAAAACCTTAACCTCTTTCTTTTCTTTCAAAGTGTAATTCTTATGTTGTCTTCCGGTATCGGTATCTTGGCGATCGACGACACTTTTCTGTGCTTTTGAAGATGATGCCTTTCGACATAAGCTTGGAAAATCTTCTTTGGAATCAATATCAATCCGTGACGACTTCTTGGGAGTATTGAGAGTGTCTTGATTTTGTATGGATTTAAACTTGTTTTGGTGCAGACATTGATATTTTGTTTGCTTTGCAGCTTGTTCGTTTTCCTGTGCTTTATTACAACTGACAGATAAAGGATGTAGAATTCTCCCGGGTGTGTCTCTGTCCGTTGCAGGCGTATTCGACAGATCAGGAAAATCATTATCGTAGTTTTCGTAAGAATATCCGCTACCATCGGCCGGAGAATCACTCACACCGTTAGTGTCACTGCTTTCGCCGTTGTAATCAAACCAATCCTGTTGTTTGTCATATTTTGAGGTAACAAATCTTCTTGAGAAACCTTCCATTCTAGAAGTGTGCTTCAACTAACTTAAAATACACGAAGATTTCTGACATTAGAACTTAGTAATATTTACCCAAACCCCATATAGTTCCTTATAATGCTGCTAAGATATAACTGTGACGTGGGACGCGTTTAGCGCCTCAAGCGTCTATTGTAACACAACAGGAAATCTATAGCGTTGCCAAGGTACGTGTTTCTGTGAAGGTCAAGGACGGGCAGCATCAGCTTCCAGGTAATGTAAGTAGATGTTTTTATGTTGTTTTAGACCTTGTTAAGACCCCTGTCTGTTCGCTGTCTTCCCATATGATAGCCGAACACGCTAAAACAATGCTTGCCCACTTTGGTTTTCATTGCTTTTGGTATTATGGCATCTAAAAAGGAGTACCAGCATATTGCCTATTTCAAAAGTCTATTCAATGTACTAACAGAGCGCCTAAGTAAACAACAACAGCAACAAACTAAATCAAAAATAGAAAAGGAATGCTCAAAGCAAATTCGCCTTTTGTTTAGATCGATCTATAATTATCAAATAAAAAGGTCCTTTCTTCGACTCAAACAATATGGAACACACATCACCACACCCATCATAGGATTTGTAAGTCTCGTCATGTGACTCCGTGGTTTCACAAGAATGGGTCCTAGTCTACCATTCAAATGCACAGAGATTTGTCATTTTCAGAGCGTTGGATTCAGTATATAAAAGCCGAACATATTTTCGTGTAAAATACCAATAAAAATGACAAATATCTATTTCCACATGATAATAGTGTTAAGAAAAGTGTAAATTAGCAGATTTTGCATTGTAATACAGCATTTCGAGATCCCGGAAGTTAACAATAAAATGTAAACCGGTCATCGGATTTCAATACGTTCTACATCAGAAATGCCGGTAAGGAAAATGAAACTAGAACGAGACTTACATACCTTATTGACTGCGTTTTTTATATACCGGTTTATATATCTATGGTGAATGGTGTCATTAACTCACCAATAGTCGGCGGTTAATCCGGTGAAATTGTATCGTGTATTAGGAGAAATCTTTCGTTTCTATCCACATGATTTGAAACAAGTAGATCTCTAGGATAGTTATAAGAAAGAAAAAAACATCAATATAAACCGTACACAATAATTACATTATTCATCCGATGCAAGGCCGGATCAGGAAATTTGTAAAAAGAAAATGAAGAAAAAAAAGGGTTTCGATGCAGAAAATTGAAAGAGAAAAAGGGGGTAAATGACTTAGTCTATAATAGCTTATTTTTGCCAAAATTGTCACAATAAATAAAATAACCCAATAAAAGGGGGTTTCAATCCCGAACCCATCCGAAAAAAAGAAGGCAAGAACCAACTATATAATGTCCAACGAAATATAGAAAAAAATACTATTTTAAGTGTAAGTCTTTGTAAGAATCAGGCAAAGCATATATAAAACAATCCGATCTGACAATTAAATTTCACTCAATGATGATGATTCCTTTATTTGAAAAGAACATTAGTTGATCTTGGCATCACTGGCTTTGCTCAGAAACTTTTCAATAGAATGTTAGAAAAGTGAGGTTTTCAAGGTTATCTGCCCTTGAAATGTTCCTTTTCAGTTCATTTCGATGATATTAAAACTCAATTTCCCAAAATGATATGGAAAATCATTTTTTATTCTTCAGATGGTGCAAATAGTTATAGTAAAATTTCAAAATTGTGGGTTTTGTCATATCATGGATCACCCACTGCCTCTATTCTTACAAAGAGTGACACTTGATTGTTTATCAATCAGTCAAATTAGATTTTCACTTCAGAAAAAGGTTTATAAGGAAACAATTCTTTAATTAAAAGTTCACCACAAAAAAGTACATTTAAAAATATGCAAAAAATTAATTATTTCAATCAATCGCCTCAATTCAATACTATTTCGATTTGATTTGAAAATGACTGCCACTTAAAATTATTTTGGCATTCATAAATTACGTAGCTGTCTTTGTAAGAATCATGCAAAATCTGAAAAATGTGATATACCCAAAAAAGGCTACATATTTTTATTTTTGTTATTAAGTTGTTTTGTGGGTCAATACTATAAAGTGTGTAATTATTCATTCAAATCTGTCTGCTCTTAGGAGATAATCAACATTGAAAATCCAATAGATTCTATTGTATTTGAGTCCCATTTACAGAGTCATCTCCTTTAATTTTAAAATCATAGTGCATTCTTATTTTTTTCTCTTAAGGACACAGATTATATGAAAAACCATATGTTAATTTCTGTTCACTAATTTTAACAAAATATCCCCAAAAAATATGTAGGCATTTCACCCATGAATCACATTTTGCATGATTCTTAGCTGGAGTATTACTTAATAATTCGTCTGAACTTTTGACACGTTTTACGTAACATTCAATTTATTAAGTATATAACAAATATTTTTTTTTGGAAATGAGTCCAAGGCCATTTTCTATATTTAGATCAATTGAAGTAACAAATCCTTGATTCAAAAGTACTAGAAGTACTTTTAACTGCGCTACGGCTACTTCTGCCAATTGGCGAATTAATTAGCCTTGATTCAATATAAAGAATAGAGGTCTTCTTGAAACAAAAAGAAAAATTCAATTCATTACTTGAATAAAGAAAAAAAAGATATCGGAGTTGTGACGGACGATCATGCAGCTAACATTCGAGGACCACACCTACGCCAACAGCATTATGGGCCTTGTACGGCGTTCCTTCACTGTCCTTTACGAGCCTATATCCTTAATGCTATATAAATTACAATAGTCTGGCCTCGTTTAGAATACACTAACTCAGTGTGGAGCCAGAACAAGAAAAAACACACATTGCCATCCAAAATGTTTAAAGGAGAGCTACTAAACTTTCACCTGGAATGAAGAATGAACTTTGACACACCATAGTACGAGGGGACATCATACAGACCTATAAAATTATATCTGGCATATACGATGAAGCCCTAACTTGACACTAGTGGTACAACCCAAGGTCACTGTAAAAAAAAACTTCCAACACCGCTCAAAAACACTTTTTTAGGAACCGCATATAATAGTTAACACCAGTGGAACAGCATGCCCGAACATGTAATAAATGCAAAAAAGATACAAAAACATTCGAATACATGTACAAACTTGATAAATTATGGGGTAATCAAGACACTATATATAATCATGAATTCAACCTCACAACCGGATGCAACATTTGTGACGAAAATCATCCATATTTGGACCAGAACATAGTGGTTGAAGACCAGCGTTCAAAAGTGGATCTGTAAGTAATAAAACACGTTTTCATGAAACTTTAAAACATGCTAAACGGTCTTCAGAAATGCTTTGGGAAGGATAATTTAATTCTGAGGTTTGGTTGGGGTGGGGGGGGCGTCAAGTTTTGTTGGGTCAGAATATTAATTTTTGAAATTTTGCGAGTCAGAAAATTTATTTTCAAACACATCGGGGCAAGATTATCTATTTCCATTTCATTGTATGACGTATCTTGACGAGGTAAATGTATTCATATTTTCTAGGAGGTGTAGGGTATAGGGCAGAATACTTAAAAGAATCAAATGATCGTCCCTTTACATATCTAGCATCGCTTCCAACTTTCTTGTGCGCACAGCATAATGATTTTTCATTGTAAATGCACGTACGAGTGAGGCTTAGTATAGGAATCTGTGTAACTCTGTCAGTGAGCCGTGGTGAATGTAAAGAAATAACTTTCCTCTCCATCGTGATTAAATGTAATTGTAAAATTCTAGAAAACTCTTGGAAAACTATGCATGTTTTGTCTATATATAATCTGGCTCTCATAAATGAAAACGATGTACGATGAAAATCGAAATATATGCCAACATGCGTGATTAAACTGTCACTAAACTGATTGACAAGATATAATGGAATAATTTGTCGATATTTGGCGAAAGTACACATAAGGAAGTTTCACAAACCAAAGATTAGGACCAACGCAGATGTCATGCTCCCTTGCTTGAAAAACATGTTTTGTTATGCAAGCCATTTAAAATAAAAGTCCCATTGATTTCCAAATTATGCTTTCCGAAACTGGAATCTATGCGACTGCCATAGATGATAATTATTTTATGCAGATTGGACTGCGTAGACTTGTTATCGGCGTCCACCTGAACTTTGACCCAAGTCATTTTGGAGTCTCGTCACGTGACCCTGTGAATTTGTCCTGGACTTCAATTCAGATTGTTTATGCAGTAACTACAATCAAAAAATACTTATCATAAGATGCATTAATACGAGCATAAAGATTTATTGAACGCTTTCTGTGACTATTGCTACTGTATAATACGTTTGGTAATAAGACAAGAATAAAAATTCTGATAGTCGTGCATCATATTGATGTACTCGCAGGTTGTAAACTTCAAACAAATCTGTATTCAGCATTTTACACAGGCAATGTTTGTTCATGAATTTAACGTGAAGAAAAATTGTCCGTGTAAAATACTGAATAACTAAAATAAAAAAATCGAGAACAAGACTTACAAGCCAAAAAAAAACGGATTGTTAAAAAAGTAAAAAAATACATTTTTTTCTTTTAACAAATTGACATTTCATGGTTCAAACTGTCGATACATCACGCCAATAATCTCGTTCAAAGTGCAGTTTGAAAGTTAATTGATCTATTACTGGTTTTATTTGATTGATGGATCAAACAATGATTATTTTGTTGTGGTTTTTTAACTTTCATTTTTTTCTCAGTCATCGAACTGAAAAAATACCCTAAAATCGGAGATTGGATATTCGTGCTTTGATTTGAAACACACTTACGATATAGCGAAAATGGAAAGAAAAATATATTTGCATGAAGAAATTCTTAGGCAGGTAGTTAGTCTTTTGAATAATAGACGTGTCGCTATTTTATTTCTTGCACATGCATGATCCTTTTTGTGTTTTTAAAAATAATTCCTACAGGAATTATTCCCGACTTGCGGACCAACATTTTGTCAACAGGTGTCTATTCGGAACATGTAAGGTTTTCCATCAGATATCGACGATACTTTAGAAAATCTCAAAAGTCAAAAGGGAATTTCTCGTTCTACTGACCCTGCCATAAATTTTCTTTACCCGGGATGCAAATGAAAATCATCCTTATGTAACCTACCAACAAAATGAAACACCCTGTAAAGTTTAGAAACACTGTTGTGTTTGTCTGCTGGGGATTCCATTTTCATTCGAGTTACCTCTTTTTTCTGCACCCGAATCCGATTAGAGAGACTTCGAAATTATACCTGCTCTTACGGGAGGTAACTCTGCAAAAACAGAATAAAATATGGCTGCATCCCGAGCTCCGCAAGTAAGGAATAGATTAAGAAAAGTGATCAATATCAATCTTGATAAATAGAATAAATATCCGAGAGTACTTGCTGGTAATTAGATCCATACCATTTTAGATTATTAAAATCTTGCTGTCCACTCTAGAATAGAAATGTTTTCATTTCAAAGCGATCAAAACAGTCGGTCCGTTCACTTAGCCAAATGGCTCCTATAGAGAATTAAACTAAATATACAGTTTAAATAGGGACATTCGGATGCGCTTATCTCTATGTTGTATAAGAGAATTTCAGATCGTTTTCTTCCACCATGCTGAATTCTGTTAACGATTTAACACAATGTCATGACACATATAGCACTTTCTAATACATGTGTGAACTTTGTAATGAGAATGAAATACATACACGTTTCTGCATAACGAATGTGAATTCGACACCTTCTTGATTACAAATACTTGAGGGGCACTGTGAATCAAGAACAAGGAATACAAAATAGAAAACTAGAAAACAAACTCCTTTAGCTTAGCATAGTTCTCCGTCACTGTTTGAAAAGTACATGTATGAAGGAGTCGAGACATACAATACACATTCAGTGTCCTAGCATATCGGAAATATGGGTATGAGGCTAAGAAACGAGAGTTTTGGGAGGCTTTGCCAAGCGATTTTTCCCCGTTTCGTGCCGAGTAACCCTTATTTCCGATATGCTAGGACACTGGTTTTGTATTGTGTTTATCCTGCAAATAAAAAAATATTGGTTGAAGTCAATTCTATGTAAAATCGCTTTTTTACGTGGTTTACGAAACGAGTCGTTCATGCATGGAATTCGGCGGTGGGTGCATGTAAACATTGAGATTATGGAAATTCAATGTCGGCGACCAGTCCATGTTAAATTGCGATGCAAGCTCCGTTTCACTGTCGGAAGACATTTGTGGACAACTACCGGTCGTCTGCAGTGGAATGCGGAACGAGAAGGATAGAGTAGCATAGGGTTATACAAAATAACACAAAAAATACTCAGACATCATATATTTATACATCACATAATAACAAGTCACGATTTCAATATTCAAACCTTTTTATTTCCAATGAGGAGAAGTATTACATGCAGAAAACGTACAAAATGTATGACTGATTTTCTAAGCGACATCGACACGGAGGCTGCCATATTGTTTACAGTTTCCAAGGCAAAAAGTAGTTCCCACGTTATTCTGAAAAATAACTGTCCAATATCGATTTACAATATTGGACAGGCAATATTGGCAGAAAATGCGTCCTTTGCAGGATAAAATATAAAAATGAATACGATATGATTTTTATATTTTATATAAGAGAAAAAAAAACTTTGTTTGGCTACATGCCTCAACCAATCACTGGTGCTCTTATTCATTTTAGGACGAAAACAACTGTCCAATCGAACAGGCCGTGATTTGTAAGTAGCCCGATATGCTGAGCCGAATTCAAATTCAAAATAACTTACAAAAGCAACAGGACACAGGCATGCAGGGGCGTATACAGACACTTTAAAAAGGAGGGTTGACAACCGAGGTTCCTCAGAAAAAGGGTGGGATGCTTGGGCATTATTTACCATTTCTTGTCAATTTGTCACATGAAAATGACAAATTCTCCAATAAAAATGATGGGTGCCAACCCCCTTCACCCCCTGGATCCGCCACTGGGTATGTCAAGCTCTGCCATTATTCTGACTCCGAACCAACCAGTCGTCCTGGATCCAACTCTTATATGCTTAGAGATGACACCAAAATTATTTTGGCGTGGCTCGGTTAGAGACCTAACTCACGACCCTCCGTACTCAAGCCGAGCACACTTACATGATACCGCCAAGGTGGTTGGCTCTATAAGACTTTAACTATCAGAAGAACATGTTTGTGGTTTAGAGTACAACATATTCATATCTACACGTATAAACGTGACGGACAGTTGAAAAAATAAATCATTAGTGACAAACACGTGTTGTTGTTTTTGTCACAACATACACCGTAATACATGCTACTCGTGTTATTCGTTTTGGTACGAAAACAGTATTATACATTATGGCTTTCATCGTTGCCAGTAGCTGAAATATCGTTAACTTCTTCCACCAAGAAATCGCTCTTAAGTGAAATAATGGATACATCCAGTAAACACGTCGATCAACCTGCCCATCATATTTCTATTTGAATTTCAAATATTAAATATTTTTAAAATATTGTAATTGTACGGTAATAGTAATTGTAAGTATTCCTTATTCGTTGTTTTTCCAAAAAAGATGGTACCCCTAGATACAAATATATAGTTCTTGGTAGAGATTCCTCATACTTTGTAAGAAATAATTCCAAATCATCTTCCAAATATACAGAGGAAGATGTTTACAAAATGCTGGAATTTTTAATCGACAACATATTTGTCCAGTGTGGTGGACGTGTTTTTTAACAAACGCTCGGCATTCCAATGGGAACAAATTGTGCTCCTTTACTTGCTGACCTATTCCTTCAGTCTTATGAGGCTGACTTTATAGCTGATCTGATCAGAAAGAAAGAATATCGTTTGGCTAGATCCTTCAATCTCAGTTTCCGCAATATAGATGACGTATTATCTTTAAACAATCCTAATTTTGGGGATTTGATACATCGCATCTACCCAAAAGAACTTGAGATAAAGGATACTACAGACACTGTGAAGTCAGCCTCATATCTTGACCTACACTTAGAAATCGATGGTAAAGGAAAACTATTGACCAAACTTTACGACAAACGTGATAACTTTTCATTCAGAATTGTCAACTTTCTTTTCATCTGTGGCAAATTCCTTCGGCTCCTGCGTATGGAGTGTTCATATCACAACACAACGTTATGCCAGAGCTTGCCGAAACTACGCAGACTTTTTGTATCGCGCTAGAACTCTAACAAATAGGCTTCCGGAACAGGGTTATGTTGCTACAAGATTGAAGTCATCACTACAGAGGTTTCATGGTCGTCATCATGGACTCGTGGATTGTTATGGTGTATCCATCAGCGCCATGAAAACTGATTTATTCAACGGGTCATAGTTTTTCTTTCGTCGTTTGTCTACCCCGGACTTGACTTTTTATGAGCAACTCGGCGGGTGTTTCTAGAAAAGCAGAGGACGCTTACCCTACCGGTGCACCTGGTCCATGCTCCCAGTTCTTAGTGGAGTCCGAGTTGCTCATTTACTTTTGTTACTTTGTATGTATGATTTTAGTTACTTTATGTTCTTTGTTGTGTATGTCTGTTTTCCATGTCTGGTCTTTGTCCCTGGATTACATTCTTTTGATTACCGCTATAACCTTGCTTCCCTTGATTACTCTTAACCATATTTTGCATTTTGTTCATTTCAGCTCTAAGTACAGACCATGAAGCCCTTGGTAAATAGAACATTTTTTTCAGTCCCAAAAGAGTTCGGTTTAAACAGGAATTATAACGTACAAACAATACTGTGAAAGTACTTGATGGAGGTAAACCTTGGGTAAGGGACACAACTCTTACAAGTTATTGGAACGTTTGTATTCAGCATTTTTAAACATCAAAGTAACTTGGACTGATTTCATTCTGTTTCAAATGAAAGCTTGATAGGCTTTGGTGAAATTGAATATGATACAAACATATAACAGATTTCAAGAGTTATGTCCCTTACCCTAGGCCTACCTCCTTAATTCGTGGATACCAATTTTGGTGGATCAGGGAAGAAACTCAGTTTCGTGGATTCTTGATTTAGTGGTTTTGAAGTTTTCAATATACACACCAATGGGAATCAACTATTCGTTGGGAATCAAATTTCGTGGTTTGACTCACCCAAGAAAACCACGACAATTGGTACCCGACGAATAATAGTACTTTCACAGTATCTGATTGAAATATAGGTTCTTTCGTTTTTGCCATTTAATTATTAGTGTAAAAGCAATTCAATATTAGAGGTATGAATCCATTGCGTTTAGGCGAAGAACAAAGTGTTGGAGTTTGACACCTGTGAATTGTGGTTTCTTTCTTGTGTGTAGTATGTACATGTACGGTTTGAACCATAGGTAAAGGTGGTTTTACGTAGATTGATAAACCGACCTAAATTTAATGAAATGAAATGAAACTTTAAAAAATGAAAGAGAACATTTCTTTTATCGTGGTCTTTATGTGTTACTGAGCAACCATGTTTCCGATCAAATGGAGAAAAACTGCCGCCACACAAAGGCAGTAAATTGTATACTCAATATACATGATATACTGCACGTGTAACGCGATTTGTTAAATTACATTTGTGCAAAAAAAAAGAAACATTATTAATTTGTTTCTGTTTTCTGCTCTGTTGGTGATATTGACAATGTTTCTAGTATGATGCTATGCTTCAGTCAACCTAAAAGCTTATGCATATAATACAGTAAATCATACACTCATTTACACATAAAGTAGAAAGAGAAAAGCCTTTAAAAGGATCAAACCTTTAAATTGAGAGTTATTTATGATAGACTGTGTGTGTATGTCCTACTTTGGAGAGGAAGTTTTTAATTTTTTTTTCATGATTGTTTAAATAGAAAAAAACAACAGCTTATTACATGTACTTTCAAATTATTATTGACAATACTCAATCTGTAATAATTGTAAATCACATATTATAACAATACGGAAAGAGAGGGTAGTACATCAAAACAGTATTCAATTCAATGTGAATGGCAAATTCTAAAACTATTGAATTTATTAAAAGAATAACGTCATTTCATGTGGACATATCGGTACGACAGACGTGCCCCTTATCCACTCCTTTCTATAGTTTTTTGACACTCTGTGAGTACATAGGTACAAAACCACACAGTGACAAAACAAAAATACATCACTGTAATGATCATTTTATTGATATTTAGTGGCACTGTCAATAAACTGTAACCATAAATACGAAGTAAGGAAGTTGTCCCCTTAATCATATAACACGTCAGTAAACACTTATAAAAATAATCGGAATATTCGAAATAAATGACACATTAAGGTAATTTTTTTCCAAGGTGAACCATTCGTTGATTGATACTTACTGTGTATGTACATGGAATACACGATTAGACTATGTAAGGTAAAACAACAATTTGGTTTTTTTTCTATATGATATTATAGGCCGTTTTTTTTCTCTTTTTCTAAATTACGCACAATATGTTTGTACAGATTATATGCTCACTTTTCATTAGTGTAAGATTGTTTTTTTGTTGAACTAGCAGTTTAGTACTGCTTGCAGTCTGTCACCCATCATTTCAAAATTTTATTTCCATTTCATAGATCTTCCCTCATCTCATTTTGTTTTTCGTATCTTTTCATAAATATAAAGTAGATAACACTAACGCAAGTATAGGAAAATCATGTAAAATAGTTTAGACTAAGGAGATTTAATTACGATTCACGTGCATGTTGGAACCTCAATTTAATAAGGAGTACAAACTGTCTATAACAAATTAAAAACTTATAAAAAAGAAAAAAAAAACAAAAAAGAAAAGAAAAGAAAAACAAGAGCTTACTATGAGATATAAGAAATACAGAAACTAAACGGGCAAGGTTCAGATTTCATTTAGTTTTGAATATACATAATCATTTCAAATATTTTGATGTATTTTCATGTTTTATGTGTACTTAATCATCTCCACTAAAATGAAAACTAAGCATGTATTCACAACGTAGACAACTGGTATGTATACATGTGCATTAAGGACACATTATGAAATATTATTCCCTAATCATAATCTTGATTGATAATTGACATAGAAAAATCACATGTTTCGGCGAAAATTTCGAATTGTTTAACAAACAAACAATAAATGCCAATAATGGACAAATTTACATGACTGTATTTACTTAGGACAAAATTTATGTCTATTTAAGTTCTATCACTCTTATAACCCCTATGACATTTTGTACTAAAACTGTACATTTTCCCGATTTCCTTTTTATGTTCCTCGTATTTTTTGTAAAATAAATGACAGAAGTTTTGAAATTAAAGTTTTGAATAGTGTAAACGATCCATTACAGTTTTTGACAGATGGCAGTGTTTAGATGATCACAGAGTATATCAATAGAGATTTACCACAATATCTGGTTTAATGCAGTGACAAAGATGTGTTCCGTGTTCAGGATTATTGTCTTTGTACTCGGGATACAAAAATCACTGCAGCACGGATATTTGGCCGACCCCCCTCAGAGATCTTCACTTTGGCGAGAAAATCCAGAGGCCCCCGTGAATTATAATGACAATCAACTTTACTGTGGAGGGAGAGAGGTCAGTGTCATAATCTATTTATAGATTCATTTCTACTGTCGACATTAAAAAAAAAACAATTCACAGACGATGAGTTTTGCAAAATTAAGTATTTCAATATGAGAAATATCATGTCAAAAATTTATCATTATTTCATGTATGTCTGTCATTAAATTTTAAAAAGAGAGTAACATTGTTGTGCTGAAATAAGTAACGGAACTTTTTTCCGAATTGGTAACTAGATTGTTTTTAATCGAAACATTGTCAGTATGTAGAGCAGTAACCGACCATTACCTTCGACACTTTACGACATTGGAAATAAAATCCATTCCTGACTTGGTACATTGTTACCAATGTGTTATTCTGTTTAATTTTCAGAGAAAGATATGAACACAGTTATCACAATTAATCGAGACTTATTTTTCATATTTATTGAAATACTTTTTTTTTCTAAAAGGCACCATCTGCTGAATGTAAAAAATTGTGAACAACTGCCGACAGTAAAAAAAGATTAACGATATGACATTTTGATGACGGGCATTGAGTAAGCGATGAGCATTGCAATGCATGTTTATGTCGCTGTTGAATGTTATATTCAAACTAAATCCAACATATATGGACTACATTGTAGGAGTCACAATTTTAAAAAGAACTGGCGTCGGTTTCACAAAAAGTCGTAAGTGTGAAATTGATCGAAAATCATGACGTCACAATGCTAAATTACTTTATGACGTCATTACTTACGATCAACCTTACACTTACGACTTTTTGTGAAATCGAGACCAGGCGTTGGTTTCACAAAAAGTCGTAAGTGTGAAATTGATCATAAATCATGACGTCACAATGCTATTTTACTTTATGACGTCATTACTTACGATCAATTTTACACTTACGACTTTTTGTGAAACTGACACCTGGTCTCGATTTCACAAAAAGTCGTAAGTGTAAAGTTGATCGTTATGAGATTCTTTATGAAACTGGACCTAGGCTTCGCATACTTGTAATTTAAAAAGAATTTGTTAGTTAAAGCTTAGTCTTTTTTTAACTAAAGCTCAATCACGTATACTTTTCTCAAAACTGAAAAGATCTGAACATACTGACCTATGATCGTTTCCACGATCGACCTCTGCAAATCGCATGCTTACTAAAAGAAAAAAAATAATTACATTTTTATTGATGACTGTGTTGCGTCTAAAACTGATAATAAAAAAGAGAACCTGTCTTAATTTAAAAGCTTTTTGTAGTTTTAAAATAAGCGAACTCGCCATTTTGTCCATTTTGATACTCATGAGAATTCGTTTTGAGGTGGGGGGAGGGGTGCATTTTTGTTACTCTTTGTTTTGAGTTAATCGGACTCTTTTTCTTCATGTTTCGAACGACCTTTAAGGTAAATCATACCTATTACATGGATCATTCTTTTCTGTCATCTTGCAAAATCATACAATATTTATATTTTCTTTTTAACTAATAAATTAGAGATTACTAAGTAATAATGTTTGAAATGATGTAGACATGATATGTTTCAATTATTTTCCAACGATTTTTTTACACAAAAATGTATCGTTAAATTACAAGCATTATTTGTAAAAAAAAGGAGATAATTGGCGGGAAAATTCTTTCTAAGGGGAGATATTTGGCGGAAAATATATGTTTTAAAATATATCAAGAAAAAGATTTCAGTGACCCCAAATAATCATTTTTGAAATATGGAAGAATGTCAATTTAGTGTTCTTTTAAAACCTGTTGCTGAAAATTGTTTGGGTTATCTTTAAAAGAAATTTTGTTTTCATTTTTTCACGCCAGTTCCCTTCTCCTTGAAATAACATTATTTCTTTTGTCAAATAAATTTTGGCTGAATAAGCCAAAAATTGTTGGGGTATTTACTTGATATACCAGATTTGTAAATTTTGTTTAGAATTTTTTTAAGATTAAGAGAAAGACTACCAAGCATAAATTCAAAACCCCGTATTTCGTGAATTATACAGTGTTTAAATAACGAAGTGAAATTCTACATATATACCTATTATATCACTTTGAATGATATTTATACAAAAGGTACGCTTCATATGAACTCAAATCCATCACTGATTGGATAATATATTCATAATTCGTTTATAATTGCAAATTATTCATTTTTAATATCAGTACACATTACCTGAAGTATAATGTAATTGATTTGCCATGTTTTATAATGTATGATTTTATCATTATAACATTATGACTGTGCAATTCATATACGATACAATGCTCAACGCTGTTAATAATATTGCTACCTATTGGCAGCAAAGAATCTATAGGCAAAAGAAAACAGCCTGTGGTTTTGAAGACACACAGCGATAATAAAGTTAACAATCGTTACATTTCAATAAAATACTAAAATAAATTTAATATTAGACAAAAAACATAAGTATATTTAACTTTAATCACTATCAAAGATAAGTTTTTGTTTACATCGTGTATGGTCTGTGATGACGTAGTGACTAGAACACGATGACTGTTATTCTAATGTGTGCATGTTCGTGCCTACATGTAGCTACCAAACTCTGAGACAGGGGTAATTTTGTCATACCCATTACCACTTAGGGTAAATTACCCGGTCGATCAGACGTTTCAAAGGGGTTTACTGAATTGAAACACATAAAGAACTTTATATGAAATCTGCGTATACATGTATTAAGCGTGTGTTTTATTCCATCATATTGTAGTTTGATTTGTATCAAGCTTTCTGACTGGTTGATTCCCTCAAAGCAAACCATGTTATTTTGAATAGCCCATTTTAATACTATGACGTCATTAACAACTGTCGGGCTCCCAGCTCGCAATTCAAGTAATCCATACCAAATAAACGTTATGATTGAGAATAAGTTTTTGATACTATGACTAGAATCCATGAGAAAGAAATAACACGCAATGCTTTCAATTTTAAACTGATTATACGATATTAACATAGGTTGAAACATTCCTTACTCGGTAGGAGTTTCTAGAAAAGCAGAGGACGCTTAACCTACCGGCGCACCTGATCCTTGCTTCCAGTTTTTAGTGGAGTCCGGGTTGCTCATTTACTCTTGTTTCTTTGTACGTGTTATTTTTGGTTATTTCATGTTCTTTTTTGTGTATGTTTATATTCCCTGTCTAGCCTTTTTCCTTTGAAAATATTATTTTAGGTTTTGTTCGAATCTTGGTTCCTTGATTACTCTTAAACAGAGACCAAAGTTATTTTTTCAGAGATCATTGGGTGTTGAATAAAAACCATTTCATGAATATTTAGTCATTCTAGATTCTATTAAATAACACATTTTAAACGTCACAGAAACCACAAACGCTCAATAAAGTAAGTGTATTTTTGCGTAAACATCTTTTTACTTATACATCGAAATAAGACAGTCACTATATTACTTTATTGTATATAGCATCCAGCAATAAATTACTGTTAAGTACAATTTAACCAAGAATCATGCCAATACATAAACAAAAACAAAAAACAAAGCACACACACACACACACACAGAGAGAGAGAGAGAATATTTGTTGACGTTCGAAACAACCCAAATATTTCAGAAAGTCACGTTTACGATGCAATAAACGTACCATTAGAAGTAGTATCATAGAGAAACTACTACTAGTATTACTTGAAACGAAATAAAATGGTGCCTAAAAGTAAGAACCCCCGTAAGAAATAAACCTAGGTATTACAATTGAGTTGAAAACAAACTGGCGAGATTATGCTATTTACCACCAGTTTATATTCACTATAGATCTGATGACGATTGGGGGTTTTAACGACCTTGAATACCAATACAGGCCTCTTACGGTCGATGTTAGTGGGTTAGTAGAACCAACCAGCCCAGCCTTCGGGATACCTGAACGAAGAACTCGGTCAGAGTATGTCCTATTAGCGTCGGGGCTGCTATGTAGACGCTCTGGCCTACTCCCAGACCCCACGTGGGTCTGGGAGCGTTTCCCCACTCTAACTGTCATGGAAGTACATCTAAGGAAGATTGACTCTGTATCTTTATATAACCAATCATTTCTATTCTCCACTTTCCCCGTCACTTTCCCCACTCTAACTGTCATGGAAGTACATCTAAGGAAGATTGGCTCTGTATCTTTATATAACCAATCATTTCTATTCTCCACTTTCCTCGTCACGTTCATTTCTACTATTGGTTCTTCAACTACTACTGGCATACAGTGTATTCGTTTACACAATTTTGAAAGTTGACATTCTCTGCATTGTTCTTATGCGAACTTGTACTTATAGGGTAATGAAGGCAGTTTGATAAACAAGGCGATGTTCTGTCCCGTAATAACGAAATTTGAGTCTTTCATCATAGTTGTATTCACAATAACTAGACAAATTAAAAAGCGTTCTGCTCTCTTGTTTTACGACATGCAATGTATTTTCCTTTTTAATTGGCAAATCTGATGGGTTAAGATGGAATGTACATGAATTGATTAAATGTTTTTAACGTAAGTACTTCTTAAATTCAAAAACTTTATAAGCCACGTCTCTGAACTTGGTTCTTTTACACTGCTTTTAAGTATTCGATCATCTTACAAATTCGATTGGAAATATGCAATTAAGGAGGTAGACCTAGGGTAAGAACTCTTAAAATCAGTGATATGTTTGTATCATATTCAATTTCACCAAAGCCTTCAATTGAAACAGAATGAAATCAGTCCAAAATACTTTGACGCTTACACAAGATTGATGTAAATGCTGAATACAAACGTTCCAGTTATTTGTAAGAGTTGTGTCCCCTACCTTGGGTCTTCCTCCTTAATACCAGCAACAAGTGATTGATATGACTAATGGTGTTTTGAAGAATTTTAACCTTATTTTGGAAGATTTTTGTCAGTACAAAAACTCATAACTTCTTTAATACTGAGTAAAAACATCTGTCAACTAAAATAATTCACATTAAAGAATTGTATACAGAATCTCTGTATATGAACAATTAAAGTGTCGAGGCACATGTATAATGTGATACACCACATCCACCCTACCCCCACACGAGAAGTTGTGCGCCCGTCCGTCTATCCGTCCCCGACGGTTTCCATATAATAACTTGAGAACGAATCAATGAATGTTTTTGAAATCTTGCACTTTGTTCAGTAGTACCATAAAATAGAGTTTCAATTGAATTATCAACAAATTCAAAATTGTAGTTTTCAAGTAAGGCTATTTTGAACATTTTGCCATCACATATCACTTAATGTTCCATTAATGGCCTATTTTTGCACTGTAATCATGGCCTGAAGATCGTGATGATAAAATTCACGAAAATCTAAAGTCTACTTCGAAAGGACCATATTTAAATGACCTCAATATATCTGAAAGACCGGTACGACCACATGTAAATTTCGTTTCTCAAGTGGTTTACCGCAACTTTGGGACAAGAAAAGATTTATTACTATTTGAAAAACAAAACATGACATTTATCAAATTGTGCTACAATGTAGTTAGTATACATACCCCTACTTAGAAATTATGAAAAGGGGGGAAAGGACAGTCCAGGCAATTGTGTTACGCATTTTTTTCCAAATAATGTACAGAATTATAAACATCCTGGTAACCATCACCTAGAAATCAAAATGACAAAATCTACTCGACAAAAAAGACAAAGGTGCTAGGAGCTGATTTATCATTGAGACACCGGAAATACCGATCTGTATCGTCAGTTCTTGTTTCGTTAATTTAAAGGCAATCATTAAAAGCAAGAAAATTCTATGCAATTCCGTTTATATATTTATAGCTGAAGAAAAAGTGAATCTAAAATGTTTTGTCAATCACTCCTGGATAATACTTGACAAAAGATAAATCGATATACAGGAGGATTCTAAGATTTATCAAGAAGGGCGGAGTCCCGCGGCGGCTCAAATTTAACGTAGAAATATATGAAGAATATACATATTGGTCACTTTCGTCATAATATAATACTTAATAACGAATCTGATTGAATATATATTGAAATAAATTGCTTTCTAGATCTGAGTATTTTGGGTCAATGTTTTAACATTTAACAATACATTATTTTAAATATTTCCTATTTCGTTAAGTGCGATTAAGGCAGCTACTTGATCCACCAATAAAATATTCAGCCTACAGAGCCAGCAATTATGGCTCCATAATAGTTTCGTAACGAAAGACATATTTGGGTCGGTTTGACTTATTGGTTGTACCTTAAACAAATCATAGTAGAATTGATACATGTATAATAAAAACATCATTTAGTTTTCTGATTTATGGTGTAAGGATTATTGCCTATTGACAGATATGGGCGTATTGATGCTACATTTATACGGATTATTGCCTATTGACAGATATGGCCGCATTGATGCTACATTTATACGGATTATTGCCTATTGACAGATATGGCCGTATTGATGCTACATTATATGATAAAGGGTCGTAAATGTTATCCATTTCTAGCCAATAATGATAAAACGGAAAGTTGGGGATTCACACCTCCACAAATTCCTATATTACAAGTACATTATAAATATTAAGCACAAAAGAAAGCAGTAAAAGACATCATTACATAAATCCTTAAGAGTATTTTCTAATCTGTGATGATTTTAAATTTAAATTCTTGATTATTTTTACATAATAATGATATTAAGTCAATACTAATTTGTCTATTTTAAGTTTTAAGTTTTTGTTTGTTTAAATTATTAATTTATTGTTTATATCTCTTATAGTCCCTTCAAGAGCTTCAATGCCATCATCTTCACGCAATTTGTTTTCTGGCTTGAGCTGGCACAGCAAAAACGAGAGAATCACATCAAGTAAATTCGAAGTCAAATAATCTATTTAAAAAAGTGTCTGTGACTCTACCAAATTTGCATAGCTTTCCAGTGTTCTATAATAATATTCAATGTTTTCTTTTTCAGAATATGCGACTAATGGGTGGGCGTTGTGGCACATGCGGCGACCCATTTCAAGGACCACGCCAAAATGAGGCTGGCGGGAAATACGGACTTGGCGTCATAGCTAGGAATTATTCCTCAGACCAACGAACAATTCCTGTCAAAGTTGTTTTGACAGCATACCACAAAGGCTATTACGAGTTTAAAATTTGTCCTCACAATAACCCAACAATGCCAGTAACACAACGCTGTCTAGACGAACATCCTCTTGAAATAAAGGAGGGTAACGGACGATATCGTACTAGGTATTACCCAAGAAATAGTGGAGCTCAGTGGCTCAACTTAGTGCTCCCGAGAGGTCTTGAATGCTCGCAGTGTGTTCTTCAATGGAGGTACAAAACAGGTTAGTCATACACCATTTGTTCCTAAAAAGAAATCCTGGTTTTGGAATCTTGACGCATCGCATTATAACCAGTAGTTTTTATTGGTAAATCAACGTTACAAAGCTCTTGTTTTGATAGAAATATTGTTTTATTTGATCTGCAGGAAAAATAGTATACTAGTTTGTCTTCCGATGACGAAAGCATTTTTAGCATTAAACACATTTTTTGATATTTACATCAAAAGACCATTTAACTAAACAATCGACACACGTATACTGTGAATAAACAATGCAGCGTTTATAGAATAACAAATTGCTACGGAAAACGTTGATTACATCATAATCCAGACTACATCTCTTTAAGCAAATGTCTCACGATCTTCCCTCGCTTTACATTGTTTATGGATCGTTATATAAATATATATTGTGTTTTAGGTAACAGTTGGGGGGTAGACAGAAGGGGTCGAGGATGTATGGGGTGTGGCAATCAGGAAGAGTTCTGGAATTGCGCGGATATTCAAATCGGATCTCACCATTCTACGAGTGGATTCTCGATCTCTAATTCCCAGGAAAGTGAAGAGAAAGACAGCTCGTTATCGGGCATTCAACTCCTCAATCAATGGTTTTCACTACCTGGTAGTGAACATGGGTTAACATGGAGCAACAATCAGGAGAGCGATTCGGACGAGAGCGAAGATCGAGGTAGTTGGAGTAGTGGCACTAATACTTGGTCTGGAAATATGCAATCAAAATTTTTTGATGATTTTGATAACTTACACAGTGTTGTACCAACACGACAGCCTTCGTTTTCTTCTGCTGGACATTTACAAAGTTTTGCTCCAACTCAGCCGTCTACGAGTGACTCATGGCAACGTATGACTACACTGCCACCTGTTCAAACTGACCCATGGAGTCAATTAACAGGTCGTGCAAATAATAGACACAGCGTTTTATCTAACTCGAATATTCTACAAAACACACAAACACAGCAACAAAGTAGACACAACAGCATATCCGATGGTTGGACGTTACTATGGCAACCACCGACCAAACGAAATCCTTCAAATAATCACAATAGTGCTTCAAATAGTGTTAAAAATACTAGGAATCAAAATAGTCGTAATTCCACGAATCGAATGACACGTAATCGTAATATTCTTGCGCCAATTTCGCCCCTTATGGCACTACTTGGCGGATCAGGGTCACAAGTTCATTTTTCCTTTTTACCTGAGGACGATTTACAAAGATTGAACTTCCTTGGGTGATAGCATTCATTGTCCATTTACTGTGGTTGATACAATGTGTTTTTTTTTTCAATGGACTGTTGATGTTTTTGGGGATCAATGCTTCAGTTCGTGGTACCCAAAACAATTTAAATCAAGTGAGTCCACTTTCTATGTTGTTGGTTGTACTCATTGCCAGTATAGGGTATGTAAGTCTCAACACGTGACTCCGTGGTTTCGTAAGAATGGGTCCTAGTCTACCATTCAAATGTATGGAGATTCGTCATTAATATAGCATTCAGTTCAATATTAAAAGCGAAGTATCATTTTTGGGTAAAAATACTGATTAAAAATGACAGTTATCAAGTTCTAAGAGATGAAAATGTATAGAATAGCATAAAAAACGATTTTGCATTGTGGAGCAGCGTTTGAATTTCCCGGAAGTACACACTAAAATGCATATCGGTCTTCGGATTTCAATACGTTCTACACCAGAAATTCCGGAAGGGAAACTGAAACTAGAACGAGACTTACAAACCATATTCGAAGGAGTAATCAAGAACTTCAGAATATCTTCGCTTAAATATGAATAGAAATGTACACGTAATTCTGTATTTACTTCACCTCACTAGCGCATCCAGTAGTTGGGGAGTTATAGGGGTTGGGTTAACTTTTTGGGCAATTATTTTGTCAAAAGTGAGCAAATAATAACCTTTAACCCACTTTTACAAGTTTTGGGATGCGCTCACATGTATTTGAACATTCCAATTGGACTGTAGTCGTATATGATCTTAACTGTCCACCTAAAACGTGTCTGAAAAGTTACACGACAGGGATATTATATAAAATTACACTGCAGTATTTATTCTTGCAACTTTATACTAGTGAGAACCATTTGATGCAGAAGAATAAGCAGCTCACTGTAACCTGGCGGAAGCTTATATCTAAATGATATGGTTGCACCAAGTATAATTGTGAAGCATACTCATTTTACTTTTTAATTAATGCTGGGCTTCCTGTTACACTGCCAGCTATTTCTTTTTTTTCTAGAATCTTGGTTAGGAGATGACCATTTGATTCTGAGGGGTGGGCTGGCAATATATGAAAATGAATTTTCTGACCCTTAAATTTTGAAAAATAAATATTCTAACCCCACTAAACTTGCCAGGCCCCTCAAAATCAAATGGTTGCCCCCCATTACTACATTAGTACTTTGACAAATACCGCAAAATTCGATCTATATTACACTATCTCTTACTTGTTAATCTACCACATCAGGTCACAGTGCAACGGTATGATCTTTTAAATTTGTCCATGGAAGACACAGGCAGTGGGTGGCACATGCCACATTTTGTTTCCAAAATTGTATCAAATATTTGCTACATATGTTCAAGATAGGAGACGCACATCTCCAATTAGTTTATAAACACTGCAAATAAAAACAAATAATACTGGTTTTATACTTTACACGAAGTGTATAGAGTGGCAAAATTGCCAAGTTTAACATTCTGAAAATGTAAGAAAATATGCATCAAATTTCTATATAATAAAAAAAATATTTTAGTTGTATTTACAATCAAATGGATACCACATTGTCACTCAGATAAATATCATATTCCTGAAAAAAAGGAGTATTATTTCCATAGATCAGACATTAGATTAAATTTAATGACTGACGATAGAACCGGTGATGAAGACAATTGTTCATAGTATTGGTTTTATGTAGGTGCATTTGTTGCCATATTAAATACTTGTTCACATTAGTCCATATTAAATCTCTTATGTATTCTGTAAATACACAATATCTGGATTATTTTTTTTCCTGAATAAACTGCCAGAAAAATAATGATTATCTTTTTTATGATAACCTTTTTTTGCAAGAAAATATGTCCCAAATATCTTTTTGTTGTTTTTATTGTGTTCAACTGATATCGACGTGTCACTTTTTTGTTTGATAATTTGCAAGTGCTATAGTATTTGTATATTGTCTTGTTTTTCTTACTTTCAATTTTATATGCAGTTTTATTTTATTCTGCTGTATATATTGTGTATGTGGACCTTGTTTGCTTCGTGGATCGTCTCTGTTTCCCGTTTTCATGTTCTGTTCATTTCTTTGTGTTCTGATATCTACATTGTGTATGTGGATCATCTCTGTTTCCCGTTTTCATGTTCTGTTCATTTCTTTTTATTCTGATATCTACATTGTGTATGTGGATCATCTCTGTTTCCCGTTTTTATGTTTTGGTGATGTTCTTGTATTCTGATATCTACATTGTGTATGTGGATCATCTGTCTCCTGTTTTTATGTTTTGGTGATGTTCTTGTATTCTGATATCTACATTGTGAATGTGGATCATCTCTGTTTCCTGTTTTTATGTTTTGGTCATGTCTTTTTATTCTGATGTCTACATTGTGAATGTGGATCATCTCTGTTTCCTGTTTTCATATTTTCGTTTTGTCTTCTGTTTTGATGCTACAGTATGTTTTACCGATGTTTGGTATGTGTTACTATTTTTTCACCTAAAGTTTTGGACGAGTTTTCCGTATTGTTACTTTTTAACAAATTATTGGTATCTGTCAGGAAAAAAATAGTTCTCAAAATGAACTAACTCATAACAGTTTACAAATATGCATTCTGCTAAAAGTCGTTAAATACTCTGACTCATCTTCATTAAACCTTAATTTATTATTTATAAATCAATAAATCATTTCCAATGTACTTTAAAATAATAATCATACACAGAACATGCATTTTTGATGGATGTTTTCTGGTATAGTCTAAACTTCTAATTTTGAAATAGAATTGCTTGTCTACGTGATATTAGTAAACTGATTTTTCTTCCGCTCGTCATTTTTGTCATTGAAAGACTTTTCAGAAAAAAATCGGTCCTCATTTTGTCATCTGAAATCTTTGAAAGTACAAAATCACTAAGAGCTGGTTCAGATGGTGGAAATGACAATTTTGTTACCATAATTCATTTTTTTTTACCCAAGTACACTGGTTGGCAAGGTGTCAGAGTAATGTTTTCACATGAGGTGGGATGCCCTCCTGAGGATTGTGTTAGTTGTGTGCTAGCATTTCATCGCTCTAGTAGAATACAGGGCCTATTCGATTGATAAAACATCCGCGTTCTTAAAACGCATGTCGAATCTGACAACGGTCATTCAAGTAACAATCAATCATGTAATAATTCTATGTAAAGTTTATCTACTTGGTATTCTGTCTTCACAGTTAAGAATCACACATTAAATTTATCAAATTTTACGTGTTAGGCGCACATTCAATAAGTCATAATAATTACATTAAGTACGGATACCATCTGGGCACTGTCTAACGATCCGTATTCTGCCTACATTGAACATGAACTTTAAAGGTATAAAATATTACAAGTAACCCCCGTAATTCCGATTCTGTCAGTATACACTATGAGACAGATGTAACCAGTCAGAATACGAATTTGATTACAGAGATATATTGAAAAATCTTCTTATCGTTATTTTCCCCTGTAGTCGCTTTTTCTGGACATCTTGACAGTTTGTATCACTTCTTGATTGATTGATTGATTGTTGGGGTTTAACGCCCGAGCAGAATATTTCAGCTATATTCAAAGGGATGATAAAATGAACATGAAATGATGATGACGGAATTTTTTAAGGACACAATACCTTCTTTATTCAACAGTAAAACATTTATTTTCTTCAGCAAAATTCCTATCAAGGTATAATCGTTTTGAGCAGATCAAGGTCTGAAATCCACATAACAACCAAACTTTGTGGTAAGTAGAAATCAGTGAAAAAAAAATGAAAGAATTGGTTGCAGTGCAAATGACAAATGTTGGCCACGTTGTAGTATATCATTAAAACCAAAATATATCTTTAAAACAAAATGTAACAAAACTGTTCTATTCGCACTGAAGAGAGAAAGTTTACTTACCGAAAACGATAAATAATTGTCTTTAGGGTGCACTATACAGTTAAATTAAGACGCACTGTTTCGCACACCAAGTTACCCCGGTCAAATTTTGTAAAACTTAAAATTAAAAGTTGAAATTTGTTGGATATATTGTTTAAATGTAGTTAAGCATTTATACGTAGAGAGATGTTATATATGTAATGGTAAACAGGTGTAATTTAAATGAAGAATGGAATCCGGAAAGCTTCAATCCCCTACCGTATTAGGTTCTCTCCCCAACATCAGATGGCTGATTTTCATGGTTTTCCTTCCCTCGTTTGTCTACCTCGGACTTGACTTTTTATGAGCAACTCGGCGGGTGTTTCTGGAAAAGCAAAGGACGCTTACCCTACCGATGCACCTGGTCCATGCTCCCAGTTTTTACTGGGGCCCGAGTTGCTCATTTACTTTTGTTACTTTGTATGTATGATTTTAGTTACTTTATGTTCTTTGTTGTGTATGTCTGTTTTCCATGTCTGGTCTTTGTTCCTGGATTACATTCTTTTGATTACCGCTATAACCTTGGTTCCCTTGATTACTCTTTCAAAATACCTTATTTTGCACGAACTTTTGGAACTGAAATTGTGAGAGAATGAATCGAAAAGGGTCTTATTATTTTTACCATTGTTCCACCTACTCCATGCATGCTTTCATCCTGTGGTAGTGTCTAAGTGCCTGATATTTTATAAAACATAGTAATTGGCAGTTAGTTTTTGAAAGGCACCTCTGATTTGTACTAAAACTCTGTAATATTTTTTTTTCAGTATGTTACCATGGCTACTGGATTTTATAACAATAATCACTAAATTACTTATAAATGACTTGAATTTCCACACACCAAGGATTTAAACAATATGCATCATTTTTTTTATGACAAAACACTGTGCTGACTGCCTCAAAACAGCTTTATTTCAGCAAAATGAGACCACATTTTCAGAAATGTCCTAACTGTATTGTACTACCTTGTTGTGTTGTGTTGTGTTGTTTGTTTGTTGGGTCGTAAAAGGCGACTAAATAGTGCTCAGAACCCTAGCCGGGGGCTAGGGCGCTCTGCACACAGAGCAACTGGGATGTGTGCCCCAGATTGTGGAATGGGGTACCCCTGGCGTGTTACATGCTGGGATTGTCAGGCTATAATACGGAAAACCTGACCGCAAACCAGAGTGGTGCACCGTGTTGGGAAAGATGCCACGTTCCTCGCACGTTAAAGAACCCTACTGTGGTAATCTCCCGGAGTAGGGACCATAGGGTTCCGCCACAGGAGGCTAAATTGCCCGACCCTACCCACCTCTCCCTATTTCCAGTGGCAATCAAAATTTGTCGACCCCATTGTCCTTGTGTCCTATCCCTTTTTCATTTCATCATCATTTCATGTTCATTTTATCATCAATTTCATGTTCATCGTCTGAATATAGCTGAAATATTGCTGCTCTGACGTTAAACCCCAACAAACAAACAAACAAACAAAGTTGTTTGAATGAAGACATGAATACATCCTTCCTCTGCACTAAAGTTATTGCTAATTTCTAAAACACCATAAGTAATCCTAAGCCTCCCCTAAGCATCCGTATCCCTGTTGTCAATCAGAAATTTGTTGGAATCTCTATAAATTGCCTGTTTAATCCTAGAAAAATTAGCATTCCTAACATTGTTAGGGCAAAAGGCCACTGAATGGTTTATACTCTGACAATTTAAACAAGTGATTGGCTTCATATTGGCAAATATTTTGCAGAATAATGTTATTCCTATCAGACCAATATACTGGCAATCCTTGAGGCCCGTACAGGTCCGGGTGTTAAAAGAATGTGCCTGCAGCACCGCTAAGCTTGTAAACCTAGCCGGGGGCTAAAAAAAGAAAAAAGATATCTTAAAAAAATAAAAAAACTGAAAACAAAATTTCATACAGTGAAGCTAGCCAGAGGTGGTCACTTTCCAACAGTTTTCTTGCATCTGGCAAAACATCATATGCTTGTGTTGCAAAGCGTGCTTGTTTGTCCTCGACTGTTGAGGTGCAGGTGATCATGAGTTGGAAAGAGGACATCAATGGTCTTGCCAAACTGCCCACTGAAGTATCCACAAAGATAATGAAACCATTCAAGAAATGTTTAGACGAAATCAAAACGCCAGAGCTAAAAAATCACACCAATGTTCCCAGACTCGGTCATCTCAAAATTCCGTAATATCTTCATGGTCGCCAAAACGGCGTTAAACCCCAACAATCAATCAATCATCGCCTGAATACAGCTGAAATATTGCTGCTCTCGCATTAAACAACAGCAATCAATCATTTCATGTTCATTTTATCATCCCTTTCACGTTCATTGTCTGAATATAGCTGAAATATTGCTGCTCGAACGTTAAACCCCAACAATCAAACAATCAAGTCAATCCTTATCTGGACAATTTTAACATTTTTAAGAATAATTTTAGAAATCAAATTCATTTGCAATTTATACATATATATCTATATTTTTAAGAATCTTGTGCATGATTATTTCTCAAGCAGCTCGGAGTGTCGACAATATATGTAAACAATGCAAATATCGCGTGATTTCGGTAATTCTCGAACTCGCCGGCGAGATTCTAAAATCATTATTTATTGCACAATACTTTTTTGCATCCTTATCAATTATATGTGTTTGATAAAACATTTACTTTATTTTTTTCTTTTTTCCGAATGGGGAAAGGCATTTGACAACGGGAAATAAGTCGATGCAATGGGGGATGGGGCTCTGGGAAATCGGGCAATGGGGTATGGGGCAAGTTGGAAGATTACTCCATACAGGGACAGTACTACAAATAGAACATAGGGGTCAGACAATAGTTTTTCGCATATATCTCCAAGACGGTTAGTTTTAGCCCATTCTGAAAGGGGTAAAAGTGTTCAGCATTATAAGATCTATCAGGGGTCAAATTTTCATTTGAATCTATAAAGCCATGTTTGAGTTATAGCTATTTTTAATGTTATTTCTTTCACAAATCTTCTCTGACACTATTTTACCAATTGAAACAGAACTCCGCATATGTGTGCCTTTTGGTATCTTGTATAGAACTGAAGTGGTTTTTTTTTTATTCATTTAGCCAAATTCTGACATGAAGTTAAAGTGTTCCGCATGATGAGATCTATCTGCGGTCAAAATCTGTTCAGTTATGGAGTTACTGCCCTTTCCGGCGTTTTTTTTTACTGTTTTTAACGTTATTTCTTTCAAACATTTTCTCCTCTGACACTACTTGACCAATTGGAACCAAACTTGGTATGAATGTTCCTTGGGGTATCATGCATAGAACTGGTGTGGGGATTTTTGATCCGTCGAAAAGCATGGCTACCGATACTGTACCTGTATGGGATAAACTTCCCATTTTTGGGGGGAATGGGGCATGGGGAATGGAGCCATGGGGAATGTGGCGAAGGAATAATTTTGATTGGTCAATCAAACAAATTGTAAAAAGCAACGTACATATCATAATTCTATGACAGCAATTAAAATAATTTTTAAACAAGATTGTTTTAGAGTAATTTGTACTTATAACAGATGTTGCATTTTATTATTTATTGATATTTTTTAAAATATTAACCGGAAGTACATTTGTTATTGATTGAAAATGTTCGCGCTCATATGTTTCCTAAACGTAATTTTCTTTAAAAATTTATACTGGAATAAATTTGTGTCGGAGACACTCGTGTGATTTTAATATTGACAAATTAAACACATTAACCAAGAATAACAAGACCATTAAAAAATAATAAAATGTTTATTCCCTTAGCTTTCAATTGGCAGAAATATGTCGTTTGTCGCAACATAGAAGAGAATAATAATATTGCCGTTGTTAATATTTTTTTTACCTTAGACCATTATTGAAATTAACACTGTTCGCATCCTAACAATTTGCAGAAATGTGTCATTTTTAAGTAATTGAATTGAAATCAATGTGTCACAGCGAAACATATGCCTATTTTGACAATTTTAACGTTTTAAACCATAATATAAGACCATAAAAGTAATTTTAAGTGTTCGCACTCATTCAGATTGCGAAACATATCTCATTTTCAAGAATTTGTCTGTTTATTTGTTGGGGTTTAACGCCCGAGCAGCAATATTTCAGCTATATTCAGGCGATGAACATGAAGTGGATGATAAAATGAACTTGATATAATGATGAAATGAAAAATGGGATGGGACACAAAGATAATTGGGTCGACCAAATTTGATTGCCACTGGGGATAAGGAGAAGTGGGTAGGGTCGAGCAATTTAGCCTCCTGTGGCGGAGCCCTATGGTTCCCACTCCGGGAGAATACCACAGTAGGGTTCTTTAACGTGCGAGGAACGTGGCATCTCTCCCAACACGGTGCACCACTATAGTTTGCAGTTAGGTTATCCGTATTATAACCTGACAATCCAAGCATGTAACATACCAGGGGTACCTCATTCCACGAATTGACCTTACTAGCGGCACTCGCACTAGGTCATCGAGTCGTTGTCGCGGATGCAAGTCAGAGAAAATATCCCCCAATCCTCACCCATAAAATTGGCCAAATTACTTCAATTGTCGAGTTGTAAAGGCTAATATTTTAGAATTAACTATTCTTGTTCAGTCTGTTTTACCAGTTGCATTATGTCTGCAGGAGACTCCTTTAAAAGATTTTTGTTTGTTTGTTGGGGTTTAACGTCCGAGCAGCAATATTTCAGCTATATTCAGACGATGAACATGAAATTGATGATAAAATGAACATGAAATGATGGTGAAATGAAAAAGGGATGGGACACAAGGACAATGGGGTCGACAAATTTTGATTGCCACTGGAAATAGGGAGAGGTGGGTAGGGTCGGGCAATTTAGCCTCCTGTGGCGGAGCCCTATGGTTTCTACTCCAGGAGCCGGTGCAGGTCCGGGTGGTAAAAGAATCGGCCTGCAGCAGCGCTACGCTTGTCGTAAAAGGCGACTAAATAGTGCTCAGAACCTTAGTCGGGGCTAGGGCGCTCTGCCCACAGAACAACTAGGATGTGTGCACCAGGTGGTGGAATGGGGTACCCTGGCGTGTTCATCGTCTGAATATAGCTGAAATATTACTGCTCGACGTTAAACCTCAACAAACAAATCTACTCCTGGAGAATATCACAGTTGGGTTCTTTAACGTGCGAGGAACGTGGCATCTTTCCCAACATGGTGCACCACTATGGTTTGCGGTCAGGTATTCCGTATTATAGCCTGACAACCGCAGCATGTAACACGCCAGGGGTACCCTATTCCATCACCTGGGGCACACATCCCAGTTGCTCTGTGGGCAGAGCGCCCTAGCCCCCGGCTAGGGTTCTGAGCACTATTGAGTCGCCTTTTACGACAAGCTTAGCGCTGCTGCAGGCCTATTCTTTTGACACCCGGACCTGCACGGGGCCCGAAACGGCATTAAAACACAACAATCAATCTTTAACGTGCGTGGGAGGTGACATCTTTCTCAACACGGTGCACCACTATGGGTAGCGGTCAGGTTTCCCGTATTAAAGCCTGACAACCCCAGCATGCAACATGCCAGAGGTTCCCCATTCCACCACCTGGGGCACACATCCCAGTTGCTTTGTGGGCAGACCGCCTAGCCCCTGGCTAGGTTTCTGAGCACTGTTTAGTCGCCTTTTACGACAAGCTTAGCGCTGCTGCAGGCCTATTCTTTTGACACCGGACCTGCTCGGGGCATCGAAATACTTTATACTAAAGTAGAAAGTACAGTGTCATATGACAATCTGTCTTTTTATATGTTACAAAGTACATTTGTTGGCTAGTTCGTCAAATATTTTCTTTTATCTTTGCTTAGTGTAGTTGTCTTGTACTGCGTCTCGTTTGAGATTAATTTTGCGTCGTTACGATCTGCTTTATAGCAAATTTTCTCTGAAGTATCCTCCAAACACTAATTTTCATTAGTTTTTAGGTAGAGTTAAGTGTAAGTGTTTGTGAGAGTCATGCAAAATGGGGGGGGGGTGTAACCTGAAACATCTATTAAAACCCCATCGATCTTACTATATAATTTCAATTGAGGATGCTTTCTCCATTTAGAAGACCATTATTTGATCTCTGTATCACTTGATTTGCGCAAAAATTTTTCGAAAGAATGTTAGAAAAATGATGTTTTTGAGAGAGTCCTCTGCCCTTGAAATGTGCATTTACAGTGCATTTTCATTGAAATTTAATCTCAATTTACCAAAGTAATGTTGAAAATCTTGCTTTCTTTTCTTGATTCTGATGGTGAAAAAAGTAAAATTCAACTATCAAAATGATGGGTTTTTCACCCACTGCCTGATTCGTACAGATACGAACACTTAAAAACATTATTGCCATTTCAAACATCTGTACATGCATTCTGACTGTATCTCTACACTCACAATGTGGTCGGAACAATTGATGTTGATCACTTTTTGTATGGTATCATCAGCAGATTTCTATGGGGATAAAAAAAACACTTATAGATTTAATTTTCAAAGGATATAATCCTAGTATAATTCCAGTATGAGAGCAGAATGTACCATTGCAAATTAATGTCACTATGCATTTAATGTCTATGATCGGTTTGGATGAAAAAAATACCAGATTTTCAAAGCGTCTATATTTTGGTCACTTTCGTGGTATGATGATGTGTTTAAATGGAAAGACACTAACTTCTCAGACGTTAAAGATATTGTAGTGAAATCTAACCACATTTGGGTTCCGGAATTATTCCTTACCCAGTCCGTCAGAGATATGCGTATACGTAGATATGACGAAAACGACTATGTCAATGTTGCATCAGGCGGGTTGGTGAGATGGTATCCGGTCACGAAATTAAGGACATCCTGCGCAGTAGATCTTACAAAATATCCGTTTGACACACAAACTTGCACTGTGTCATTGGAAACGTAGTATTATCATAGAAGATTGCTGATTCTCCATACATCCGGTGATGGAATGGTCCTTTCCCCTACTCATTTTTGCCCCGTGCAGGTCCGGGTGTTAAAAGAATAGGCCTGCAGCAGCGCTAAGCTTGTCGTGTAAGGCGACTAAATAGTGCTCAGAAACCTAGCCGGGGGCTAGGCGCTCTGGCCACAGAGCAACTGGGATGTGTGCCCCAGGTGGTAGAATGGGGTACCCCTGGCGTGTTACATGCTGGGGTTGTCAGGCTATAATACGGAAAACCTGACCGCAAACCATAGTGGTGCACCGTGTTGGGAAAGATGCCACGTTCCTCGCATGTTAAAGAACCCTGCTGTGGTATTCGATAGGAGTACCTTTGCGCTCCGCCACAGGAGGCTAAATTGTCCGATCTTACCCATCCCCCCTTTTTTTTCAGTGGCAATCAAAATTTGTCGACCCTGTTATTCTTGTGACCCATCCTTTGTTTTTTTCATTTCATGTTCATTATATCATCCATTTCATGTTCATTGTCGGAATATAGCTGAAATATTGCTGCTCGGACGTTAAACCCCAACAAACAAAAAACAAACTTCTCACAGAGCAACTGGGATGTGTGCCCAACGTGGTGGAATGGGGTACTCCTGGCGTGTTACATGCTGGGGTTGTCAGGCTATAATACGGAAAACCTGACCGCAAACCATTGTGGTGCATCGTGCTTGGAAAAATGTCACGTTCCTCGCATGTTAAAGAACCCTGCTTCTGGTATTCGGTAGGAGTAGGAACCTTTGCGCTCGGCCACAGGAGGCTAAATTGCCCGACTTGACCCATCCCTCCCTTTTTCTAGTGGCAATCAAAATTTGTCGACCCTTTTATCCTTGTGCATCCTTTTTTTCCCATTTCATCATCATTTCATGTTCATTGTCTGAATATAGCTGAAATGTTGCTGCTCGGACGTTAAACTCCAACAATCAATTAATCATGTAATACGGAAAACCTGACCGCATAGTGGTGTACCGTGTTGTGAAAGATGCCACGTTCCTCGCACATTAAAGAACCTTATTGTGGTATTCTCCTGGAGTAGGAACCTTTGCGCTCCGCCACAGGAGGCTAAATTGCCCGACCCTACCCATCCTTCCCTTTTATCTTGTGGCTATCAAAATTCGTCAACCCTATTTTCCTTGTGTCCCATCCCTTTTTTCATTCATCATTATTTCATGTTCATTTTATCATCCCTTTCATATTCATCGCCTGAATATAGCTGCAATATTGCTGCTCGGGCGTTAATCAAAAAGAAACAAACACCTGTCTCAAAAACAGTTTGGGGACTTATTCGCTGCATGCCATTTTTCATGGAATCATAATTGTGGTTGCCAAATTATCAAATTAAAATGCTCCAGAAGGAATATGCAGTAATTGTCATATTTTGGATTTAAATGAGAATAATTTAGTAATATGCTACATTAAATGTAGAGTAAAAGTAGGCTAACAGATCAGTTAAATTTAAATAATTATTTCTGTAATATATTAAACAAAGTAATTTATTTTTCAGTTACAAATTTGATAACCATGAAATGGAAATAGGAATAAAATTATTTAAAAAGATGCTAATTTTTGATTAGGAAGGCTTTTTTTATACACGGAAAAGCTAACAAATATTGGATCCTTTGCAGTATGACTTGATTGTTTGTTGGGGTTTACCGCCCGAACAGCAATATTTCAGCTATATTCAGGCGATGAACATGACATGATGATGAAATGAAAAATGGGATGGGACACAACGATAATGGGGTCGACTAATTTTGATTGCCACTAGAAATAAGGAGGGATAGGTAAGGTCTAGCAAGTAGCCTCCTGTGGAGGAGCGCAAAGGTTCCTACTATCGAATACCACAGCAGGGTTCTTGAATATGTGAGGAACATGGCATCTATCCCAACACGGTGCACCACTATGGCTTGCGGTCAGGTTTGCCGTATTATAGCCTGACAACCCCAGTATGTACCATGCAATTTAGGAAAATATTATGTATGAAGATCTGATTACTTAAGGTTTCCATTTAAAATGAGTGTGAAGAATTACGCCTTTCTGTAATATTTAGCATCCACTTTTACAGAGACACAACATCAGGAAGACTGTTAGTTCATCTTAATCACGAGAAATGAACAACGTACAATCAATGGTAGCGTACAAGTTGTTACAAGAAGGAAATGTTGATTGATTGATTTATTGTTGGGGTTTAACGTCCGAGCAGCAATATTTCAACTGCATCTTCCTTTTTTGCTGTATCAGCTGATGCAAATGACAGTTATGTAGATTTCTAGATATCTGGTATTCATAAAGTTTGAAAATAAGGAAGGTACAGGTTAAACCCACTAAATATTTCATGCACCTGATCAAAGTCAAAGGACGGTCCTTTTTGTCGCTATATTACTTTATACTTTTATTGTGAAATATTGTAATCGTTCTGTTACTGCCGTTTTTAGAACTTTATCACTGATTTGAAGTGTTATGTCCCTTACCCCAGGTCTACCTCATTCATTGTGTGTTTACACTCGTTGAGGATTATTTATTATTTGTTAAATTATACGTCAATGCATTTGTTTTGTTTCACCATATCAGTCCTTTTGTTCCCTTAAATCTTTGTATAGACAATTAAATAAAACTTTTTACGTACGTCACACATTGCTGCTCGGACGTTAAACCCCAATAAACAAAACAAACAAATCTTCATTAAATGATGTTTTTGGTTGTTGGGGTTTAACGTCCGAGCAGCAATATTTCAGCTATATTCAAACGATGAACATGAAATGGATGATAAAATGAACATGAAATGATGATGCAATGAAAAAAAAAGGGATGGGACACAAGGATATTAGGGTCGACAAATTTTTATTGCCACTCGAAAAAGGGGGATGGGTAAGGTCGGGCAATTTAGCCTCCTGTGGTGGAGCGCAAAGGATCCTACTCCTGTCGAATACAACAGCAGGGTTCCTCAACGTGCGAGGAACGTGGCATCTTTCCAAACACGATGCACCACTATGGTTTGCGGTCAGGTTTTCCGTATTATAGCCTGACAACCCCAGCATGTAACACGCCAGGGGTACCCCATTCCACCACCTGGGGTACACATCCCAGTTGCTCTAAACAGAGATACGATAAATCTTCTTATTATACAGTAATAAATATTTTCGTATTCAGATCAATAGAAAACAAAGCATGCAATATATCCTGGTATTTGCACGCAAACTTTCATTCGTATCCGGAAAAATTCGGAGACGTTCCGAATACGTCTTTAAATTTATTGCACTGTTGTTGTCTGCTTAAAGAAATGGCTGAATGGGATATTGACAGGTTGTTACAAAATGCGACAAGAGGAGGCAAATAATGCTGTGTTAAATGTTGACAGACAAGCAGAAAAAGAAATCTGTATGTGAAGGTCAGCGTCAGTACCCGGCAAACTTTGAATCGTTACCACCACCCGTAAAAAAAGTTAAGCGAATACTTCCACTGGATTTATCACAGTTCCCAGGAATAATACTCCCTTAAAATATGTTTTGAACTGTTCAACATATATTCGTGTTTGGTGACAGTTATTGAGATTCCATTTTTCTTCCAAATAATACAAAGAAAAAATGCATTCCTTTCAATTTACTACAATTTATCAAACATTGATAAATTCATATTGCTTTAGTTCATATATTTATTATGCTTCATATTTGAAGTACTGTAATAAAACACATATGACGTTGTAAAATGCATTATATCCAACAAATTAGTATAATGTTAACTGAAATATTTATTACTTTATAATAAAAGGGTTATTGCATTAATACTGGTGAATATTGTCCCCTCGCAGCTCGTGCAATTTAATATTCTGCTCGGGACAATATTCACCAGTATTCATCCAATAACCCTATATTGGTAAGACAATAAGTGGCCTTAGACCTATCATCGGCACCTAAATCGGGGATATCCAGCTTTTTATCAGTAAAAACCACTATTTACGATCTTTAAATGCAAAACAACCCCATGGATGGCCTAACATTTAAACAACAGCATAGCGAGAATATCATGATAAATAAACATGTATTAATAATTTTCATTTGTCATTAAAATAGAAAATTCAAAGAACTAATGTACTGAATCCATTTACATTGACTCTTTTAGTTGCCTTAAAATAGCAAGAACAGAGACCGACTTCTTGGATATCAAAATATTTAAACAGTTATTGTACAGTAATTTTGTAAAGTCACTTTGTTCCGACATTGTTGTTCCAACTTACACAATGGAGGCACATTATTCACACATATACACAATACTCGTACTTTTATAGAGACTTAAAAGTACGAATTTAGAAATTACAATAAGAGTTTTATTTTGACAACATTTGTTCAATACACACTCAAATAATACCTTTACAACGCATAATTCTAGGTTAAGTGTTTTTAGTACTTCATAGAGGGGTGGCCATTTGACCTGGAAGTGACAATTGAGACCTTTTGCTTTGGGATACTTTATAATTCTCTCCCTTTGAATTTATGCATTTTCATGAAAATCACAAGTTCATTTTGTTCTCAACAAACTGTATTGATGAAATTGACAGGAAAAAATAGTTTATTACAACACAGTTACTGCAGAATTCATCTTTCTTCTAAGAATCAGAACTATTTTGCAAATTTAATAATTGTCAAAAACCTCGCCTTTTAAAATATATACAAGAAATAAACACTGTCGATCGAGCCGTTTCTACAGGCTAGAGCAGTATAAGACATTGGCCTGAAGCAAATGTAATTTCTCATGAACATGATTGTTGTCAGGAGAGAATTGGTGGGAAAGACCTTTCAATTGTTCTAGAACAATTGACCTTTTAAATGTAAATTGTCGTTTTTGTCGTTGTTGGCTTTTAACTTTCGTTTATTTACAATAACTTGAGTGAATCTTACCGGATCTTATTTGACATTTTTACATATTGTTCCTGTGAACATGGCGGAGGACCGTATATATTTAGAACATTTCGTCTTTATTACTGGGTAAACTTTAACTGTTTTGGAGTCACGAAATAGGACCGATTCACACAGATATCAAAAAGCAGTTACTGTGTCCGAATTATAAGGGGCCAAAGAGGGTCACATTCCAAACAAAATCATTTTTTTGAATTTCTGGAATTATTGAAACGTTTTGTGACGAGACTGGGCAAAATATTTCTGCACTTAAACTGGAGGTTAACTTGTTCAACTCGAAAACGTACTAAACTAACCAAGATTACTTAATTCTTTACAATACCATAACAAAAACAAACAGATTTATAAACATTAAGTAACATAAACAAAAATATCCCAGATTGAAGTGGTTGAAGAGTAGGATCAAGATTCGTCTATTGGTGTACTGAGGCAATTAATTGCCTCATGAGCCAGGAAATTCTAATATATATACGACTGTGCTTACTTTCTTGATAACACCGCTGCTGCCATACGTAGTTGTACGTCCCGTCGCCTGAAATCAGTTTTTACGTATTGCAAAATCATCAATATACATAAGATTTGTATTCGTTATTAATAAGGAAGCAAATTTCACCACGATAAAGACGGTTGTTGTTGCCTTTCTGGCGGATAGATAGACTGACGGATGAATGGCCTGATAAAAACAATACCTTGATCTGTATTTGTTGAGGTTACACAGTTATTAATGAAGGTGCGAATGTAATCCTTTAAGGAGGAAGAGCCATGGGAAGGGACGCATTTCTTTTAAATCATTGGAACGTTTGTGTTCAGCATGAGTCATCAGTCTTATGTAAGCATAGAAAAACTTGGATTGATTTCTTCTTCAAATGAAAGCTTGAAAGACAGTGGTGAAATCGATTATGATTCAAACATAGCACTGAATTAAATAATTATGTCCCTTACCCTATGTCTACCTCCGTAATTGGCCCTGTGCAGGTCCGGGTGTTAAAAGAATAGGCCTGTAGCAGCGCTAAGTTTGTCGTAAAAGGCGACTAAATAGCGCTCAGAACCCTAGCCGGGGCTAGGGCGCTTTGCCCACAGAGCAACTGGGATGTGTGCCCCAGGTGGCGGAATGGGGTACCCCTGGCGTGTTACATGCAGGCTATAATACGGAAAACCTGACCGCAAACCACAGTGGTGCACCGTGTTGGGAAAGATGCCACGTTCCTCGCACGTTAAAGAACCCTACTGTGGTTTTCTCTCGAAGTAGGAACCATAGGCTCCGCCACAGGAAGCTAAATTTTCCGACCCTGCCCACCTCTCACTATTTCCAGTGGCAATCAAAATTTGTCGACCCCATTGTCCTTGTGTCCCATCCCTTTTTCATTTCATCTTCATTTCATTTTCATTTTATCATCAATTTAATGTTCATCGTCTGAATATAGCTGAAATATTGCTGCTCGGACGTTAAACCCCAACAAACAAAAACTTTCATTTTTGATCTGCGTGAATATAAAAAGTCCGATACCGGGGCTAGGCGCTCTGCCCACAGAGCAACTGGGATGTGTGCCCCAGGTGGTGGAATGGGGTACCCCTGGCGTGTTACATGCTGGGGTTGTCAGGCTATAATATGCAAAACCTGACCGCAAACCATAGTGGTGCACCGTGTTGGGAAAGATGCCACGTTTCTCGCACGTTAAAGAACCCTACTGTGGTATTCTCTCGGAGTAGGAGCCTTTGCGCTCCGCTACAGGAGACTAAAGTGCCCGACCCTACCCACCTCTCCCTGTTTCCAGTGGCAATCTAAATTTGTCGCCCCCATTATCCTTGTGTCCCATCCCTTTTTCATTTCATCATCATTTCATGTTCATTTTATCATCAATTTAATGTTCATCGTCTGAATATAGCTGAAATATTGCTGCTCGGACGTTAAACCCCAACAAACAAAAACTTTCATTTTTGATCTGCGTGAATATAAAAAGTCCGATACCGGGGCTAGGCGCTCTGCCCACAGAGCAACTGGGATGTGTGCCCCAGGTGGTGGAATGGGGTACCCCTGGCGTGTTACATGCTGGGGTTGTCAGGCTATAATACGGAAAACCTGACCGCAAACCATAGTGGTGCACCGTGTTGGGAAAGATGCCACGTTCCTCGCACGTTAAAGAACCCTGCTGTGGTATTCGATAGGAGTAGGAACCTTTGCGCTCCGCCACAGGAGGCTAAATTGCCCGACCTTACCCATCCCCCCTTTTTCCAGTGGCAATCAAAATTTGTCGACCCTATTATCTTTGTGACCCATCCTTTCTTTTCTTCATTTTATGTTCATTTTATCATCCATTTCATGTTCATTGTCTGAATATAGCTGAAATATTGCTGCTCGGACGTTAAACCCCAACAAACAAACAAACAAAACAAACATTTTTCCAACAAAAATTTTCTAAAATTAAAGCAAATTATCCAGATTTTTCGGCGGTGTATACAGATGGCTCAAAAGATGGCGATAGCGTTGCATGTGCTGCTGTTTGTTTGTTTGTTTGTTGGGGTTTAACAAACTTAGAATTCTAAAGCGATCCGAACATCGACCATGGGCTCGGTGTTTAAAGTAAAAAGTGGGTTCACCTACTTGTTTGCCGTGAGTTGCAACCCGTGAATTATTGGTGGGCGAGGAGGTCCTAGTGGATGAATGTCGTATCTATGAAACCATATTGGGATCCACAAAATACACATGGATGATTTAGGGTTCTTTTATTGATAAGGCAGATTGGAATCTGTTACAAATAAATTAATTGACCCTGTAATACAATAAAATACTTTAAATACAGAGAAAAGAAAGATAACTCTATTTTTTTAAATAAAGAACATATTCTGTCAACCTGTACAATATTGTTAGAATAAAATATAGATTATGTTTTCATGTATTTTTCTGTCTCTAAGACTCAATATATCTTGCGTCTACATGTATGAATTATAATTATTCATGATTGACATAAATCTCATACCAATATAGTTTTGTAACTTCTGACATAATAGTATTCTGTACAGATCTCTTATACTCTATTAATTGTATGAAACATGTAAGATTTAAAATAACAGCAAAACATAAGTTTGCCAAACATTGCCACAAATGGTATGTTAACACAAAAAATTATAATAAAAACACAACTTACTGCTTAGCTCTCAAATAGATGAAAAGGTCAGGTTAACTGTCTGGTATAATACAGTATGACACATCATACAAAACCTGAAGCAAATATATGTTTCATAACTGATGTGTTCATGGAACAATAATAACATTCATTACAAACACCAAACACTTTGAGTACATCATTAAATAAAAATATTATTTAACATATTAAAATTTAACCATTTAATCAATTATTTATATCCTATTTATTTATAAGAAATCACATTCATTCAAGATTTGTCTCTTTTGAAACTTTTGGTTTAATAGCTCAATTATTAACTATTTTAAATATTTATAATCCTTTATATCATTTTGTCTCTTTAAATGGTTTAAATAGATTTTACTCATTCACTCAGTTCATTTTCATACTGCAAATTCATTCTCAAATTCAAACTAAACATTCAACCTCATACTAGCTGCTCAGTTAAGACAAAGTTATTTTAGTGGGATAAAGTGCTAGAAATATAGAAACAAACCTCAAATACAAGTTCCAGAAACTCAGCAATACAACTAAACTTCCAAAGTAGATTTATGTTGAAATACTAGGCAGAAACTATAGACTAAGTTATAAAAATTTCAAGGAAATCAATATGTCTGCCATCCAGCTCAGCAAACTCAAAAGAGAATAATACTCACATTCCAAAAGAAACCACAAAGAGAATTTTAAAGTACATGTGACCTGAATAGACCAATAAATAAAAGAGAAATAAAGAGCTCTATAAATAGCTCATCAGCTGATAGGTAAATCCATCAGTCAAAGTAAATGATTATCAATTACATTGATACAAGTAACAACGTGTATAAATTTTAATATAAATGTGAGCAAGTTTTAATAAACATATAAACCATTCGTTTATTAATCTCAAATCATATATCATATAATAAATAAAATACAATACATACATATATAGAAAGAGTAACATTAAATGAATATATCCACAGTCAATTCCTGGTTAAATTCCACTCTGCCACATCTAGACTCCAGTCGTGACGTAACCCCCGTATCATCGATGGCTGGATGATCGAGGATACGGCTGTATATGCCACTCGGCTCTTAGATCATCTAAACGGGAGATCGGATGGACCCGGTTCGATCAATCGGCCGGTCACGCCATGCCTTTCATTTGTCCACCTGCTTTACTGATGGCATTTTGTTTAATCCAATGAAGAAGGCGGTGGCTCATGGGTCAATCGAGTAGTACGCAGTCTATGCGCCATTGATAGATACGCTCTGGTCGGGTATGTCGTCTCTGGAATCCCTGAAGCTATCTGCTGAAAATCCGTAGAGTCCTAGCATCGCCCGTGTTGGCATTCGGTGGCGGGTGGGGAACAGAGAGATGAAACATATAAAAACTTAACATGGCGACAAAAACAACGGGGAGTCCAATGATTCTTATTAAAAAAAACGAAAAATTGACGTCTGCAATTCTTCTGACGAAAGTGATAATAACTGGCCAAGATTTATTGTAATTTCTGCAAAAGATAAAGACAAAAATGTTAATGACCTTTCTCCTTTTTTAATACAGAAAACTATCAAGGGTGTAGCTGGTGAAGTTAAAGATACAAAGAAAATAAGATCAGGAATTTAATTGAATGCCTCAGACCTGGCCAATCATCAAATTTGTTAAAATTGACCAGGATTGGTGACCTTGATGTGGTTTCATCTGCACACAAGTCACTAAATCCGTCACAGGGTGTCCTTAAATACCGAGGTCGAAACCTTGACTAATGAAGAGATCTGTGAGGAACTGAAATCACAAGGCGTTAAGTCAGTGAAAAGGTTTACTTCTCGACGTGCAGATGCAACCACACCAATGAGGACAATCCTGTTAACATTTAGTTCTACTTCAGTGCCATCTCATGTCTACATTGGTCCATACAGGACAGCTGTCAAGTCTGTATATTCCTAACCCACTTCGGTATTCTAAATGCCAGAAGTTTAGGCATGTCGAGGTTTTAGGTATTGTTTTATTAGCAATTGATGTCAGTCTTTCATTAAATAATAAAATGGGATCTTCAACATCCGTCATCGTTTCTAATCGTAATTCTTCACGACAGTGGGCTTCAAATGAAGCCAAATCTGCTTTCTCAAGTTTAAAACGAGGTTGACTTTCCTCTGTTTTGGAGGATAAATGCTCCAAAATAATTGGAAAATGATCACTCCCGCACAAGTCATCATGAACTGGCCATGTAAACTCTGAAAGTACGAAAGGATCACAAATGCTTAAATCAATAGAAGAATACGATCCATTGCCTGAATGAAGGAACGTTGAAGATCCGCCATTAAATATGCAAAAATCTTCTTGCTGAAGGAGATCCTCCTCAACTTTTTTACCTTTATCATTCGTATGATTACTTCCCCATAAAGGATTATGAGCATTAAAGTCATCCAAAATAATAAATAGTTTGGACAACTGTTTAACCAAATCAATTTATTTATTCACGAAATTGAATTTGGGGGAATGTAAATGGAACAAACCGTTATGGTTTTATCAAGGGATAATCGAACGGCCCCTGCTTGTAGATCGGTAGTTAAAGGAACTGAACTATGTATTACACTGTCCCTAATAAAAATGGTAGATCCACCCGCAGCTCGTTCATTTGCCTCAGCAAATGTACTATACATTGTATATCCCTTTACGGAAATTTGATCCGTTTCTTTTAAATGAGTCTCCTGGAGACATAATGCAACTGGTAAAATAGACTGAACAAGAAGAGTTAATTCCAAAATATTAGCCTTTAAACCGCGACAATTCCATTGAAGTAATTTGGCCATTTTTTATGGGTGACGAATGGTAGATATTTTCTCTGACTTGAATCCGCGACCACGACTCGATGACCTTCTAGTACGAGTGCAACCATTAAGGTCAATTCGAATTGACTGAGCACGCTGTTCCTTGTATTTTTTCATGGCAACAGGATCTTTTTGGTCAATCTGATCAAGGTCGGGACCCAGCCAGTTTTCAAATCCAAAAAGGCCTAGTAAACCATGGTTTACTGATGAGTACGATAACGCGATCGAAGAACGCAACAAGGCCCATCGCCTGTTTGACAAAAATCCTACACCAGCAAATCTGTCAAACTTCCGAATATTTCGAGCAAAAGCTCGACGTACATGTAAACAAGCCAGACGAACCTCTTGAAAAAATTTTGTTTCTAGTATTAAATCTCACACTCCCTTCAATAAAGTATGGAATTTTATTAGAACAGTAAAAGGAAAAAATTCGAATTATTCAGTGAAACACCTTAAAGTTGGAAATACCACTCTAACCACCGAAAAAGATATCGCCAATAAGCTAGCCATACTTTCGCTAAACATTCATCCTCAACTAACTACAAACCGGATTTTCAAAAAATTAAATCATCTGCAGAAAAGACAAAATTAAACTTCAAGTCAAATAATGCTGAATCCTACAACTCTCAATTTTCTATAGAGGAACTAAACTCGTCACTGGCTAAAGCCCACGATATAGCTAGTGGGCTAGATAATATTCACTATCAACTTTTGATACATCTTCCTGATCCATCTCTATATAAATTTCTTGCGTTAATGAACGCGATATGGACTTCTGGTAACGTTTCGTCCATCTGGAAAACGGCTTCAGTTGTCCCTATCCCAAAAACCAGGAAAGGATCATACGGATCCTTCAAATTATCGCCCGATCGCATTGACAAGCTGCGTCTGCAATGGAACGAATGGTCAATGATCGTCTTGTGTGGTTCCTCGAGAAGCACAACATACTCAATAATATTCAGTGTGGTTTTAGGCAAGGCAGAAGTACTCTTGACCATTTAGTCGTTTGAAACGCTCATCAAAAATGCATTTGCTAAAAATGAACATGTTGTGTCGGTCTTTTTCGATTTAGAAAAAGCCTACGACACGATGTGGAAATATGGTATTTTAAAAAAATATATTTCATATGGGGTTGAAAGGAAGACCTCCTCTGTTCTTGTCTAATTTTTTGTCAGATCGTCATTTTAATGTAAGTGTAAATTCGACTTTTTCTGAGAAGGAACAGGAAATACGAGTTCCTCCGGCAAGTATTCTTTCTGTCACTCTCTTCAGTTTTAAAATTAATAGTTTAGCCCAAGTTTTGAAGGAGAATATTGACGGTTCCTTGTATGTAGACGACGTTTTGATCAGCAAAAATACAATAATACTGAAAGGCAGTTACAACTTTGCCTCAAAAGAATTGAGAAATGGGCTTTGGAGAATGGGTTTAAGTTTTCTACATCTAAAACTGTTAGTATGCACTTTTGTCGAAAGCGAAAGCTGCATCCGGACCCAGATCTCTTTCTTTATGGAAATAAAATCAAAATAGTAGAAGAAACAGAATTCCTTGGATTACTTTTTGATAGTAAACTTTCTTTTCTTCCCCATATCATTACTTACATCTAGGTGTCTTAAGGCACTAGATATTTTACAAATGGTGTCCAGTACCGATTGGGGTGCTGATACCTCAATTTTATTAAATTTATATAGATCTTTGTTTAGGTCTAAACTTGATTATGGATCTATTGTTTATGGTTCCGCCAAAAAATCTTACCTTAAAATTTTAGACGCTGTTCACCACCAGGTGTTCCGACTTTGCCTTCAGAACCTCTCCTATTGGGAGCCTTTGGAGACAGACGTTTGAAGTTAGGTCTTCAATATACCTACCCTGATATCCCTGCATACGACTGTGTCATTAATCCTATTTATATCGACATTTATCGAAAACATGAAAGCAAAACCCCTCCTTCTGGAATGCGAATAAAACCTCATTTGGAAGCAATTCATCTGGAGACTGTTACTGAACGGTTGCCATCGAGCGCTTCCATATTCATAACTGAATCTCGAGCCATCTTATTAGCACTTAAATTGATTACTCAATCTAATCTGTCACAGTTTATTATTTGTTCTGTCTCTTTGAGCTGTCTTTTGGCAATTAAGAATCACAAACTGAAAAACACTCTTATCTTACAAATTTTACATTTTATTCATCGACTTCGGGAATTTGATATAGAGATTGTTTTTCTCTGGGTACCCAGTCATGTTGGTATTCAGGGGAATTCAGTTGTAGACAGGGTTGCCAAGAAGGCATTAAATGAAATAATAAAGGACGTTAGTTTGCCATACACCGATTTTAAACCTTTAATAAGGAAATATATTTTAAAAATTTGGCAGGACCGATGGGACGGTCTTGAACACAACAAACTGAATTCCATAAAACCCGATCTAGGCGTTCATCAATCCTGGTCGGGCAATCGCAAAGAGCAAGTGATCATGACTAGATGCCGCATTGAACATTCTAGATTTACACATGTCCATTTGCTTGTTGGTGATCCTCGACCTGAGTGTATCCCATGTGATTGCCCTTTCTCTATCAAACATGTTCTTCTAGAATTGTGTGGATTTTGCCAACACCAGGCAAAGTTATTTTGACCGCGCCAATATATTTGATTTGTTCAAGATCGCTTCATCTAAAAACATTATCGATTTCTTGGGGGACATCGGTTTATTTAATAAAATCTAAATTGGATACCTTCCTTGATTTTTCAATATTTTAAATGTTTTATCAAAGTTTTGTTTCTATATGTATTTTATGTTTAATGTTTACCTTTTATGTACCTTTATGTAAATAGCTGTTTGTTTTAATTTCATTATTTTATGAAGAGACTTTGATCTTGCTTGTAATATTTCCATTTCATTAAATGTTCTTGCCGTGATATGGCCCTAGTCGCCGAAACGGCATTAAAACATAACAATCAATCAATCAATCACTTACCTCTTTCGTTTACCCTGGAAGTACGGGTGCTCCTTGGTTCATGCTCCCAGTTTTTAGTGGAGTCCGAGGTGCTCATTTGCTTTTGTTACTTTGTTTTATTTTATGTTGTTTGTTGTGTATGTCTGTTTTCCATGTCTGGTCGTTGTCCCTGGATTACATTCTTATGATTACCGCTAGAACCTTGGTTCCGTTGATTACTCATTCAATATCAGATATGGGGAAAAAAAACACACACACCGAAATATACTTGCTAATTTTATTTCCATAATATTTGATTGGATTAAACCATATGACCCGAAAACATGGTGTACAAACCTCCATACACGTATGAAGGTAGTTTTCCGTTCCTTAAAAATACTTTATCTCCTTTCTTTAACTGAAGAAAGGCTTGCAGTGTACCAGTCAGATGTCGTATGTATTTGATTCCGTGGGCCTTACAAATAATCTTGTCGTTTTTTATGAGATTTATACGAATTGTACGTTTGTAGCTGCTCGTTATAAAAGATGCGGCAAACTGGTATTCGCCATCCTGTGGTGCTGTAAATATTCCAGTATATTTACTATAGCCACTTCCCACGTTAGTAAGTACTTTTTCGAATTTTACCACCTGGTTACTACCAAGCTGTATATTAGAATGTCGAGACATGACAGCCATAAATCCTGGTTTTGGAGTAGTTTCATCGGTTGATTCACTACTACCGTCTCCTTCCCTGAAAAAAAGAAAAACTCGAACCTTATTGCTGGTGGACTAAAGGCCCCCGAGTGCGTTAAAAAACCAAGAAGTCAGACTTGCCAGACCCCGAAATATATCACATTGTATTTGTCATATTTATCACAACTTCCAGCATTACACATTTCAAAGTACCTTAAACGATGATGATTCATTATTGTAATATTACATAAGGTAGATCTTTAGCTTATTATTTCGACAGTTTTTGTTTATCTGTACCTTTGTATATACATTTGTACTTTATGTTTGGATATAGGTCTGCCTATACAGTACCTGACCCGATCCTTGCAATAAAAATTGCAATCGGTCATCGATCAGTTTCCGGTCAGTCATCGATCCGTCAAACCGGTGATCGCACCACGTGACCACAGAGCGGTCAATGTATTTTACGGTTTTTTCTTGTTTTCTCTGTTAATTTTACACATATTTACAAAAGGTTATAGATTTAACCATCAATTTAAACTTGTATTTTACATTTCTTTTATTTTGAACAGATATTACGTCATTTTATATAACAAAACTGGGATCAGATCGGTCACCGATCCGTCAGCGATCAATCAGTCAACGGTCATCGATCCGACAAATCCTTGCGCGAATCGATTCAGAAACTGTATGCTAGAGTATAATACTGCAGATGAGAGATTACTCCTTGAAACACGTGAACAGCATATGTAACTTGATGTAAATGTAATTGATTAGTTTGATACCCATCAAAGCAAATGGCAATTTTGTGTTTTTTATATGTTTGTTTTTTTTAAAATGAAATAAACGGTACATGTATTTTATAGTTTAAATAGTCATCCGAATAAAAGTGACATTACCAATACATTAAGAAACTGAAATATGACAAGATGTTTGTCTTGTACAAATGTAACAACTTTGTGTAGTATTTGTTTCATTATTTGTCGACATAAAATTATTAAAAAAATAACAATATCATTCGCTTTTGTGACAATGGATTGTCACTCATACAAGTGAATAGTTTTTAATGGAGTCGTCGTTTGTTTTATTACAAATAAACACATTCTGTGCCATGTCATGTGACTACAGGATGTCACGAAATAGGGTTCCAAACTGCCAATGTTTGGTAATAGCTTTCGGACATAACTGATCGATCGAACTGTTCATTGGGAGTTCGATTAACGGAGCTAATCAGTCGATTACCATTCGATATGTGACTGATATTTTATCGATTAGTTATGTCAGGTGGTTTACACAAACACACACAAAAAAAAATTCTGATGACTATGTATCATATTGATGTTCCCTGTATCAGTAGCAAAGTAAGTTGCTTGTTTGTTGGGGTTTAACGTCCGAGCAGCAATATTTCAGCTATATTCAGACGATGAACATAAAATGATGATGAAATGAAAAAGGGATGGGACACAAGGACAATGGGGTCGACAAATTTTGATTGCCACTGGAAATAGGGAGAGGTGGGTAGGGTCGGGCAATTTAGCTTCCTGTGGCGGAGCCCTATGGTTCCTACTCCAGGAGAATACCACAGTAGGGTTCTTTAACGTGCGAGGAATGTGACATCTTTCCCAACACGGTGCACCACTATGGTTTGCGGTCAGGTTTTCCGTATTATAGCCTGACAACCCCAGCATGTAACACCCATGTAAAAACCAGGCAAAACTGTGCACAATTGCAACAGCTGTTTGTAAGAGCGCGGTTTCCAAACTAACGAACAATTTTACCCGAGAATCATTTATGTTAGAAAGTCGTCTGGTGCAGGTCCGGTTGTCAAAAGAATAGGCCCGCAGCAGCGCTAAGCCTGTCGTAAATGGCGACCAAATAGTGCTCAGAAACCTAGCAGGGGGCTAGGCGCTCTGCCCACAGAGCAACTGGGATGTTTGCCCGAGGTGGTGGAATGGGGTAGCCCTGGCGTGTTACATGCTGGCTATAATACGGAAAACCTGGTCTAAAACCAAAGTGGTGCAACGTGTTGGGAAAGATGCCACGTCCCTCGTGCCACGTAGGCCGGGCAATTTATCCTCCTGTAGCGGAGCACAAATGTTCCTACTCCTATCGAATACTACAGCAGGGTTATTTAACGTGCGAGGAACGTGGCATCTTTCCCAACACGGTGCACCACTATGGTTTGCGGTCAGGTTTTCCGTATTATAGCCTGTCAATCCCAGCATGTAACACGCCAGGGGTACCCCATTCCACCATCTGGGGCACACAACCCAGTTGCTCTGTGGGCAGAGCGCCTAGCCCCCGGCTAGGTTTCTGAGCACTATTTAGTCGCTTCTTACGACAAGTTTAGCGCTGCTGCAGGCCTATTCCTTTGCAATGTTCCTCGCACGTTAAAGAGCCCAACTGTGGTATCCGGCACAAGAGGCTTAATTGCCCGACCCTACCCATACCTCCCTATTTCTAGTGGCAATCAAAGTTTGTCGACCCTGTTATACTTGTGTCCCATCCCATTTTCCACTTCATTGTCATCATTTCATGTTCATTTCATCACCTCTTTCATGTTCATCGCCTGAGTTTAGCTGAATATATTGCTGCTCGGGCATTAAACCCCAATAATCAATCAATCAGTCATTGAGTAAGACCGATATCATTATCGCTGTTAAATTGAAGTTAATGCCATTTTTCTACGGGCAGATTAAATATCACGATACTGACCCGTTTATCAACAACTATTATGTTTATTAAATTGAAGAACCATATCCTCGATTTTCTTACAGAAAGCCATGCAATTCGTGTTTTGCATATTTACATTGGCAGCTGTTTGAACACGAATGCGTTTTAATAAGAGGATGTAACTAAATTCGTAACAGCCACGGGCATTATCACATTAAGATATTGACTGGTAAAACTTTATACTGCAGGTTAATTAATACCACGTGTAAAGCTTTTATCCAATTGAAATTACAGATTTTTACTGATATGAAATAAATTGTGTTACAGACTATTCAAAAATATTCTGTCTATACCATTGAGTAGTAATGAAAAAGAAAAGTTAATATGAACAAATTATGGCATACCTATCATAGTTTCCATAACCACGGGCAAAGGTAGCCAAGCTCAACAGTGAGATTGCTATGAAAACTGACTTCATCGTGAAAAACAACCGTTGTTGAATCCAAGACTTACTTCATAAAAAACATTACTTTATATAGTGTTCTCTAACCGATGAAATAATGGAGTAATTGAACCATGTAATAAAACACGTATTGCTTATGTATATCTGTAAAATACATGTACACCTACTAAGATTAAAACAATGTTACGTTATGTTTATAAAACGTAGAAATAATCAGATTAGGTTCCATACTTCGTATTGTGAGCATGGTATGACTAATTAAGTTCTAAATTCAAACTTATAGTTGATTTAACTGAATTTAGAAAAAAAAATAATCTTATACATTGACATTTCAAGTGATATAGTATTTTTTGTCATTTAATATATTACACATTTTTGTAAAGGTAAATCTCTTTGATATAAGTATGTTAACATGCGTGTATGACCACAAGTAACCTTCGAAACCCACGGCATTCTTGTATACACTGTATTACGTCACAGCCTTTCACGTGTCCAAAAACTGGTAGAGTTGCAATTTCACGGAGGTAAGAACTTCAACTCAACATCTTAAATGTACAGTATATTTTAAAGGTTATTTCTATTAGCTAAATTAGCTAAAAGACCTAACGGTGTTTCAGGGTTTGTTAAAATCACGTTTATGTAATAATAAACATGCATTAAAAAAAGCCAATTAACTCACTTTTATTGGTGTGAACAGATGTTCATTTTTTCATTCCTTTCATGTTCATCGCCTGAATTTAGCTGAAATATTGATGCTCGGGCGTTAAACTCCAACAATCAATCAATCATATTTTGAGTAACGGCGGCAATATTTTTCGACGAATAAAAATTCCCCACATCCATTTAATGCCGGATATCCCAAGGGATATTTCTACCAAGTTTGGTTCTAATTAGTCAAGTCGTTTAAGAGTTTTGTATAATTGTTAACGACGAGGACGGACGACGACGACGGACGCTAAATGATGGCAATAGCGCACATGACCATTGATATAAATGTGATTTAAATGTTGCTTATCCTAACCATGAAAGATATACTCGAGAGTTTTGTGATAATGAATACTCAAAAAATGGAATGAATCGGATGATGACCCTCAAATCTTCAAAGTACCTTTCAGTATCCGCGTGCGTTGTGTGCACCAGGTGGTGTAATGCTCTGCCACAGAAGGCTAAATTGCCCGACCCTACCCACATCTCCCTATTTCCAGTGGCAATCACAATTTGTCGACCCCATTATCCTTGTATCCCATTCCATCATCATTTCATGTTTATTTTATCATCCATTTCATGTTCTTTGCCTGAATATAGCTGAAATATTGCTGCTCGGGTGTTAAACCCTAACAATCAATCAATCATCTGGTTTAGTAGCTTTGCGTTGTAAATTGTACACAAAATTATTGATTTTCTTACTTCATGGACCACACTACATTTCTACACGATAAGCTTTAGTCAATTTCGCATGATCTTATCCACCGATGTTTCTATACGAAACAGTTGACTAGAAGATATGCTAATCTAATCTGATATTAGAAACGAAAAGCTTATTAAAAAAGCACTGAACCTTACCAAAGAGTATGATTTTGTTAATATATTGTTCGACAATATTTTAAATGAGTTTGGAGGATAAGCCTTCTTACGTACGATTAGAATTTCTAAAACTGTGTGCCACTCTAGTCGAATGTTTTTTTTTTGTTTTTGTTTTTGTTTTTTTTTTGATAATCGTATAAGGCTAGTTTTTTAGTCCATAACAATTTTATTTGCTAGAACTAGAACAAATGGGATAGGACGCAACATAAAAATAGAGAGGAGACTTGCCCAGTTCACAAACTTCAGTTTCCGTTATAAAGATGTTGAAGTCTCTGAATATTTCTTATTTCAAGGATTAGCTCATTTTGAGATACCCAAATGAACTTGAAATTAAAGTGAAAACTGATGCATATTCTGCTTCATCCTTAATTTTGCTGTGCTGTTTTGTTTCCTTTATTTTCAGTTTTTATAAGTAAAATTTTGTTCTGTTGTCTATATTCTGTATTTAAAAAGTTTTTTGTTTCACAGTTTTACATGTACTTCTTTGACCATGAGTTTCTTAATTGCTCTGTTTTAATTCTTCGGCATTTTTGTCGATATGTTCTGATATCAATGATATTTCGTTCTTTATTTCAGTCGAGCAAACCTATGACTTGTATACAAATCAAAGTTTTAAAGAAATTCCATCACTCGATTGGAAACCTCTGTTTTTCCACCATTTGTATATCACAAAGAAAAAGGAATGTACATACACATATACACATTAATAAATTATTTCAGTTCTTGCATTATTGCTAAAACGATACTATCCTAAAAATCGCAATAATTAAGACTCGCAATATTAAATAATTACCTTATTAAATGTTGGATGTTTTCTTTTTCTTCTACTAAAACCTCCATACTTAATGCATAAAAAAATTTGTATAATTTTACGGTACAATCAGGCATCGTTAGTTTATCAATATCTGATTCTGCATTATTTGTATTTAAACAAAAATTAAAGTTGCTCCATTTTATTTTGTTATATACATAAACTGTGTAAAATGTGTATGGGACAATAGTAACTATAAATGAAGATTGAAAAGAGTGTTGTAATCTTAGATAAATAACCCCGTGCAGGTCCGGGTATCAAAAGAATAGGCCTGCAGCAGCGCCAAGCTTGTGGTAAAAGGCGACTAAATAGTGCTCAGAACCTTAGCTGGGAGCTAGGACGCTCTGCCCACAGAGCAACTGGGTTGTGTGCCCCACGTGGTGGAATGGGGTAGCCCTGGCGTGTTACATGCTGGGGTTGTCAGGCTATAATACGGAAAACCTGACTGCAAACCATAGAGGTGCACCGTGGGAAAGATGCCACGTTCCTCGCACGTTAATGAACCCTACTGTGGTATTCTCCCAGAAGGCTAAATTGTCCGACCCTATCCACCTCTCCCTATTTCCAGTGGCAATCAAACTTTGTCGACCCCATTATCCTTGTGTCCCATCCCTTTTCATTTTATCATCATTTTATGTTCATGTTATCATCAATTTCATGTTCATCGTCTGATGAATAGCTGAATAACAATATAGCTGAAATATTGCTGCTTGGGCGTTAAACCCCAACAAACAATCTTAGACCAATAAATTTGTTCGAAATAGAGGTATTCATGTCGTTTTCATCACTCAAAGTGTGTTGTCATTTTTGTAATCCTTTTGGTTAAACACTAATGCGTAAATTAAGATGGGTAATATATTGTTTGTTTTGTTTGAGCGAGGAACGTGGCATCTTTCCCAACAGGCTGCACCATTATGGTTTGCGGTCAGGTTTTCCGTATTATAGCCTGACAACCCCAGCATGTAACACGCCAGGAGTACCCCATTCCACCACCTGGGGCACACATCCCAGTTGCTCTATGGGCAGAGCGCCTAGCCCCCGGCTAGGTTTCTGAGCACTATTTAGTCGCCTTATACGACAAGCTTAGCGCTGCTGCAGGCCTATTCTTTTAACACCCGGACCTGCACGGAGTTTAAAACTGAATTCCACTTGTAAAATTCCGGGGAATTTTCTTCTGGTGGTGTAATATAGCATGCTTACTAAGTCAGTAAGTAAACTTAAACGGTATGAATTGTTGTATGAATTGTCGTAGTATCTTGTTTTTGTTTATGATTCATTGGATGTATATGAAGGGCAGATGGATAAAATTGTTAAATATTTTCTGTCGCAATTGTATTTGTTTTTGCAGAAATTTTATTAACCTTTCAGGAATTGAAACAAGAATAACCTTTCACATAAGGAAATGAGAATGGATGGTACGTTGCTGCTTTATAGGTCAGTAAAAAAGTCTACGTAACATATGTTATGATTTTCAGCCGGTTTTTAACAATTCCTCTCAATTGCATCTGGTGTGAACTTTTCAAACTTTGCATTTTGATGCTTTTTTCAAATTGTATTTGATGAATAAAGCTGTAACTGTAATGATAATTGTCACAAATGCAATACACGTACACAAAACGATCAATTTGATGTTGTTTTCTTTGTTCTGAAATAAGACAAAACATTTTTTTTTACGATATAAGAAATGATAATTGTTATAACCCATGTATTAAATTGTGACAGTTAATGTCAAGACCTGGGTCTCTGTGACTTTGGTTTATATCTGTCAAACTCAAGAATAAAAAAGTGTGTCAACTGGATATTTGATAAAGTTGCAAATTGAAATATATTTCAAGCCGGCTGTAATCATATGATCATTACAATTTACTTCATGAAGAGTGGACAGCCTTGTATTAAAAAAGGTAACATAAAATGTAGGTTTCTGTCATAAAACAAACTCTTATACTGTATAATATTTGTAACAAAAATGTATCTTTAATTGGCAGACACACTAATATAACACTTATTTGTGAGACAATTTGATCCCCATCAAGTTCTCTGAGCTTCGCTTCATGACATAATGCGACTGACCATTTAATTTTGGACACACTGAAAGGTCAGAAAAGGACAAAAAAAAAAAGAAAACACATTCGTCTTACAAAAATGTATTTTAAATTCAATTACATTTTATTCCCTTAGATATGATGAAGGTTGTAAAAGATTATAGAAAAACAAACAAAAACTTCACGTTTTCTGGAGAAGTCCTTTTTCGAGTACATTTGCAAGTAAGTGCTTTATATTAATCGACCTTGGCTGCCTTTAAATTGACATGGTTGTAAACCTCACTAATGTATTTACGAAAACAAAGTGATTTTGTTTTACAATTTTTATAAATTTTCTTTTCACGAAAAAAACATAGAAAAAATATGGATTAAATGCTGGGTTATTTTTTTTGATTGCTTATAGATATATGCCTTCATGCAGAAATTCAAATTGGTAAGGACATATTCAAATCGTAAAGCGTGTTCTTACCCTTTGGTTGATCGAAAAAACTTCAACAGACTGGACTAGTCCACCATCAGAGAATGAAAGATCACATTGAGTAATAAAACCATCTTGATCGACTGCACTGATCTGTAAATTTGGGGAGCAACAATCTCCACTGAAAGGGAAGATAACTATCGTTACATTGTACAATGGTGAAATTGAACGAAAGGATCTTTTCCTTCGTGACTTTACATAGCACACTAGGAAATATACCAAACAATTTATATCGAATGTATGATCTCTAGGTGTTTTGGAGAGGCAGTTGCTAGTAAATTTAAGGAAACATAACTACAATGTAAAAATTGCTTTTATCACCCAAACTAATATCTTTTCTAGTGTTTCTAGAAAATCGGAGAATTCTTCCCAAACCGGTGTACCCGGCCCATACTCCCAGTTTTAATTCGAGTCCGGCCCCGTGCAGGTCCGTGTTTTAAAGAATCGGACTGCAGCAGCGCTCAGCTTGTCGTAAAAGGCGACTAAATAGTGCTCAGAAACCTAGCCGAGGCGGTGGAATGGGGTACCCCTGGCGTATTACATGCTGGGGTTGTCAGGCCATAATACGGAAACCTGACCGCAAATCATAGTGATGCGCCGTGTTTGGAAAGATGCCACGTTCATTGCACGTTAAAGAACCCTGCTATGGTATTCGATAGGAGTAGGAACCTTTGCGCTCCGCCACAGGAGGCTAAATTGCCGGACCTTACTGATCCCTCACTTTTTCTAGTGGCAATCTAAATTTGTCGACCCTATTATCCTTGTGTCCCATCCCTTAATTTTTTCCTTTCATCATCATTTTATTATCCATTTCATGTTCATTGTCTGAATATAGCTGAAATATTGCTGCTCGGACGTTAAACCCCAACAATCAATCAATCAATTCGGGTCCGGATTGCTCACTATTTTTGTTTCATTTTTCATGTTATTTTGGTTATTTCATGTTCTATGTTGTTTGTGTGTGCTTTCCATTTCTAGTCTTAATCCTTGGAATATATTCTTTTGGTTTCTGCTCGTATCGAATCTGGGTTCCCTTGATTACATTGCAGATGAAATCGAGGGTAATAGAAGTTTATTGCTTTGCTTTAGAATTTCATATTTGACGTTTTCTAACAATTGACAAAGATGCAAGTCACAATTTATAAAGATGGGGCATGGTTGCTAATGACACGGCCATCAATCAAACGACAAGCAACGAACAATTAAACTTCTACAAGTCGTTTTTGCAATCAATAGAAATATAGATAAAGATAAGAATTCTTCAGAGGACGCTTACCCTACCGGTGCACCTGGTCCATGTTCCCAGTTTTTAGTATGTGTGTTACCGGTTTCCCGACCCTACCTAATTTTGGGATGTTTTTTATGAATTTTGTGGGAACAAAACCGGTTCCGGTTCGACCCTTATAATTCCCAAAGCTGGTTTCCGACTGTCTCATGTAGACGTCAGAACATGGCGGCCTCCTGTGAGCAGCAAACCAGGCTGCTGGCTGTGCATTTTCATAAGTGTGATCACATGCAATCAGTTCAAGAAATAATATTAGTAGAGAGAAGACGTACATTAGAACAACTATTTAAAATGCGACACGGAGAATTAAACAAAAACGTCAGAATTAACAATCAAATGCAGTCTAAACGTGCCCGGATCTAATACCACGACAATTCAACTTTTGAAATGAATCCAAACATGTAAATCGGTGAACTTATCACTATTTTCAATATTAAATATGTTGAATTTAAGTGTTTGCCTAGGCTGAGATGATATGGTTACTGCAGCCGGACAAACTGCCACAACTACCGCTGACCACTATTGCCCAGACTGAAGAATTTTCACATTCTCATATTTGGCAATTCACTACCTGTCCGCCGGCCACATTTCTTTGAATATATTTTAATTGTGTAAAAGCTACTTAAGTTTGTTTTACTGGTTTGACAAGTTAAAGAATAATCAGGAAAACCAAGGTTATAGCGGTAATCAAAAGAATGTAATCCAGGGACAAAGACCAGACGCCCCGTGCAGGTCCGGGTATCAAAAGAATAGGCCTGCAGCAGCGCTAAGCGTGTCGTATAAGGCGACTAAATAGTGCTCAGAAACCTAGCCGGGGGCTAGGCGCTCTGCCCAGAGAGCAACTGGGATGTGTGCCCCAGGTGGTGGAATGGGGTACCCCTGGCGTGTTACATGCTGGGGTTGTCAGGCTATAATACGGAAAACCTGACCGCAAACCATAGTGGTGCACCGTTTTGGGAAAGATGTTACGTTCCTCGCACGTTAAAGAACCCTGCTGTGGTATTCGATAGGAGTAGGAACCTTTGCATTCCGCCACTGGAGGCTAAATTGCCCAACCTTACCCATCCCCCCTTTTTCCAGTGGCAATCAAAATTTGTCGACCCTATTATCCTTGTGACCCATCCTTTTTTTTCATTTCATGTTCATTTTATCATCCATTTCATGTTCATTGTCTGAATATAGCTGAAATATTGCTGCTCGGACGTTAAACCCCAACAAAGAAACAAAGACCAGACACGGGAAACAGACATACACAACAAAGAACATAAAATAACTAGTCATACAAACAGAGTAACAAAGTTTTTTACCACTTCATGACTGCAAAGCAGACAGGTGAAAACGGCATAACAGTCCTGAGTTGTAGTATATTAAACTGTTTTAAGTAGTTTATACATGGCAACAAAAGAAATGGGAACATATCAAAAGGCAATACACGTTCTTTATTTTACTTTTCAGAAAGGTGTTCAAAGTGCATTAAATAACAACTTCAGGTACATGGAATATACATTACTCGCGTAAAGAAAGCACAAAAAAAAAATTAATCCCTACCTATTTCCTTCTTGTATGAAAAAGGAAATACACTTATTATTTTGTTTTGCGCCCCGTGCAGGTCCGGGTGTCAAAAGAATAGGCCTGCAGCAGCGCTAAGCTTGTCGTAAAAGGCGACTAAATAGTGCTGAGAAACAGAGCAACTGGGATGTGTGCCCCAGGTGGTGGAATGGGGTACCCCTGGCATGTTACATGCTGGGGTTGCCAGGCTATAATACGGAAAACCTGACCGCAAACCATAGCGGTGCACCGTGTTGGGAAAGATGCCACGTTCCTGGCATGTTAAAAGAACCCTGCTGTGGTATTCGATAGGAGTAGGAACCTTTGCGCTCCGCCACAGGAGGCTAAATGGCCCGACCTTACCCATCCCTCCCTTTTTCTAGTGGCAATCAAAATTTGTCGACCCTACTGTCCTTGTGTCCCATCCCGTTTTTCATTTCATCATCATTTCATGTTCATTTTATCATCCGTTTCATGTTCATCGTCTGAATATAGCTGAAATATTGCTGCTCGGACGTTAAACCCCAACAATCAATCAATCATATTTTGTTTTGCCATAGTTATTTGTTGTGAATGTCTGTTTTCCACGTTGGGTCTTTGTGCCTTGATTGCCTTCTGTTGATTTCCGCTAGAACCTTGGTTCCCTTGACTACTCTTTCATTAAATATCACTCGCTATTCAATGACAGTGGGTATACAATAAAATGTGAGGTTAATTTAAAATGTCTTGTCAAATGATAATAATAATCTTGTTTTCATTTAAATTAGAATTCTATTTGTAAGAGGGTAAGCTTAGTATAAAAATTCGCGTTACTTCATCTTGACCTACACTTAGAAATCGATGGTAAAGGAAAACTATTGACCAAACTTTACGACAAACGTGATGACTTTTCATTCAGAATTGTCAACTTCCCTTTCATCTGTGGCAACATCCTTTCGGCTCCTGCGTATGGAGTGTTCATATCACAACTCATACGTTATGCCAGAGCTTGCCGAAACTACGCTGACTTTTTGTATCGCGCTAGAACTATAACGAATAGGCTTCTGGAACAGGGTTATGTTGCTACAAGATTGAAGTCATCACTACAGAAGTTTTATGGTCGTCATCATGAACTCGTGGACGGTGATGGTGTATCCATCAGCACCATGAAAACTGATTTATTCAACGAGTCATAGTTTTCCTTTCCTCGTTTGTCTACCCCGGACTTGACTTTTTATGAGCAACTCGGTGGGTGTTTCTAGAAAAGCAGAGGACGCTTACCCCACCGGTGCACCAGGTCCATGCTCCTAGTTTTTAGTGGAGTCTGAGTTGCTCAATTACTTTTGTTACTTTGTATGTATGATTTTAGTTACTTTATGTTCTTTGTTGTGTATGTCTGTTTTCCATGTCTGGTCTTTGTCCCTGGAATACATTCTTTTGATTACCGCTATAACCTTGGTTTTCTTGATTACTCTTTCATATAGTTTCCGAAGAAGTCGGTCTTACTAGATACTAAAAACAAATCGACACAAAGATGGCAGTATGTCGTGTTTTAATACGGATTACATGTTGAGAAATTGTCTGGATAAATATGATATCAGTTAAAAAGTCTGAAGATATGATTAAGTATTTTTGGAGCTCTGTTTTACGACAGGAACAAAATTTCTTTTTACTGCACTTTGTGTATTGTTATGGCATTTGTATTGATCATTGACTCCATAAGGTTGTGACCGAATTTTATTTAATGTCGTAAAATATCGTTAAACGCATCGACGTTAACAAGATTTGTCATCTTAACTAGTTATCGACTCATTTTCAAGATCAATTAATAACATTGAATGTGTCACTTCGACATTACCTTATTCTTACTTGAAGTGGGCCATTCGTCAATCGAGATATGTTCCTGTGAGTCAGATTTACAGCCTGTCCTACAGTGGATATTATACTTTTTAAGGTTATTCCAGAAAATATAACTTCGACCTCTGCCGACCATTTGTACATAGAACAATTTGCTGTATTTAATGACTCTGGTCTGCAAACACCTTGTGATATCAGCAATATACAATATGGCCTTTCTATGGTTGAAACCTGACAATAATTTAACCGTTGTTAATGTGAGATAGACTTTTCCACTTTATTAAAGACATTAATATGTCTCGTGGAGTAATGCAAATACAGAAAGGCTGAATTTAAACTTCACAAAAGCTAAACTAATTTGTATTTAGCTTAGGAATGAAACAATATCTCTCTGATATTCCCATACTGCCATAAGCGAACGAACATGTACGCTTAACTAAACAGCTTCTAAAATTGGTCACAAAGAAGTTCAAAAGTAAAGCCACACACCAATGCAAAAAGATACTTAACGTGTAAAATTAAGGGGAAAAAAATCAAACACCATCAAATAAAAGTAATGAAAATAATGCAAACAATCTGTTCAGTCATCATTGCATCAAGACGTACTGGTAAGAATAGAATTGGATTTTTTTGTGCACTAACTAGCTTCAATTGAAAAAGGTATTGTTTGAAGACCAAAGAATGATACTGTGTTCTATGGCATTGTAGCGCTTATCCTCAGTAAGGCATATACTTACATAATGCTTTCTTGATAAAGATTGCTGTATTTCAGACGTTGATACCAGGGATACAGAAACAGTGTACGATCTAAAACATTTGAAAATGGAACAAAATCATCTCAATACCCGTTCCGTTGAATTATTGTAGAAAAGAGAAAAAAACTCTTATGATATGAGTGAATATGAATTTAAGTAGTAGAAATGGAATCATAAATTACTATTACACACAAGATTATAGTAAGATTTAAAAGTTGTTTGACTTACAAAATGACTGAAGCAGAGATGGCCTTTAAGATAAACGACCCATTTCCCGCTGTCCCTTTTTCCAGATTTACCAACTTTGACGATATGCCTTGTATGTACCCATTTGAAACTTCTATTGATATGTTGTAAGTATTAGAGCTTGTTCCAACGTTTGTTACTATGTATGGTATCGATCTATCTCTACCAACAACGAGGTCATCTGGAAAAGTTACAAGTCATACAACTATGTGGAGAAATTTAAAACTATACGTGAAACCTTCAAAATACAAACTAATAACTGTTTACAATAGATATGGCATGTGTCCATCAGTGTAAACATACTGTTTAAGGTTTGGTGTAGGAATATCTTTCGTTCTAATTTGTCTAGTGTATCAAAATGCCGTTTATTTTAATTCACTAGCTAAATGCAATTAACTTGTAACATCACAGCTATATTTTATAAAAGAGTGCTTCTTATGGAATGTTTTAGCGTCTCCAGATTCTAGTTTTGGGTAAAAAATAAAATTTAGATACACCAAGTAGCTGATTCCGATTCGTATTACAAATAAAAACAATGACTATAGTATATATGATATACACACCAGTGGACGCCATGATGCTGAGTTCAGAGTTTGTTGGTTTGTATGTTATACACAGTTGCCTTAAATATGTATGCCCGGTATCGTCTCTTCCAGCAAGTCTGATCTGAAATGTCTGAAGGCAAACCAAACACAAAACATTATCTTCATTTTAACCTTGGTTCCCTTGATTACTCTTTGCATAAACAATAACCCTGTGCCCGAGAAGCAGGATTGATGGTAAGTGTTTAATGCCCAAGCAGCAATATTCAGCTATATCCGGGCGCCCCGTGCAGGTCCGGGTGTTAAAAGAATAGGCCTGCAGCAGCGCTAAGCTTGTCGTAAAAGGCGACTATTAGTGCTCAGAACCCTAGCCGGGTGCTAGGGCGCTCTGCCCACAGAGCAACTGGGTTGTGTGCCCCAGGTGGTGGAATGGGGTACCCCTGGCGTGTTACATGCTGGGGTTGTCAGGCTATAATACGGAAAACCTGACCGCAAATCATAGTGGTGCACCGTGTGGGGAATGATGCCACGTTCCTCGCACGTTAAAGAACCCTACTGTGGTATTCTCCCGGAGTAGGAACCATAGGGCTCCGCCACAGGAGGCTGAATTGCCCGACCCTACCCACCTCTCCCTATTTCCAGTGGCAATCAAAATTTGTCGACCCTATTGTCCTTGTGTCCCATCCCTTTTTCATTTCATCATTATTTCATGTTCATTTTATCATCAATTTAATGTTCATCGTCTGAATATAGCTGAAATATTGCTGCTCGGACGTTGAACCCCAACAAACAAACAATCAAACCCCAGCATGTTACATGCCAGGGGTACCCCATTCAACAAGCGTAGCGCTGCTGCAGGCCTATTCTTTTAACACCCAGACCTGCACGGGGCTCAAAATATTGAAGAGAAATTTATACATAAAAACTTGAACGTTAAAACAACAAATATTAACTATAAAAATCCCTTTTCATAGGGAGGTAATTGGCGAGAAAATGTTTTATAGAAATGTAATGGAAGGTTTAGTTTTCTTAAAATTACAAGAAAGGGTACGGTGACCCCCGATATTTTCTTTCTTAAATATGAAGCCCTGTGCAGGTCCGGGTGTCAAAAGAATAGGCCTGCAGCAGCGCTAAGCTTGTCGTAAAAGGCGACTAAATAGTGCTCAGAAACATAGCCGGGGGGGGGGGGGGCTAGGCGCTCTGCCCACACAGCAACTGGGATGTGTGCCCCAGGTGGTGGAATGGGGTACCCCTGGCATGTTACATGCTGGGGTTGTCAGGCTATAATACGGAAAACCTGACCGCAAACCATAGTGGTGCACCGTGTTGGGAAAGATGCCACGTTCCTCGCACGCATCATTTTTTTCATTGCATCATTATTTCATGTTCATCTTAGCATCCATTTCATGTTCATCGTCTGAATATAGCTGAAATATTGCTGCTCGGATCTTCGAGAAAAACTACGAAAATCTATCTACTAGAAATATTAGGTATGATATACGTCAAGTATTGTCAGACCACTTAAAAGTGTAAAACTTACAGCATTCGGCACATATATTGAGGCTGCACATGATGTATCAAAATCCCGTGTCAATTGACTGGTGTTGTGAGCAGAGACTACATTTCCACTAATATCTAGGACTTCGATGCTATTACAGGCACTATTGTTTCCCAGGTTATATACACTATATAAGACGGTGTAGTTTTTACCTAGAGAATGTAATTGCATATCTTAACATTTTTTTTTGTTACTTTGTATGTATTATCTTATTTATTTTATGTTTTGTTGTGTATGTCTGTTTTCCATGTCTGGTCTTTTGTCTCTGGGTTACGTTCTTTGATTACCTCTAGAATCTTGGTTCCCTTGATTACTCTTTTTTTTCACGACCAATTCGTCTTTAATTGTGACATATTAAAAATATTTAAGACGCATCACATTCCATTCCCCCCCGACAACCAATACATATAACGCTGAACACTTGAAGATTAAAACATGGCTTTGTTGTAATGTTTATTTTGTATTGGTTTAGGTAAGGTCTAACCATTGAATCGAACATGTTCTCGCTCCAAATTATCTAAGTATATCCCTACTCTAATAGTGAGTGGTGTATCAGCATTACCGTGGTCGTCCGTCCAAATTTTGTCGCAATTATCTCGACTCCAAATCAATATATAGATTTCAAATTAAGTGATTTTATATAGATTGGGTATACGCTGTAAACGAGTTTGGTTGATGTCCGATTGTGTGAGAAACATAACTGGACAACGCATTTAACTATGGTATTACCTACAATAGGATTCCCTTGTAACGTTACTAAATCCCCGTTTCCGACTTGGTCAAATATTTCTACTTCTACTTTTAGTTTGCTTTGTGCTGTCACATTTACTGTCCAATCTCCATTAACGTTCCGGTGAAGTTTAAGTTGTCCAGTTTGTGGGTCCTGCAAGTAAAAAAGAAAAAAAATAAATATCAATTAGATATAACGTATGAGGAACGTGACATGTTTCCTAACATGATGCGCTACTATGGTTTGCGGTCAGGTTTTCCGTATTATAGCCTGACAACCCCAACGGGTCGAAAAGGAAAACAGGAATGCACAACATAAAGTAACTAAAATCATACAAAGTAACAAAAGCAAATGACCAACTCGGACTCCACTAAAAATGGGAGCATGGACCAGGTGCACCGGTAGGGTTTGTTTGTTTGTTTGTTTGTTTGTTGGGGTTTAACGTCCGAGCAGCAATATTTCAGCTATATTCAGACAATGAACATGAAATTTTTGTTTGTTTGTTTGTTGGGGTTTAACGTCCGAGCAGCAATATTTCAGCTATATTCAGACAATGAACATGAAATGGATGATAAAATGAACATGAAATGAAAAGAAAAATGGGTCATAAGGACAATAGGGTCGACAAATCTTGACTGCCACTGGAAAAAGGGAGTATGGGTAAGGTAGGGCAATTTAGCCTCCTGTGGCGGAGCGCAAAGGTTCCTACTCCTATCGAATACCACAGCAGGGTTCTTTAACGTGCGAGGAACGTGGCATCTTTCCCAACACGGTGCACCACTATGGTTTGCGGTCAGGTTTTCCGTATTATAGCCTGACAACCCCAGCATGTAACACGCCAGGGGTACCCCATTCCACCACCTGGGGCACACATCCCAGTTGCTCTGTAGGCAGAGCGCCTAGCCCCCGGCTAGGTTTCTCAGCACTATTTAGTCGCCTTATACGACACGCTTAGCGCTGCTGCAGGCCTATTCTTTTGACACCCGGACCTGCACGGGGCATGAACATGAAATGGATGATATAATGAACATGAAATGAAAAAAAAAGAATTGGTCACAAGAATAACAGGGTCGACAAATTTTGATTGCCACTGGAAAAAGGGGGGATGGGTAAGATCGGGCAATTTAGCCTCCTGTGGCGGAGCGCAAAGGTTCCTACTCCTATCGAATATCACAGCAGGGTTCTTTAACATGCGAGGAACGTGGCATCTTTCCCAACACGGTACACCACTATGGTTTGCGGTCAGGTTTTGCGTATTGTAGCCTGGCAACCCCAGCATGGAACACGCCAGGGGTACCCCATTCCACCACCTGGGGCACACATCCCAGTTGCTCTGTGGGCAGAGCGCCTAGCCCCCGGCTAGGTTTCTGAGCACTATTTAGTCGCCTTTTACGACAAGCTTAGCCATGCTGATGGCCTATTCTTTTATCACCTGGACCTGCACAGGGGGCACCGGTAGGGAATTAGTGTTAAAATGTTAAAGATTTCAGCTATGATACGCAAAGAACAACTTATAAAGTTGGAAGGTGTACTCCTATGACCAACATAGATAAAAACAGAACTCTGACTTGCATAAAAACCCTGATCCTGATATACGGCTATAACGAAGAAACGCTGGAATTTGTGCATCTATGTCAAGTATTTTCATAATTACATCGAGCTGAATTTGTCTACCGATGTTTGTATCAATTTAGAATGCCACGATTCTCATATAATACAAAAAATAAAGACTTCTTGAAGATATTGACCTCATGCCGGTAAAATCTTGGCGGCTTGCTTGCAATGCCACTATAAAAAGTTGAAAACAGTCGGTTGTGGAGGTTCAGTTTATCAAACAGAGAAGTTCTAGTATTGACAACTGTTGACCAATAAAAACTAAATAGGAAAACTATTCTCCTTACTTATTTTCAATTGCCAATCCTTCATTCCCAATTTTACCAATATCCACATATATTCCCACATTCAACCCCTCCCCAAATAACAAGACCAAGAAGCAGTATTCAGCTATAACCGAGAGATGAACATGATATGGATGATACATAGTGCTCAGAAACGGCCGATCAATCAGTCTTCTATCGCGGACTTTACTTTTTATTAACAACTCGGTGGGTCTTTCTAGAAAAGCAGTTTTGTTATGTAAAATGACGCAAGATCTGTAAAAAAATAATGTAAATTGATGTTTAAATCTATTACATTATGTAAATATGTGGAAAATTTACAAAGAAAACAACTAAAAACGTAAAATTCATTGACCGCGCTGTGGTCACGTGTTGCGATTAGCAGTTTAATGGATCGGTTTGACGGATCTATAACTGACCGGAAATTGATCGGTGATCGATGACCGATCGCAGTTTTTGTTGCAAGGATCGGTTCAGGTACTGTAAAATGCACAAGAAATGATTGATTGAGTGGTAGTTAACGCCCTGTTAACGCCCAAACAGCAATATTTCAGCTATATCCGGGCGATGAACATTAAATAATGATGAAACGAAAAAATGATTAAACATTAGGTTAAAAGGGTCGATATATATTGATTGCCAATTGGAAAAGGAGAAAAGTTAGGGTCGGGCAATTTAGCTTTCTGAAGGGAAGCCGAGTCTCCTACTACTGTCCAATATCACAGCAGGGTTCCGTAACATGCGATGAACGTTGTATTTTTCCCAACACGGTGCACCTCTATCGTTGACGGTCAGCTTTTCATTATTATGGTCTGATAATGCCAGGAATAACCCTTTCCATCACCTCGGGCACACTACACATTTGCTTTGTGGGCAGAGCGCCCTAGACCCCGGCTAAGGGTCCGAGTGCTATATAGTTGCCTTTTACGACAATTTTTGTTTGTTTGTTTGTTGGGGTTTAACGTCCAAGCAGCAATATTTCAGCTATATTCAGGCGATGAATATGAAATTGATGATAAAATGAACATGAAATGATTAGAAATGAAAAAGGGATGGGACACAAGGACAATGGGGTCGACAAATTTTGATTGCTACTGGAAATAGGGAGAGGTGGGTAGAGTCGGGCACTTTAGCCTCCTGTGGCGGAGCCCTATGGTTCCTACTCCGGAAGAATACCACAGTAGGGTTCTTTAACGTGCGAGGAACGTGGCATCTTTCCCAACACGGTGCACCACTATGGTTTGCGGTCAGGTTTTCCGTATTATAGCCTGACAACCCCAGCATGTAACACGCCAGGGGTACCCAACCCAGTTGATCTGTGGGCAGAGCGCCCTAGCCCCCGACTAGGGTTCTGGGCACTACTTAGTCGCCTTTTACGACAAGCTTAGCGCTGCTGCAGGCCAATTCTTTTAACACCCGGACCTGCACGGCGCGTCTGTTACGACAAGCTTTCTTGTGTTTTCCTGAGAGTACAAGCGTAACTTATGATGGGCTGACTATTAACTTCTAGTACTTATTACCTGAATCGATAAAATGAGTTGTCCTGATAACAGTACTCTTGTGGACTTTCCTGAAGTATAATCCTCTTGTGTGCCTTTAAGATAAATAGTTATTAATAATATTATAAATATGAAAAAAAAATGAACATGCGGCCAAAAATTTCGATTTAACGGTCTTCATCAATGGCAAAAAGTACTAAGTAATTATGAGTAGAATCAACGGTTTTGTCAAATGGTTAAAAAATGCTTTAAAGATGTTCGTTGAAAAAACCGTAATTGTGATAAAGTTCGTCTTAACGAAACTAAAAAGATTAATCAAGGAAACCAAGATTCTAGCGGGAAACATTAGAATGTAATCCAGGGACAAAGACCAGACAATGTTAACAGACACACGCAATAAAAAACATTAAATAACAACAATACATACAAGTTACCAAAGAATATGAGCAACTCAGACTCCACTAAAACTTGGAGCATGGACCAAGTGCATCGGTAGGGTAAACGTCCTCTGCTTTTTTAGAAAGACCCACCGAGCTGTTAATAAAAAGTAAAGTCCGGGATAGAACATTGAATGATTGATCGTTGAGAATTAACGCCCGAGCAGCAATATTTCAGCTATATTCAGACAATGAACATGAATTTTAACGAATAGTTATCTCCTTAGATAACCAGTAAATTGCAAAGAGGTAGACTGTAAAATATCAGATATAATTGTTTTATTAGCTCACAATGGCGATAGGGCCATCTGAGCTATTGCCATCACTTAAAATAGTAATTAGTCAAATAGTTGTTATTTGACAAGAATCTACAAAAAAAAAAAAAAAAAAACAAAAAACAAAAAAAAACCGTACGGATAAGCTTAGATTTGGCACATGTTAAAGAGTTCAGTATGATGAGAACTATCTTTGTACAAGTTTCCATGAAGGTCCAATGACAGATGTTGTTGTTATTGCCCTTTTTCGTTTTTTGATGAAATAATTTTCAAAAATCTTCTCTAAAATTTCTCGACCGAATGTAACCAAACTGATCAAGATTATTCCCTAGGGAATACTGCACAAAATTATAGTTGGGATTTTTTATTCGTGTAAGAACATGGCCGCTATTACTAAAAATAGACTATAGGGGTCAAAGAATTTTGCTAATAATTCAAAGTTGGGTTAAGCTAAAATCTGGCATGGAGTAAACTTTTTCAGCATGATGAGATGGACCTATTCCGGAATTTGTAGAAAGATCCGTTGACTGATGTTGGAGTTATTGCCCTTAAAGACAAAAAAAAATACTCTGAGACATAAGTTTATAATTTGAAAATCGACAGGAAAAATAATATGATTTCTATTGATCAAATTATTCTTATGACAAAAGTACAGTAGGTTCAATGGTCCAATTTTAAGTTAATTGTTTATAAGCGTTTGATAGTATTTGAGCTTCCTGAGTTATGTAATGTCAGTGTTAACCATAATAATATATAATAGTGACCTTTAGAAATCTTTTTAATGGTAACGAATGTCGTTTAAGAGTTGTTGGTAAACTCTGAGTTTTAAATATTTGTTCTACAAAGGCGTTGCAGTAGCGCTGCAATATTTTAATTCTGACGGAACTGAACTTTTACTCGATCTCACTTGTCAGTCTTGTAAAACTCGTAGACGCTGTTTGTTTCTTTGTTGGGGATTGACGCTCGAGCAGCAATATTTCAGCTATATTCAGGCGATGAACATGAAAGGATGATAAAATGAAATGAAAAATGGGATGGGACACAAGGATAATGGGGTCGTAAAATTTTGATTGCCACTGGCAAAAGGGAGAGGTGGCAGATTCGGGCAATTTAGCCTCCTGTGGCTGAGCCCTTTGGTTCCTACTGCGGGAGAATAACACAGAAGGGCTCTTTAACGTGCGAGAAACCTGGCATCTTTCCCAACACGGTGAACCACTATGGTTTGCGGTCAGGTTTTCCGTATTATGGCCTGAGGACCCCAGCATGAAGCACGCCAGGTATACCCCATTCCACCACCTGGGATTTTCCAAAAATTTAATTAAATTGAATATAAATAGTTCGATACCAATCCTTTATTTTTACAACAAAAATTTTCTGAAATTAAGGCAAATTATCAGGATTTTTCGACGGTGTATACAGATGGCGATAGCGTTGCATGTGCTGCTGTCCATGGTGACAGAACTGTAACTGAACGGTTGCCATCGAGCGCTTCCATATTCACAGCTGAAGCTCGAGCCATATTGTTAGCACTTAAATTGATTACTCAATCTAATCTGTCACAGTTTATTATTTGTTCTGACTCTTTGAACTGTCTTTTGGCAATTAAGAATCACAAACTGAAAAACACTCTTATTTTACAAATTTTGTATTTTATTCATCGACTTCAGGAATTTGATAAAGAGATTGTTTTTCTCTCGGTACCCAGTCATGTTGGTATTCAGGGGAATTCAGTTGTAGACAGGGTTGCCAAAAAGGCATTAAATGAAATAATAAAGGACGTTAGTTTGCCATACACCGATTTTAAACCTTTAATAAGGAAATATATTTTACAGATGTGGCAGGACCGATGGGACGGTCTTGAACACAACAAACTCAATTCCTTAAAACCCGATCTAGGCGTTCATCAATCCGGGTCGGGCAATCGCAAAGAGCAAGTGGTCATGACTAGATGCCGCATTGGACATTCTAGATTTACACATGGCCATTTGCTTGTTGGTAATCCTCCACCTGAGTGTATCCCATGTGATTGCCCTTTCTCTATCAATCATGTTCTTCTAGATTGTGTGGATTTTGCCAACACCAGGCAAAATTATTTTGACTGCGCCAATATGTTTGATTTGTTCAAGACCGTTTCATCTAAAAACATCATCGATTTCTTGCGGGACATCGGTTTAAAATCTAGATTGGATACCTTCCTTAGTTTTGCAATAATTTAAATGTTTTATCGAAGTTATGTTTCTATATGTATTTTATGTCTTAGGTTCACCTTTTATGTACCTTTTTATATGTAAATAGCTGCTTGTTTTAATTTCATTATTTTATGAAGAGACTTTGATCTTGCTTTTAATATTGCCATTTCATTCAATGTTCTTGCCGTGATATGGCCCTAGTCGCCGAAACGGCATTAAAACATAACAATCAATCAATCAATCACCACCTGGGGCACACAACCCAGTTGCCAGGATCTTGATATAAACAAATTAAATAAACGGATACCTACCATCAGGGTAGAACAAGCTCACATCATTATCTGTTGTAGTCCCTAAAACATTGATCTTCAGTACCGTAACAGTTTTGTCAACAGTAATATAGTAGTCAGGGACTGATGACGGGAAATGGAAAGACTGTATCATAACTTCACCAGTAGTAAACATACCCTTGAATAGAAAAGAGTAAGTATTTAAAGACTTGGCAAAGATATTGAAGCACGTTGTATTTGACTAATTTATTAAGTGTTACTCCCTGTTAGAATCAGGCAGGCAGTAGGTGAAACATGGTATGAAAAAAAACCATTTTGATAGTTTGTTTGTTTGGTTGTTGGGGTTTTACGTCCGAGTAGCAATATTACAGCTATATTCAGACGATGAACATGAAATGGATGATAAAATGAACATGAAATGATGATGAAATAAAAAAAAAAGGATGTGACACAAGGATAATAGGGTCGACAAATTTTGATTGCCACTAGAAAAAGGGAGGGATTGGTAAGGTCGGGCAATTTAGCCTCCTGTGGCGGAGCGCAAAGGTTCCTGATCCTATCGAATACCACAGCAAGGTTCTTTAACGTGTGAGGAACGTGATATCTTTCCCAACACGGTGCACCACTATGGTTTGCGGTCATGGTTTCGGTATTATAGCCTGACAACCCCAGCATGTGACATGCCAGGGGTACCCCATTCCACCACCTGGGGAACACATCCCAGTTGCTCGGTGGGCAGAGCGCCTAGCCTCCGGCTGACCCGTGCAGGTCCGGGTGTCAAAAGAATAGGCCTGCAGCAGCGCTAAGCTTGTCGTAAATGGCGACTAAATAGTGTTCAGAACCCTAGCCGGGGGTTAGGGCGCTCTGCCCACAGAGGAACTGGGATGTGTGCCCAAGGTGGCGGAATGGGGTACCCCTGGCGTGTTACATGCTGGGGTTGCCAGGCTATAATACGCAAAACCTGACCGCAAACCATAGTGGTGCACCGTGTTGGGAAAGATGCCACGTTCCTCGCATGTTAAAGAACCCTAATGTGGTATTGTCTCGGAGTAGGAACCATAGGGCTCCGCCACAGGAGGCTAAATTGCCCGACCCTACCCACCTCTCCCTATTTCCAGTGGCAATCAAAATTTGTCGACCCCATTGTCCTTGTGTCCAATCCCTTTTTCATTTCATCAATTCATGTTCAACGTCTGAATATAGCCGAAATATTGTTGCTCGGACGTTTAACCCAAACAAACCAACCTAGCCCCCGGCTAGGTTTCTGAGCACTATTTAGTCGCCTTTTACGACAAGTTTAGCGCTGCTGCAGGCCTATTCTTTTAATGAACGGACCTGCACGGCGAGCATTTTGATAGTGTAATTGTACTATTTGCAACATCAGAATCAATGAAAACAGACAAGAAGTTCCATATCATGCTAGACCATTGAGTTACAATATAATTGAAATGCACTGAAAATGAATATTTCAAGGGCATATAACTCCGTCACAAACCCTCTTTTTTTGCTCAGTTTCTATTGAAAATTTTTGGAGGAAAGGCAGATTTTTAATGAAATGATGGTCTTTCAAATGGAAAACGCATCGTCTAGTGTTTATTTAATGTCAGATCGGTGGGGTTTTGACATGCATATTTCTGATTTTTCCCATTTCGCCGGATTCTTACAAAGTCTTAGCGCATTGTATACATCCATGTAAGGGGTACTGAATATCACGAATGAAAATGATAAAAATAGAATTTCTCAAAGGTGCATAAGTGACTGTACATGTAAATGTGTTATAACTATGTTCATACCTTCTCTCGGTGTATTATTTTTATGAACAATACTTTCCAAGCTTAAAGGCAAAGAATGTTCTTGGTCTTAATTTCCCAGTAATGTGTTAAAAGAAATATCTTTACGAGGTAGCTGTATTTTTTTTAAATATTAAGGTACACTAATATCAGAATAGCCGAGTAGAAAACTCTTATGTTATTACGTTTTATTAAACAAGATAATTGTTTCCACCTCAATTTTATTTGTATGACCGTATTCTCAATTAGATTACGAGTCCTACAAGGTTTTTGTTCATAGTGTAACTAACAAATGAAGAATAGTGTCTTTTAAATTTTGATATCCCCGAACAAATCATGTTTTAACCAACATTTGCTTTTAAATGTATAATTGTCGTACATCACAGAATATGAGTATTGTGCCTCGAAATTTCCTCAAAGGGACATTTCAATATGAAGAAAAATATATCGAAACAATATATAAGGAAAGAAGAAAATAACACAGTAACAACACAATATTGTAAACTGTTTTGTAAGTGAACAGAGACACAAGTTACAGGTTATACTCATTTACAGTATAAACTTAAACAGTTGAAATATTCTGAGAATTAATGCGATGAGACTATTTCTTAAAATAAAGTGGATCATTTTGATTTTTTTACTATCTCATTTTCAGTAGTCTCCAAAGAAACTGTAATCGACAATAAGAGTGCAAATGAGTGCAAATAAAAGTGGATCATTCGAAATATTAAAACACTTCAAATGCAATTGCGTTCTGCTACTGGAAAGTACGGTTATTTTTCCCCCAAACTTTTTCGACTCGAACAAGACAAAACAATATTTCATGATTTATAAAAGATCCAAATGAATGAACACAAGAGTTGTTTAAAGGGCATAACAGATGTTGTTCAATAATTTCATCAATTATCTTGATATATGATCAAGATTCACAAATCGCACTTGCTTTGTATTTAAGCTTAAGTAGGTAGACCTAGTGTAAGGGACATAACTCTTGAAATCAGTGGTATGTTTGTATCATGTTCATTTTCACCAAAGCCCCTCAAGCTTTTGTTTCAAGCAGAATAAAATGAATCCCAAATTAATTAGATGCTTACATAAGATTGATGTAAAATGCTGAACATAAACATTTCAATGATTTTTAAGAGTTGTGTCTCTTGCCCTAGGTCTACCTCCTTAAGTATACATATTCAATTCTTATGTTATTACGTTTTATTAAACAAGATAATTGTTTCCACCTCTATTTTATTTGTATGACCGTCTTCTCAATTAGATTACGAGTCCTACAAGGTTTTTGTTCATAGTGTAACTAACAAATGAAGAATAGTGTCTTTTAAATTTTGATATCCCCGAACAAATCATGTTTTAACCAACAGTTGCTTTTAAATGTATAATTGTCGTACATCACAGAATATGAGTATTGTGCCTCGAAATTTCCTCAAAGGGACATTTCAATATGAAGAAAAATATATCGAAACAATAAATTTTTTTTTTTATAAATTCTGTAATGTTCCTCATTTTGATGTTTAAAACCCAACAATCAGACAATTAAACAGCCTTTAAAATTTGCTTCACTTGTGATCAGGATTCTAGGTTAATGTGCTCATGCCTTTTGAACTTTTTCAAGTAAATCATGCAAACCTTGTTAAATACTCTGTGCGACTTCTGTTTAAGGTTCCATTTTATCATACTTAGGATGCCTTGTAATGTATGTTTCGTTTAAACTTTAAGCACTGCAACAGTTTGAATATTACCTCATTTAAGAGCACAATGATAAATATTTTTTAACTTATTTTCCTATCAAAACCCGACGATTTCTTTTCGCAATTCACGCAAATGCAATTCCATGTAGAAGCTTTATACAATCCACGCAGTTATATTAATTACCTCAAGAACTCCATCCAGAATAGTCCCAATATTTTTTTTGTCTGTCTGGTACACTGTACCACTTGTTGCTTCTGCTATTTGTTGGAAGAAAAATAAGGACCTCACCGTACGATCTTGACAAAAAAAGAGAACTCCAGTAAATAACGAATTTGCCTATAAGTTAATCCTTACACCGAAGGCCTAGAGAATGTAATAAAAAAGCAAGGCAGATTGTATAAATCTACATTATATATCCTTCATTCAATTACATTTTAATTATTTTGAAATTATAAGAACAACCCTAAGCAGCCATCTTAAATGATAACTAAAATTGGTGATTTTATTTATCGATTGTTTGCACTTCACTGAAGATCGAAAAGAAAAAAAAATGGAATTAGCATGTTGTATTTCTATTCGTTTTGGATTAAACGTTCGTTTTAAAGAGAATAGTAACAAAACATTATAATTATTACTGAAAATGTTGGTTTATTCAACAAACCCTTTTCTATACTTCGCTTCCTTGTGCACTGATCCGTCAATAATGACGACACTGATATATTTTTAGCATTAGCTGCACTTATAACTTCATTCATTCTGGCTTCATCTTTTGCTGGTGCATCCGTAAACACCAGGAGGGGAGAATTACTCCTGCATAATTCAATGGCTAAAATTATAAGGAAAGAAGAAAATAACACAGTAACAACACAATATTGTAAACTGTTTTGTAAGTGAACAGAGACACAAGTTACAGGTTATACTCATTTACAGTATAAACTTAAACAATTGAAATATTCTGAGAATTAATGCGATGAGACTATTTCTTAAAATAAAGTGGATCATTTTGATTTTTTTACTATCTCATTTTCAGTAGTCTCCAAAGAAACTGTAATCGACAATAAGAGTGCAAATGAGTGCAAATAAAAGTGGATCATTCGAAATATTAAAACACTTCAAATGCAATTGCGTTCTGCTACTGGAAAGTATGGTTATTTTTCCCCAAAACTTTTTCGACTCGAACAAGACAAAACAATATTTCATGATTTATAAAAGATCCAAATGAATGAACACAAGAGTTGTTTAAAGGGCATAACAGATGTTGTTCAATAATTTCATCAATTATCTTGATATATGATCAAGATTCACAAATCGCACTTGCTTTGTATTTAAGCTTAAGTAGGTAGACCTAGTGTAAGGGACATAACTCTTGAAATCAGTGGTATGTTTGTATCATGTTCATTTTCACCAAAGCCCCTCAAGCTTTTGTTTCAAGCAGAATAAAATGAATCCCAAATTAATTAGATGCTTACATAAGATTGATGTAAAATGCTGAACATAAACATTTCAATGATTTTTAAGAGTTGTGTCTCTTGCCCTAGGTCTACCTCCTTAAGTATACATATTCAATTCCAGACCACTTCAATGGGAGCATATATATTATCATTGCTATTTTTCCATTGAATCAATATAACGTGTTTAAAAATAAAATTTAACAGATATATAATGCAAACGGCCCAAAATCTGCAACGTACAATTAAACTAAAAAAAGATTACATACCCTGAAGCATACCGGCAGCGACTAGTTCTGGACAGTCGGGATTTTCGCCAGACTTCCATGTTAAATTCTTTACTTTTTCGATCATATCGTAGCCGTGAACATAACGCTTTACATAATTATATTTTGCTGAAAATATATTTATTTTAATAGTTGAATTAAAAGTATGTCTTATGTTGCTACAAGATTGAAGACATCGTGAACTCGAGGATCGTTACGGTGTATCCATCTGCACTATGAAAACTGATTTGTTCAATGTGTCATAGTTTTCCTTTCCTTATTCGTCTATCCCAGACTTAACTTTGTACAATGTTTTATGACCAATTCGACGGGTGACTCTAGAAAAGCAGTTACCATACCGGTGCACCTGGTCCATGCTCCCAGTTTTTAGTAGAGTTCGAGTTGCTCATTTATTTTTTTAGTTACTTTATGTTCTTTGTTGTGTATGTCTGTTTTCCATGTCTGGTCTTTGTCCTTGGATTGTATTCTTTTGTTTTCCGCTGGAATCTTGGTTCCATTGATTACACTGTCAACCAAATAAAACATTTATAATTTAATAGTCACATTTTAAACAGATTTTAATGTAGTTCATTTGAATAATTTTACAAATTATTTGAGTTATATATGTTAATACTAAATAGATAGAGTAGAATGTAAAGTTTATACGTGCAATGTCATTCAATTTAATCCCCGTGCAGGTCCGGATGTAAAAGAATAGGCCTGCAGCCGCGCTAAGCTTGTCGTAAAAGGCGACTAAATAGTGCTCAGGAACCTAGCCGGGGGTTAGGCGCTCTGCCCACAGAGCAACTGGGATGTGTGCCCCAGGTGGGTGGTGGATTGGGTTACCCCTGGCATGTTACATGCTGGGGTTGTCGGGCTATAATACGGAAAACCTGACCGCAGCCATAGTGGTGCATTGTGTTGGGAAAGATGTAACGTTCCTCGCACGTTAAAGAATCGTGCTGTGGTATTCGATAGGAGTAGGAACCTTAGCGCACCGCCACAGGAGGCTAAATTGCCCGACTTGACCCATCCCTCTCTTTTTCTAGTGGCAACGAAAAATTTTTCGACCCTCTTATCCTTGTGTCCCATCCCTTTTATCATTTCATCATCATTTTATGTTCATTGTCTGAATATAGCTGAAATATTGCTGCTCGGACATTAAACCCCAAAAAACAAACAAACAAAGCGACGGTAAACCCCAACAATCAATCAATTAATCATTCAATTTAAGGGTAACTCACAAATCGTTGAAACATTTGTATTCAGCATTGTACACCAATCTCATGTAAGCATCAAATTAACTTGGACTGATTTCATTCTATTTCAAATGAAAGCTGGAGATTCTTTGGGGAAATTCAATATAATACAAACATATAACCGATTTCAATTTACCTGGATCATAGAACATGGACAGTACATAATCTGCAGGTTCATTATCCGAACCGACTGTCGCAGTTAGCAGTTTAATAACGGTCTTCTTTACAGCCTCTATGTCATCACTCATTGAACTAGTATAATCTATTGCAATAGCAAGGCTTTTTGATGTCTGCCGTTTGACATGAAACAGTGAATCAAAGTATTTTACTCCGAGCAAATCAACGATTCCAGTGCCTGTAGGGAAAAGAACTATTGAAGACACATTATTTAAAAACGGTAAATGATCTTACAAACAAGACAAGGAAAAGTATTTTCAACCGTAACAGCCCACAGCACGCTAAGCTTGTCGTAAAATGCGACTTAATAGTGCTCAGAACCCTGGCCTGGGGCTCAGCTTTTTGTTTGTTTGTTGGGGTTTAACGTCCGAGCAGCAACATTTCAGCTATATTCACAAAATGAACATGAAAATGATGACAAAATGAACATGAAATGATGATGAAATGAAAAAAAAGGATGGGACACAAGGACAATAGGGTCGACAAATTTTGATTGCCACCGGAAAAAGGGGGGGTTGGGCAAGGTCGGGCAATTAAGCCTCCTGTGGCGGAGTGCAAAGGTTCCTGATCCTATCAAATACCACAGCACGGTTCTTTAACGTGCATGGAACGTGACATCTTTCCAAACACGGTGAACCACTTTGGTTTGCGGTCAGGTTTTCCGTATTATAGCCTGACAACCCCAGCATGTAACACTCCAGGGTTACCCCATTTCACCACGTGAGGCACACATCCCAGTTGCTCTGTGGGCAGAGCGCCTAAACCCCGGCTAGGTTTCTAAGCACTATTTAGTCGCCTTTAACGACAAGCTTAGCGGTGCTACAGGCCTATTCTTTTAACACCCGGACCTGCACGGGGCTGGGGCTAAGCCGCTCTGCCAACAGAGCAAGCGGAGTGGGTGCCTCAGGTTGTGGAAGGGGTTACCCCTGGCATGCTACATGCTGGGATCGTCAGGCCATAATACAGAAAAAAACCATAGCGATGCAACGTTCCTCGCACGTTGAAGTACCTGCCGTGGTATTCGTTAGGAGTAGAAACATTTTCCCTCCGCCGCAGGAGGCTTAAATGTGCCCGACCGGCTCTTACTATTTCTAGTGGCAATGAAAATTCGTAGACTCCCTTAAAAATTGTCATTTAGTCCCACCTAATTATTCACTTTATCATTATTTTATGTATATCATATCCATTTCATGTTCATGACCTGAATTTATTGATATATTACTGCATGGGCGTTAAACACCAACAATCTACAATTAAAACCACAATATGAATCGTTTAATTCAGTATTTGTTTCATCAAAAGACAAAATATATTTTCAGAAAAAAAATTATGCGAACTTCATTCAATATGTTCAAGACAATATTATGTGGACGTACAGACTTGACCAAAATACCAAAATAGACTCTAGTTGAAGAAATAATATATTCTAATTAAACACAAGATCAAAATTGACTTTAACTACGTATCAGACGATATGGAAGCTCTTGTTCTAATAAAACTGTCAAGCAATCATGTTGAAAAACAATATTAATTCGGATAATTCCATTTTATGAAGCTATAAGGTTTCTTCCAACCGTGTAAATATCATAACACAGAAAAAAAAATGACTGAAAAACAGGACGTACCGTTAGCAATAAGGAAATTTCCGGTCGCTTTTACTGCAGCAATGTATGCATCATCATGTAAATGATTATGTGGGGAATATTCCTCTTCGACTGATTCTTTATTTATCCCACAGCGAGCTATCGATGTTCTACTGGAATCGTCTTTCCCTCCGTGGCTACATTTACCCGTTGTAGCACCAATGGCTTCTGTAAGTAAAACATAACCGATACAACAAGAAACACTTTCCGAAGCTGCAAACAGTGCTTGCAATTCGAATTAAACTCTAAACAATTCAGACACCCATTTTAGAAATTGAATGAATCTTGCAATTTCAATGAAAAATGAATGTTTTACACAATGTAAAACGATCTTTAATTTGAATACTGTCTAGGACTAATGTACCTTGTTGTATTACATTTATTTCGCATCAGTTTAATTGTTTGTTTATTGGGGTTTAACGTCCGAGCAGCAATATTTCAGCTATATTGAGACAATGGACATGAAATGGATGATAATATGAACATGGAATGAAAAAAAAAGGATGGGACACAAGGACAAGAGGATCGACAAACTTTGATTACCACTAGAAAAAGAGGGGATGGGCAAGGTCGGGCAATTTAGCCTCCTGTGGCGGAGCGCAAAGGTTCCTACTCCTATTGAATACCACAGCAGGGTTCTTTAACGTGCGAGGAACGTGACATCTTTCCCAACACGGTGCACCACTATGGTTTGCGGTCAGGTTTTGCGTATTATAGCCTGGCAACCCCAGCATGTAACACGCCAGGGGTACCCCATTCCACCACCTGGGACACACATTCCAGTTACTCTGTGGGCAGAGCGCCTAGCCCCCCGGCTAGGTTTCTGAGCACTATTAAGTCGCCTTTTACGAGAAGCTTAGCGCTGCTGCAGGCCTATTCTTTTAACACCTGGACCTGCACGGGGCCAATGAATTAACAGGAACAAATATTTATACTGTATGTTAAGTGTGAAAGCGGAGTTCCTTTACTTTAGTAAATGATTGATTAATTGGAGTTAACCGTCTTAGTTGTACTCTTTTGGCTATATCAGGGTGATGGAAGAAAAATGAAATTGATTTTTTTGTTTGTTTGTTGGGGTTTAAGGTCCGAGCAGCAATACTTCAGCTATATTCAGACGATGAACATGAAATTGATGATAAAATGAACATGAAATAATGATGAAATGAAAAAGGAATAGGACACAAGGACAATGGGTCGACAAATTTTGATTGCCACTGGAAATAGGGAGAGGTGGGTAGGGTCGGGCAATTTAGCCTCCTGTGGCGGAGCGCAAGGGTTCCTACTCCGGAAGAATACCACAGTAGGGTTCTTTAACGTGCGAGGAACGTGGCATCTTTCCCAACACAATGCACCACTATGGTTTGCGGTCAGGTTTTGCGTATTATAGCCTGACGACCCCAGCATGTAACACACCAGGGGTATCCCATTCCACCACCTGGGGCACACATCCCAGTTGCGCTGTGGGCAGAGCGCTCCAGCCCCCGGCTAGGTTTCTGAGCAGTATTTAGTCGCCTTTTACGACGAGCTTAGCGGTGCTGCAGGCATTTTACAGTTTTTTAGTCTTTGGACACTGACCTCGATCGATCATTCATGAAGTGTTTGGGGTTGTGAATTTGACATTTTACCAAAGACCTAACCGCTGTCACCTAATCGGATAAGTCCCCTTTTTTGTCCACGATCTTGCATAATCATTAACTGCGCCCATAATGCTTTTAAAATGATGGCACTAGCTTACCCGTGCATTATTACGCTGATTTGCCTTTCTGGCATAAATTACACATGACCATGCTAATTCATCAATAATAGCTCATTTGTCTGTGAAAAGAAATTATTTATGATAATCTATTCGTACTCCCGAGACATCACGACACAAAAGCTACTCACTTGCCGGTTTTTGATTTCCCCTACCATGAAAGTATCCGCTTGTCAACATGTTGGATACAATGGTGTTGTCTTTACACTGCGAACTTAAAAAGATGGAAACTTTTAATATAACAAAATGTATAACTAAGCATCCCTTCGCGGAATATCTAGTTCTTTGTCGCTCATCAAGCAACATTTAGCTACGTGATAAGTTCATTTATTATTAATTTCGTTTCAGGATGCTTGGTCATTATTCAAATTTGCTTTTTACATCCATTCAATAGACTTGGTGATATTGTTCTGTATAAATGTATCTTTGTTACTTCTTCGTTACGAAATAACACATCAGTGGTCGATGTCTCAAGAAAACATCGTAAGTGTAAAAGTAATCATTGATCTATTTTGACGTCAGAACTTACGACTAATTGTACACTTACGGTTTTATGTAAAAAATAATGCTATTACGATATTTGAATACCATTCTGCCAGTAACATATCAAGTGTCTCATAATTCATATTTTTAAAATCAATGAATACTATATTAAGCATATTGAATAAAAGCTAAATTTGGAAAAGAGTACCACTTTATCTAAATCATGACAGTAAGCACTACAAGTAAGTGTACACTTTTCTGTTTTGATCTGTTCGTGGTCCAACGATATCCTGATGTTTAACATATGGACTCCCATTTTATGTTTTTAGATTGCAAGATGCACAAGTTATCAAATACGCTAAACCCTTACTCAAAATTAGCTTGGTCTTTACACGTATCCATGTCTGGTGTTGCTACATCAATCAAATCATTCAATCCTATATAAACGAAATGTAAAAGATACACTATAATAACAACACAAATCAACTTATATCATGTACACAACTACCAACCACCAGGCACAATTATTTTGACTGCGCCAGTATGTTTGATTTGTTCATCTAAAAACATTATCGATTTCTTACGGGATATCGGTTTATTAAAATCTAAATTTGATACCGTCCTTGACTTTTCAATGTTTTAAATGTTTTATCGATTGATGATTGATTGATTGTTGGGGTTTAACTCCGAGCAGCAATATTTCAGCTATATTCAGACGATGAACATGAAACGGATGATACAATGAACATGAAATGATGATGAAATGAAAAACGGGATGGGACACAAGGACAGTAGGGTCGACAAATTTTGATTGCCACTAGCAAATTGGAGGGATGGGTAAGGTCGGGCAATTTAGCCTCCTGTGGCGGAGCACAAAGGTTCCTACTCCTATCGAATACCACAGCAGGGTTCTTTAACGTGCGAGGAACGTGGCATCTTTCCCAACACGGTACACCACTATGGTTTTCCGTCAGGTTTTCCGTATTATAGCCTGACAACCCCAGCATGTAACACGCCAGGGGTACCCCATCCCACCACCTGGGGCACACATCCCAGTTGCTCTGTGGGCAGAGCGCCTAGCCCCCGGCTAGGTTTCTGAGCACTATTTAGTCGCCTTTTACGACAAGCTTAGCGCTGCTGCAGGCCTATTCTTTTGACACCCGGACCTGCACGGGGCATGTTTTATCGAAGTTATGTTTCTATATGTATTTTATGTCTTAGGTTCACCTTTTATGTACCTTTTTATATGTAAATAACTGTTTGTTTTTATTTAATTATTTTATGAAGAGACTTTGATCTTGCTTTTAACATTTCCATTTCATTCAATGTTCTTGCCGTGATATGGCCCTAGTCGCCGAAACGGCATTAAAACACAACAATCAATCAATCAATCACAACTAACATCTTATATGTTTTAAGATGAAATGCATCATTATAAATATATGTTATCCATTTCTTGTTACTATTAATTGTCAGTATGTGAAAACTGAGTGTAACATGGTAAAACATTAATCAAGGAATAAGGACAAGGTTTTTGCCTTAATTTTGGTATGACGTGCTTTAAAGTCATGAAAAACGCATTGCAGTACAAAAATTCAACGGCAGATAACTGTCTTTTTTATAATTCTAATGAAATTCTTCCAAACACCTCTAATGATTTATGGATCAAACAAAAATCATTTCAAATAGAAGTTATTTCTTTGAGTGAAATTATTTTGTAAAATCGGTTGGCGTATTTGATATACATTTTTCAAGTTTTACCAACTTTGATTGATTATTTAAAAGACCTGTACTTAAAGTTTATGTATTGGTACTGTATTTAAGTGTATGTTTTTAAAATAATCCAGCATAAGGGGAAAAATCACTTAAATGTACTCGGGATGCTTTCGGTTTTTTTAAAAAAAAAAACTATTTGATCTCTGCATCATTGGATTTGTTAATATTTGTTTTCAATATAAAGTCAGAAAAAAATGAGGTTTTTGACAGAGTCATCTGCCATTGAAATATTAATTTTCAATGCATTTCAATCACATCATAACCCAATCTACCAAAATGGTATGGAAAATCTGTTTTTCCCCTTGATTCTGGTGCTGCAAATAGTCAAATTAAGGTTTCAAAATGTTTGTGTTATTTGAAATTATGTTTCACACTCAGAATGATTCCGAACAAATCTGACACTCAAATACTCAAAGTGATATAAATCATATTTAAACTGGCTACGTTCAATCAAACTTTACCGAAGTCCTCATACGGTACATTTCCATACATTTCCACCCAGTTAGTATTACTATAAAAGGACTGTACTGTGTACAAACATTCCCCTAACTGTTGTAAAAGCTGATCCTCGTCACCTATCCAATGTTGAAGTCTCTGTTTGCACGACTTTACAAAGTTATGGGCTGTAAATTGACAAATATATAAGATTTATTTTCCTGGAAAGGTTTTACAAATATGTCAATATATTTAATAGTAAAATATACAAGAAGAAAGTGAGTGCAAGAGTACTATTCAAATATTCTTGCTATCTTGAAGGAGCAGACTGATTGCCATCTTAAACATTATAATTGAACACAAAGCTTGATAAATTGCTAATATAAAGATACCTAAATCGATCTGATCGGCGTGGCAGTGAATGTAGGCAGTCTCCTTTTTATTTGTCTGTGTATCGGCAACAGCCTGGCGGAGCTTTCCAATTTTCTTGTACATAATGGATCGACCATTTGCATCTGAAACAAAACAGGAAATACAGATCAACATGAAATAATTTGTCCATAGGACACACATTCACTCGTTGTTCCTTGAATTCAGACATATTAAATAAAATTGTGAACTTTAACACATTTCAATCAATTGCACTGAAAGTATAAAGCTATCAAATGAGTTATCAGTTTGATGGATTGTTGGAGTTTAACAACCAAGCAGCAATATTTCAGCCATATTTAAGCGATGAACATGAAATGATGATGATGAATTGAAAAATAGAATGGGACACAAGGATACAGGGTCGACAAATTTTGATTGCCACTAGAAATAGGGAGGGATGGGTAGGGTCGGGCAATTTCGCCTTCTGTGGCGGAGTGCAAAGGTTCCTACTCCTATCGAATACCACAGCAGGGTTCTTTAACGTGTGAGAAACGTAGCATCTTTCCCAACACGATACACCACTATGGTTTGCGGTCAGGTTTTCCGTATTATAGCCTGATAACCCCAGCATGTAACACGACAGGGGTACCCCCATTTAACCGCCATGTGCACACAACCTAGTTGCTCTGTGGACAGAGGGCTATTCTTTTAACACCCGGACCTGCACGGGGCAATGTTTAAAAGAAGTCTTATACTTATTGGGTTGCATTGTGTCTAGGATTTTCGACTACCTAGACTTTTTTTTGGTGGGGAGGGGTCCTCATTTACATGTTTTCCCCGTGAAGATACGGGTGTTAAAAGAATAGGCCTGCAGCAGTGCTAAGATTGTCGTAAAAGGCGACTAAATTGTGCTCAGAATCCTAGCCGGGGGCTAGGACGCTATGCCCACAGAGCAACTGGGATGTGTGCCCCAGGAGGTGGAATGGGGTACCCCTGGCGTGTTACATGCTGGGGTTGTCAGGCTATAATACGGAACACCTGACCGCAAACCATAATGGTGCACCGTGTTGGGAAAGATGCCACGTTCCTCGCACGTTAAAGAACCCTACTGCTCCGCCACAGGAGGCTAAATTGCCCGACCCTACCCACCTCTCCCTATTTCCAGTGACAATCAAAATTTGTCGACCCCATTGTCCTTGTGTCCAATCCCTTTTTCATTACATCATCATTCCATGTTCATTTTATCATCAATTTCATGTTCATCGTCTGAATATAGCTGAAAAATTGCTGCTCGGACGTTAAACCCCAATAAACAAGCAATATGCATAAGGAAAAGTTCATTAATTCTACATATAATACTTGCTAGTAATTTCATTAAACTATTCCGTCTAAAATTTCATGTATTAAGGAGGTACACCTAGGGTAAGGGACACAACCCTTACGTTTGTTTGTTTGTTTGTTGGGGTTTAACGTCCGAGCAGCAATATTTCAGCTATATTCAGACAATGAACATGAAATTGATGATAAAATAAAGATGAAATGATACAAAAAAGGATGGGTCACAAGGATAATAGGGTCGACAAACTTTGATTGCCACTGGAAAAAGGGGGGATGGGTTAGGTCGGGCAATTTAGCCTCCTGTGGCGGAGCGCAAAGGTTCCTACTCCTATCGAATACCACAGCAGGGTTCTTTAACGTGCGAGGAATGTGGCATCTTTCCCAACACGGTGCACCACTATGGTTTGCGGTCAGGTTTTGCGTATTATAGCCTGACAACCCCAGCATGTAACACGCCAGGGGTACCCCATTCCACCACCTGGGGCACACATCCCAGTTGCTCTGTGGGCAGAGCGCCTAGCCCCCGGCTAGGTTTCTGAGCACTATTTAGTCGCCTTTTACGACAAGCTTAGCGCTGCTGCAGGCCTATTTTTTTAACACCCGGACCTGCACGGGGCGACATAACCCTTACAAATCATTGGAACGTTTGTATTCAGCATTTTACATCACTGTCATGTAAGCATCAAAGTAACTCAGATTGATTTCATTCTGTGTCAAATGAAAGTTTGATAGGCTTTGGTGAAATTGAATATGATACAAACATATCACTGACTTCATGAGTTATGTCCCTTACCCTAGGTCTACCTCCATAATAGACCGAATCGGTCTTTTTATCACAGTTTCTGTGATCAATCTATTCTCGCGCAGTTTTAAATTGGCGATCTTTACCCATGTAATGTTTTAATATTCTTCGTAAAAAATATTCATGACAGTTTAATTTTTGCAAAATACTTCCTACCGCCAAATTAGCAACAATTAAACTGTCACAAAACAATAAGTTTTCCGTATTTTATTTAAACAGTGCATTCACAATTCAGATTATATGTTAACAGTGTCATATTCATCCTACCTTTAGAGAAAAAATCGTCGATGGAAGCAGCACCTTTATTTCTAATAATGTATTCTTCTAATGCTCGAAACACGCCGATATTTGTTATATCGAAATGTGTTTTTGTGCGCCAATTTCCGTCTTTTCCTGGTCGTGCAAAAAACGCTTTACATGTATCAATACACATATACGCTAAGATGATTAACACTCGCACTCGTCGTGTTTTCGTAGATTCCATTTCGAATCATCAATATCGTAAGCAAATTAAATTGTATCTTGCTTTTAAGTGATTGTGAAGATTCAATTTACTTTTTGCAAATACATGTATTGAGTACCGTCTTAAATCCGGAAAACATGTCACTTTAACTATATAAAACGTATTAATTCAGTTTCGTACTTTATGATGGAAACAACCGCATCATGACCTATTTCGATCATGATTTAGGTTTTATTTAGATATATTTTAAACTTTTTAAAACGTCCGTCAGTTTCACTTATGCGTCCTCTTATCATAAGTGAAACAGACGGAAGTTTATAAATTCAGTTTTGACAAGGATGTTCTATGTTATATGTAATATAGTATTGTACTATATAATTTGATCTTTCTTAACAACTTAAAATTTGATTTCAATTGAGTGTTAGGTCAATTATCAGTTTATATATATATACTTGTAGCATACTACAAAGTTCGTTTCAACAAAGCCGTGTTTTTCAATAATATGTATGAAGATACCTTCATTAATTTTTACTTTTGGTTCGACTTATTACAAACGAGCCCCGTGCAGGTCCGGGTGTTAAAAGAATAGGCCTGCAGCAGCGCTAAGCTTGTCGTAAAAGGCGACTAAATAGTGCTCAGAACTCGGGTCGGGGCTAGGGCACTCTGCTCACAGAGCAACTTGGTTGTGTGCCCCAGGTGGTGGAATGGGGCACCCCTGACGTGTTACATGCTGGGGTTGTTAGGCTATAATACGGAACACCTGACCGCAAACCATAGTGGTGCACCGTGTTGGAAAAGATGCCACGTTCCTCGCACATTAAAGAACCCTGCTGTGGTATTCTCCCTGGGTAGGAACCATAGGGCTCCGCCACAGGAGGCTAAATTGCCCGACCCTACCCACCTCTCCCTATTTCCAGTGGCAATCAAAGTTTGTCGATCCCATTGTCCTTGTGTCCCATCATTTTTTCATTTCATTATTTCATGAAGTGGATGATAAAATGAAATGATGATGAAATGAAAAATGGAAGGAACGTGGCATCTTTCCCAACACGGTGCACCACTATGGTTTGAAAAAAACTGAAAAAAATGTTGACAGAATGGCAATCATTGAAGTATCATATAAATTGTTTGGTCAGAACAGACTTTGCCGATTCTGTTGTACTGAATGTTTCCCATAAAGGCTTGTCACGTCAACCTACAAACCTTTTTATGAATGCATTAGCTTTGTTGCAAATGTGGCGTTATCTTTACCAGTTACAAATGCATGGCCTGAGCGAGGGGCCTGTTGTCTGAAAACAATAAAAACAAGGTTAAGAAGTAGATTGACTACAGATATGCTCCAAAGTTGTATGCATGTTAGCATGAACGGATCAGAATGTAATGAAAACTAAAATAATTATACAAGAATCTCTGAAGTCCTGGATGGATGAAAAAAACAGAACAAAATGCCTAAAAAGACAACAGAACAATCAAAACAAACAGAATTTGAAAACATACATCAAATAGAAGTACAAGACATGTCTGTACAGACTGAGACAATTTGTCCAGCATACGTAACAGAGGGCAAGTAAGGAAACAAGTCCCGAGTTGCATTAAAACAAATGTGTCTTGAACTAGGTGATGATCATAACATGGACATGGACATAGACGCTGACTCTGATTCTGACATATGAATGTAAAGTTCTATTATGATTATGAAAAGAAAAAAATGGACTAATTGATATACATTTGTTCTTTCTCAGACTCTCAGTTGTAAATTTGTCTACAAGTAACAAGGCCGAAACAATATGTGTGTTTCCGGTCACATGACCGACCTTGAAATAATCGCGCCGACCTGAAACATTTTTTCTCCAAAAAAAAAGGAAATATTTAGTTTTTGGTACGTTTTGTCTCCTTGCGGTCGTAATTACGTCGTGATTATTTGTTGGATCTTAAAACGTTATTTCAAATGCGCTTTGTAGAAGCAGAATTGATATCATTATTGTTAAGCGGAAGAGCGATATTGATTTACTCCGAGCGATTTTTACCTCATTGCGCTGGTAAAGTCAAGAGAATCTCGAATATAAAAACCACGATGGCCTGCTTAATAGCGGCAAGCTATTGAAATAGCGAAATGCCATCACATGGACGGGAAAAAATACATGATCATGCTTTCAAAATAAAATATATTTGACTCTATAGATATGAAAGGGCCCCGTGCAGGTCTGGGTGTTAAAAGAATAGGCCTGCAACAGCGCTAAGCTTGTCGTAAAAGGCGACTAAATAGTGCTCAGAAACCTAGCCGGGGGTTAGGCGCTCTGCCCACAGAGCAACTGGGATGTGTGTCCCAGGTGGTGGAATGGGGTACCCCTGGCATGTTGCATGCTGGGGTTGTCAGGCTATAATACGGAAAACCTGACCGCAAACCATAGTGGTGCACCGTGTTGGGAAAGATGCCACGTTCCCCGCACGTTAAAGAACCCTGCTGTGGTATTCGATAGGAGTAGGAACCTTTGCGCTCCGCCACAGGAGGCTAAATTGCCCGACCTTACCCATCCCCCCTTTTTCTAGTGGCAATCAAAATTTGTCGACCCTGTTGTCCTTGTGACCCATCCTTTTTTTATCATTTCATGTTCATTTTATCATCCATTTCATGTTCATTGTCTGAATATAGCTGAAATATTGCTGCTCGGACGTTAAACCCTAACAAACAAACAAATTGTCAGGCTATAATACAGAAAACCTGACCGCAAACTATAGTGGTGCACCGTGTTGGGAAAGATGCCACGTTCCTCGCACGTTAAAGAACCCTGCTGTGGTATTCGATAGGAATAGGAACCTTTGCGCTCCGCAACAGGAGGCTAAATTGCCCGACTTTACCCATCCCTGCCTTTTTCTAGTTGCTATCAAAATTTGTAGACCTTATTATCATTGTGTCCCATCTTTTTTTCATTTCATCATCATTTCATGTTCATTTTATTATCCCTTTCATGTTCATCGCCTGAATATAGTGTAATATTGCTGCTCGGGCATTAACCTCAACAGTCCGACCTTACCCATCCCCCCTTTTTCCAGTGGCAATCAAAATTTGTCGACCCTATTATCCTTGTAACCCATCCTTTTTTTTTCATTTAATGTTCATTGTCTGAATATAGCTGAAATATTGCTGCTCGGACGTTAAACCCCAACAAACAAAACAAACAAACAAACAACCTCAACAGTCAATCAAACAGAGTTTACATGGCGAGTTCATGACGACTTGTGCGGGAGTGATCATTTACAATTATTTTGTAGCATTTATCCTCCAAAACAGAGGAGCCCCGTGCAGGTCCGGGTGTCAAAAGAATAGGCCTGCAGCAGCACTAAGCTTGTCGTAAAAGGCGACTAAATAGTGCTCAGAAACCTAGCCGGGGGCTAGGCGCTCTGCCCACAGAGCAACTGGGATGTGTACCCCAGGTGGTGGAATGGGGTACCCCTGGCGTGTTACATGCTGGGGTTGTCAGGCTATAATACGGAAAACCTGACCGCAAACCATAGTGGTGCATCGTGTTGGGAAAGATGCCACGTTCCTCGCACGTTAAAGAACCCTGCTGTGGTATTCGATAGGAGTAGGAACCACTGCGCTCCGCCGCAGGAGGCTAAATTGCCCGACCTTACCCATTCCTCCCTTTTTCTAGTGGCAATCAAAGTTTGTCGACCCTACTGTCCTTGTGTCCCATCCCATTTTTCATTTCATCATCATTTCATGTTCATCGTCTGAATATAGCTGAAATATTGCTGCTCGGACGTTAAACCCCAACAATCAATCAATCAATCCAAAACAGAGGAAGGCCAACCTCGTTTTAAACTTGAGAAAGCAGAATGGCCTTCATTCGAAGCCCACTATCTTGACAAATTACGATTAGAAACGATGAAGGATATTGAAGATCCCATTTTATTATTTCGAGAAAGACTGAAATCAATTGCTAATAAAACAATATCCAAAACCTCTACAAATCCAAAACGGCCTTGTGAACCATGGTTTACTGATGAGTGCAATAAAGCGATCGAAGAAGGCAACAAGACCAATTGCCAGTTTGACAAAAATCCTACACTAGCAAATTTGTCACACTTAAAGAATATTTCGAGCAAAGGTTGGACGTACATGTTTACAAGCCAGACAAACCGCTTGGAAAAATTTTGTTTCTAGTATTAAATCTCACATTCCCCTTAATAACGTATGGAATTTTATTAGAAAAGTAAAATAAAAAAATTGAATTCTTCAGTGAAACACTTTAAGTTGGTAATACCACTCTAACCAACGAAAAAGATATCGCCATCAGCTAGCTGAAACTTTCGTAAACATTCATCTTCAACTAACTACAAGCCGGATTTTCCAAAAAATTAATCATCTGCAGAAAAGACAAAACTAAACTTTAAGTCAAATAATTTTGAATCCTACAACTCTCAATTTTCTACAGAGAAACTAAAATCGTCACTGACTAAAACCCATGATACAGCTAGTGGGCTAGATAATATTCATTATTATTATTATCTTAAACATCTTCCTGATCCATCTCTACACACACTTCTTGCGTTAATAAATGATGTCTGGAGTTCTGGTAACGTTCCACCATCTGGAAAACGGCTTCAGTTGTCCCTATCCCAAAACCGGGAAAGGATTATACGGATCCTTCAAATGATCGCCCGATATCATTTACAAGCTGCGTCTTCAAGACAATGGAACGAATGGTCAGTGATTGCCTTGTGTGGTTTCTTGAGAAGCACAACATACTCAATAATATTCAGTGTGGTTTTAGGCAAGGCAGAAGTACTCTTGACCATTTAGTTCGGTTTAAAACGCTCATTAGAAATGCATTTGCCAAAATGAACATGTTGTGGCTGTCTTTTTCGATTTAGAAACAATCTATGATACGACGTGGAAATATGGTATTTTAAAAGATATATTTGATATGGGGTTGAAAAGAAGACTTCCTCTTTCCAAATATACTTCTTGAACAGGGTTATGTTGCTACAAGATTGAAGTCATCACTACAGAAGTTTTATGGTCGTCATGAACTCGAGGATCGTTATGGTGCATTCAACAGCACAATGAAAACTGATTTATTCAACGGGTCATAGTTTTCCTTTCCTCGTTTGTCTACTCTGGACTTACTTTTTATGAGCAACTCGGTGGGTGTTTCTAGAAAAGCAGAGGACGCTTACCCTACTGGTGCACCTGGTACATGCTCCCAGTATTTAGTGGAGTCCGTTTGTTTGTTTGTTTGTTGGGGTTTAACGTCCGAGCAGCAATATTTCAGCTATATCCAGACGATGAACATGAAATTGATGATAAAATGAACATGAAATGATTATGAAATGAAAAAGGGATGGGACACAAGGACAATGGGTTCGATAAATTTTGATTGCCACTGGAAATAGGGAGAGGTGGGTAGGGTCGGGCAATTTAGCCTCCTGTGGCGGAGCCCTATGGTTCCTACTCAGGGAGAATACCACAGTAGGGTTCTTTCACGTGCGAGGAACGTGGCATTTTTCCAAACACGGCGCACCACTATGGTTTGCGGTCAGGTTTTCCGTATTATAGCCTGACAACCCTAGCATGTAACACGCCAGGGGTACCCCATTGCACCACCTGGGGCACACATCCCAGTTGCTCTGGCTAGGGTTCTGAGCACTATTTAGTCGCCTTTTACGACAAGCTTAGCGCTACTGCAGGCCTATTCTTTTAACACTCGGACCTGCACGGGGCTAGTGGAGTCCGAGTTGCTCAGTACGAATTGCTCATTTACTTTTGTTACTCTGTATGTATGATTTTAGTTACTTTATGTTCTTTGTTGTGTATGTTTGTTTTCCATGTCTGGTCTTTGTCCCTGGATTACATTCTTTTGATTACCGCTATAACCTTGGTTCCCTTGATTACTCATCCTGTCTAATTTTTTGTCAGATCGTCATTTTAATGTTAAGATAAATTCGACTTTTTCTAAGAAGGATCAGGAAATGAGAGTTCCTCAGGGAAGTATTCTTTCTGTCACTCTCTTCAGTATTAAAATTAATAGTTTAGCCAGTTTTGAAGGACACTATTGACGGTTCCTTGTATGTAAACGACTTTCTGTTCTGCTACAATGGACAAAATATGAGTAATATTGAAAGGCAGTTACAACTTTGTCTCAAAAGAATTGAGAAATTGGCTTCAGATAATGGATAACGTTTTTTAAATATAAAACTGTTGGTATGCACTTTTGTCAAAAGCAAAAGCTGCATCCAGACCCAGGTCTCTTTTTTTATGGTGATAAAATCAAACTCAAAGAAGGAACACAATTCATTAGTTTACTTTTTGATAGTAAACTTTCTTTTCGTCCCACATCAAATTACTTAAATCTAGGTGTCTTTAGGTACTAGATATTTTGAAAATGGTGTCCAGTGTCGATTGGGGTGCTGATACCTCAATTTCGTTAAATTTATATAGATCTTTAGGTATAAACTTGACTATGGATCTATTGTTTATGGTTCCGCCTGCCAAAAAAATTTTACCTTCATATTTTAGACGCTGTTCACCATCAGGGGTTGAGACTTGGTGCCTTTAGAACCTCTCCCATTGAGAGCCTTTATGTCGAGGCAAATGAGCCATCCCTTGGAGACAGACGTTTAAAAGTAGGTCTTCAATATGTGAATAAACTTATGGTCTACCTGATAGCCCTGCCTACAACTGTGTCATTAATCCTATTTATGTCGACATTTATCGAAAAGATGGGGTCGACAAATTTTGATTGCCACTGGAAATAGGGAGAGGTGGGTAAGGTCGGGCAATTTAGCCTCCTGTGGCGGAGCCCTATGGTTCCTACTCCGGGAGAATACCACAGTAGGGTTTTTTAACGTGCGAGAAAGTGGCATCTTTCCCAACACGGTGTACCACTATGGTTTGCGGTCAGGTTTTCCGTATTATAGCCTGACAACCCCAGGATGTAACACGCCAGGGGTACCCCATTCCACCACCTGGGGCACACATCCCAGTTGCTCTGTGGGCAGAGCGCCCTAGCCGCCGGCCAGCGTTCTGAGCACTATTAAGTCGCCTTTTACGACAAGCTTAGCGCTGCTGCAGGCCTATTCTTTTGACACCCGGACCTGCACGGGTCTAAAGGTTTTGCCGCTCGTCTTTAAAACCTATTTTTATATGCATCTTTACTTGATATCTTTTGGCAACAACCTGCAAAATTCCTTAAATGTTCTGTTGTTTCCATGACATTTTTCTTGTGTTCATTTTGATTTTTATCTTATAAACCGTGTGTTATTTGTTTGATCCAACTTCTGTAAAAAAAAGGTTTCAGAATTTTTTTTACCTGTACTTTTGTTAATATATGAGGAAGAAGAGGTTCTTAACTGGTAAACACACTCGGTTTTAAATTAAACCCAGTTCTGCTTGTAGTAATAACCATGCCAATAATGAAACTGAACTTGAATTGCCATTGCTAGCAATAGCTAATGTCCCTGACATTGGAAAAAATGGATTTTGTTATTCATGAATTTTTCAGTTTTTCTGTTGCCATGGCAACATACAACATAACATTTCACCTTTATTTTTTGCTGAATTTTATCAGGCTAATTGAGTTCTAATACCATACCGATATCAAATTTCTAGTCACAGAGGTTTAAAAGATATTGCAGTGTCATAGAATATGACCTTTGATGGCCATTTTGAAATTGGCAGTACTTCAGAAAAAAATTAAACATATGAATTCCAAGATTTCAATGAGATGCGACATAAAACAAAGTTTCATTCAAATTGTCAAGTGAATAAAAAAAGTTACAAGTATGGACAGTCAGAACAAACAGACGTCAAGTAATAGCAAAAGTTCTCCCTCCGTAAATGCGAGCTTATATATATTATAAGTTAATAAAATATGGATCAAATTCTTATCATAAACCTGCTATGATCTGCATCTTTTCATTCCGTTTGTATTGTTTAAAGACATGATAGACATTTAACTCCTTACCTTCTTCATCCATTGCGTTTTCCTTCGTATACAGCTGTATCTATTTGCCTATTTGTATTCCTAAAATATAAGTTACATAAAACAATTTTTTCAAGTATTCTTTTTCTTTGTCAATCAAAACCTAAATCCATTGTTCTTCGATTCTGGCGTCGAATTCACAAAAAGTCGTAAGAGTAAAGTTGATCGTAAAGAATGACGTCACAATCTAAAATAGCATTGTGACGTCATAATTTACGATCAATTTCACACTTACGACTTCACATAAAAAAAACAAATTCAGTTTTCAAGGATTAAGGTCATAACAAATCAAAATGAAAATTTTGAACCTTTGGATCTTAAAACACAATATAGGATTGTTATCATGCAGGCATTTGGACATACAATAACATTCACTTGTTGTGTTTACATTTGAATTCACTACAAACTCTACATATTATTATCAGGTATAATATTGCAATTAAGTTTGTTTCTGCCTGAAAACCAGACAGGGGTTTACTTTGTATGTATGATTTTAGTCACTTTATGTTCTTTGTTGCGTATGTCTGTTTTCCATGTCTGGTATTTTTCCCTGGATTACATTCTTTTGATTACCGCTATAAGCTTAGTTCCCTTGATTACTCTTACTCATCATATCTTAAGATATTCAATAAAACTGTATTTATATTTCCTAATAGTTTTTATGCGATATATATAAATTTTATCAGTTTTGATTAAAACAGCATTAACCAACATAAATATCACTTGATAATTATACAGTACTCAAAGACTTGGTAAAGTATTATGAGCTGGTATTTACAGCACGCACCTAAATCAGTTGAAAAACAATTTGGAGCCACATAAACATTCATTTGCTATTACGCACCTATTTAAACACACAATAACAATAAGTTTTTATCATGCAGACACAAAATAATACACACTTTTTATTGTGTCTACATTTAAGTGCATGCTATTACCATGTATGACATTGATATTTATCACTTTTTATTTGAATTTCATTAACCAATATATCATACATAACATATAAAATTTCGATTTTCTGTTATTTTTTTCTTCCAACAGACAGGGGAGGTAACCTATTTTTCAAAACCACTTTGCATCAAAACACTAAGCCCAAGATATTTTCTCAGTTAACTTCTTTTGAGTTTTCTTATGATACTTTTGTTTCTAATAACAAAGTTTCCAGATTTCAAATATAGTTTTAAAACACAGCAGATGAATTTCTTGCGAACACTGTTTATGAAAAAGCTCTTGTCCTAATGTAGGGCAGCTATGCCTGGCTTTGCTATCTAAAGCTGAGGCAAGACAAGAAAATCACTTGATTTATTATGCGGCTTTTCGACATAAAATAACATTCGGCTGTTATCATGCAAACTTTTTGACACAACACCCGTGCAGGTCCGGGTGTTAAAAGAATAGGCCTGCAGCAGCGCTATGCTTGTCGTAAAAGGCGACTAAATATTGCTCAGAAACCTAGCCGGGGGTTAAGTGCTCTGCCCACAGAGCAACTGGGATGTGTGCCCTAGGCGGTGGAATGGGGTATCCCTGGCATGTTACATGCTGGGTTTGTTAAGCTATAATACGGAAAACCTGACCGCAAACCATAGTGGTGCACCGTGTTGGGGAAGATGCCACATTCCTTGCACGTTAAAGAACCCTGCTGTGGTATTCTATAGGAGTAGGAACCTTAGCGCTCCGCCACAGGAGGCTAAATTGTCAGACCTTATCTATCCCTCCTTTTTTCTAGTGGCAATCAAATTTGTCGACTTTATTGTGCTTGTGTTCCATCCCTTTTTTCATTTCAACATCATTTCATGTTCATTTTGTCATCCCTTTCATGTTCATGGTCTGAATATAGAGCTGAGATATTGCTGCTCGGACGTTAAACCCCAATAATCAATCACTTTAACACAAAAACAACCAAACACTTGTTATTGTGTGTACATTTGTATTCACGATATTCTCTTCATGTTATTATCGGGTATGATATTGCAATGAATTACACTGTGTGCTAACTTCATTAAAGAATATTCAAGGGAACCAAGATTCTAGCGGAAAGAGTGTAATCCAGGGACAAAGATTAGACATGGAAAACAGATAAACAGAACATAAAGTAACTAAAATAATACATTCAAAGTAACAAAAGTAAATGAAATAAAGTTTCGTTAGTTTGATTTAAAATAACATTAAATCCTTCAATATCACTTGTAGTTCAGTACATAACAGCTAAATAATATTTTACCCAGTTTTTAACAACATTAAACCCTTCAATATCACTTCTAATTTAGTACATAACAGCTAAGTAATATTTTTTAGTATCACTGTTAGCATGACTTACAACTACCAGTTTCTGACTATTTATATTATATCAAATGCTGTTTTATAATATATGTTAATAAATATGTAATTTCATATTGGCCGTGTTATAAGTTTGAGGTCTGTCATATTGGTCGAGGCGGTCGTATTGACCATGGCTGTCGAGGCCAATATGATTGACCGTGGTATACATGTTATTGTTGTTGTTAACAGAACTGTTAAATTTAAGCATTTTACAAGTTTATCATGTTTATAGCTTATCATTTTATTCAATTCATTTTTATTATGTATTCTTATGTATTAAATTGTAAATTGTACACAGCTTCATGCCAATTTAAACTAATTGCCCTTTCACGCGTAAAATTTCGGACAAAATCCTGGCTAGAACACTGCAAATAATATGACGGAATTTTTTTTGCAGCCGTGTTAACGTGACAAAAATTTATTTAAATGAACAGTCAGTCTTCTTTACGAATGAAGTCAATAACAAATATAATTACATGAAGATGTGTTAAGATTGCTTCGAAAATAGGTATCCAGCCAAAATAGAGTATTATTTTAGTTTGGAATTATTTTGGATTTAAAAAAATAAGTAAATGCAATTCAATAAATATACCCCTACTAAGGGGGTTAGTAATGCCGTCATGACTAAGCGGGGTTAGTAATGCCGTCACGACTAAGCGGGGTTAGTAATGCCGTCATGACTAAGCGGGGTTAGTAATGCCGTCATGACTAAGCGGGGTTAGTAAGTTTTCCTTTCCTTGACTTTTTGTTAACTTACTAACCTTTTCCATAGCCATGAAAGTATGACTACAGTATATACTCGAGTATAAGTCGATCCGCCTATAATTCAAACCCCTCTTCAGCCCATCATTTCTGGGACCTAGCTTTGACCCACGTATAAGTCGGACTGATTTCTGACAGCTGCATTGGTAACATTCCTTACGCGTAATTACAATGAGTATACCTCTTTGTTTTGATAACTTCAATAAAATATTGAAATAAATAATTCAAACCCAGAGTTGTTGTGGCTAAATCTTGATTCTGTCCCTTAAAATCTCATAATCCACCATAACAAACATTTTTACGACTTTTGTACACTATCGTCATGGAAGCTGAAACTGGAAGCAAATTTTATTTAATACTGATATTAGACAGTGTCCTTCACATGAGCATCCATCACAAATATACTATCAATTAGATGTTAGAATTTTTTTTTAAAAGCAATCATGGTTCACCAAACGTCTGTTATGTTTGTTCGTGTAGTGACGAACTTTTCTATCATATTCCGAGAAACGTTTTATGCATACAAACTATACATCCTGTCAATTTCAACAAGGCAATAAAAGGCTTTAAACTGTCTTACGCCACTATCATCCCTACACAATTCCATAAGTTGAACCCATTCTAATACAATTTCTGGATGTTAGCCAGTAACAAATGCAAATGTTGCAATTATAATACGTTCCCAGTGCATCAATGTTTTTTTTCCTCGAAATAATCTTCTTATTTTGTAAGGCCATAGCTTAGCTGGTCCAACTATGTCTTGGATATCAGTACACAAATGATGAAGGAGTAGGTTTGGTAAGGCCCTATTTTGGCCCCAAATATTTTTTTTTCAGAATAATCTTATTTTATATGGTCATAGCTTAGCTGGTCCAACTATGTCTCTATGTCTTGGATATCAGTCCGCAAATTAAAAGGAGTAGGTCGGTAAGGCCCGATTTTGGCCCCAGTATTCAATGTTTTGAAAGATTAGTTTTGGCCTATTCTAGTCAGTTTATTTGAAAGGATAATGGTTGTAGTAAATACATATTATGAATGTTTTTGACCTAATAGCGATCAAAATTAACACAATATTAGTAAAATCTTTATTTTTCGATGGTTTTTGCCTAAAACGAAAGTGGCCGCATCCGCGTTTATCCAACATATTGACAAATATGTTGTATCGTACAATATTACACGATATATATAAAAATCAAGAATGAACAAGCATGCGGCCATAAAACCGAACCCCCTTCTTTGCTAGTTTCATTTAAATATATTGGTACATAAAACACATATCATCTGATTAATATCGAAACATGCAAATTGAAATGTACACACCTTAATAACTAAAACAGGAAGTCGTCATCATATGACCATAGGAAGGCATTCTTTCCGTATGGGTTTGATGCTTTCTTCTTCCCTTTTCCTTTTCCCTTTCCAGATTCCAAAAAAAAAAATAGCAATATCCTCTCATTTACAAACGATTCAATACTAGTTAAACAAAGAAGTGGTAAACACATATCAATTCCAGTCTGTCGCGGAAGGCCTTGGATACTTTTACACATATAGCAATAAGCACGCTCTAACAAAGTCCATTCAGTTTTTTGTAATTTTTCCCCAAAGTTTGAATCCATATAGAGCTTTTGAATAACACATTTCTTATTAATTTAGCACAAACGAGTGGATTGAAAACAACGGGATGTATCCTAAGTCGTATAATAGATAAAGCAGTTGAGCATAGTTTCTTGTTCACATTTGATGTTTTGTTGAAGGTATCTATAAAAGAAGAATCACGTAGTATTCCTGCATGCTTAGCTGACGTCGAACTAGAAATAGGTTCGTTAAAAAGTTAAAAAGTTAAAAATCCCCCCTGTGGATCGCTATCCTTGTCGTGGTAGGGGGGCTTGCGTGCCTTAGTGATCCTAAGAGCTATGCCAGCTGGAGTTTTTTCTCCTGGTAGGGTTACCCATGCTGGAAAGGTCAAAGGTTAGAGGCCAGACTAAAGCGATCCGAACATCGACCGTAGGCCCGGTGTTTAAAATAAAAAGTGGGTTCACCTACTTGTTTGCCGTGAGTTGCAACCCGTGAGTTATTGGTGGGCGAGGAGGTCCTAGTGGATGAAGGTCGTATCTAGACTCCAGTCGTGACGTAACCCCCGTGTCATCGATGGCTGGATGATCGAGGATACGGCTGTATATGCCACTCGGCCCTTAGGTCATCTAAACGGGAGATCGGATGGACCCGGTTCGATCAATCGGCTGGTCACGCCATGCCCTTCATTTGTCCACCTGCTTTACTGATGGCATTTTGTTAAATCCAATGTTTCTAAGATTTTCAAAAGCTTACAAATGGCAAATGAAGAAGGCGGTGGCTCATGGGTCAATCGAGTAGTACGCTGTCTATGCGCCATTGATAGATACGCTCTGTTCGAGTATGTCGTCTCTGGAATCCCTGATGCTATCTGCTGGAAATCCGTAGAGTCCTAGCATCGCCCGTGTTGGCACTCGGTGGCGGGTGGGGAACAGAGACGATGAAACTTACTAAAACTTAACATGGCGACAAAAAACAACGGGGAGTCCAATGTTTCTTATTCAAAAAACGAAAAAGTGATGTCTGCAATTCTTCTGACGAAAGTGATAAAAACTGGCCAAGATTTATTGTAATTTCTGCAAAAGATAAAGACAAAAATGTTAATGACCTTTCTCCTTTCTGGTGATGTTAAAGATACAAAGAAAATAAGATCAGGAATTTTAATTGAATGCCTCAGACCTGGCCAATCATCAAATTTGTTAAAATTAACCAGGATTGGTGACCTTGATGTGGTTTCATCTGCACACAAGTCACTAAATCATTCACAGGGTGTCCTTAAATACCGGGGTCGAGACCTCGACGCCTTGACTGATGAAGAGATCTGTGAGGAACTGAAATCAAAGGCGTTAAGTCAGTGAAAAGATTTACTTCTCGACGTGCAGATGCAACCACACCAATGAGAACAATCCTGTTAACATTTAGTTCCACTTCAGTGCCATCTCATGTCTACATTGGTCCATACAGGACAGCTGTCAGTCTGTATATTCCTAACCCACTTCGGTGTTTTAAATGCCAGAAGTTTGGGCATGGAAAGGGCCAGTGTAGAGGAAAACTGTTTTGTTTCCGATGCTCTGAAGAAGGACACGAGGGAATCGACTGCAGAAAAGATCTGAAATGCAGAAACTGTGAGGAAGCTCACATGTCATCATCTAAAGATTGCCCTCTTTATAAGAAAGAAAAAGATATTTTAAAGATAAAAACTGAAAACAAAATTTCATATAGTGAAGCTCACCAGAAGTGGTCCCTTTCCAACAATTTTCTTGCATCTGGCAAAACATCTTATGCTAGTGTTGCAAAGCGTGCTTGTCTGTCCTCGACTGTTGAGGTGCAGACGATCATGAGTTGGAAAGAGGATATCAATGGTCTTGCCAAACTGCCCACTGAGGTATCCACCAAAATAATGAAACCATCCAAAAAATGTTTAGAGGAAATTAAAAAGGCCAGAGCTAAGAAATCTCACCAATGTTCCCAGACTCAGTCATCCCAAAATTCCGGATCATCTTCAAAATCATCTCCATCATCACAACAGTCATCGTCTTCCAAATCTCAACAGAAGAATGTCCAACCCCCAAAAAAGTTGGGGAATTTCCATGTGGAGGACTTGGAGAAATCCAAGTCTAGGCGACAGATTGTGTCGCCTGTGGTGTCGGACTCGGATTCCGAATCTGACATGGAAACAACAGATCATGGACTTTGTCCAGGTGAAAACTGGCTGGGTCCCGACCTTGATCAGATTGACCAAACAGATCCTGTTGCCATGAAAAAATACAAGGAGCAGCGCGCTCAGTCAATTCGAATTGACCTTAATGGTGGCACTCGTACTAGAAGGTCATCGAGTCGTGGTCGCGGATCCAAGTCAGAGAAAATATCCCCCATTCGTCACCCATAAAAATGGCCAAATTACTTCAATGGAATTGTCGAGGTTTAAAGGCTAATATTTTGGAATAAACTCTTCTTGTTCAGTCTATTTTACAAGTTGCATTATGTCTCCAGGAGACTCATTTAAAAGAAACGGATCGAATTTCCGTAAAAGGATATACAATGTATAGTACATTTGCTGAGGCAAATGAACGAGCTGCTGGTGGATCTACCATTTTTATTAGGGACAGAGTAATACATAGTTCAGTTCCTTTAACTACCGATCTACAAGCAGTGGCCGTTCGGTTATCCCTTGATAAAACCATAACCGTTTGTTCCATTTACATTCCCCCAAATTCAATTTTGTGCAGAAATAAATTAGTTGATTTGGTTAAGCAGTTGCCCAAACCATTTATTATTTTGGGTGACTTTAATGCTCATAATCCTTTATGGGGAAGTAATCATACGAATGATAAAGGTAAAAAAGTTGAGGAGCTCCTTCAGCAAGAAGACTTGTACATATTTAATGACGAATCTTCAACGTTCCTTCATTCAGGCAATGGATCGTATTCTTCTATTGATTTAAGCATTTGTGATCCTCTCGTACTTTCAGAGTTTACATGGCGAGTTCATGATGACTTGTGCGGGAGTGATCATTTTCCAATTATTTTGGAGCATTTATCCTCCAAAACGGAGGAACGCCAACCTCGTTTTAAACTTGAGAAAGCAGATTGGGCTTCATTTGAAGCCCACTGTCTTGAAGAATTACGATTAGAAGCGATGAAGGATGTTGAAGATCCCATTTTATGATTTAATGAAAGACTGACATCAATTGCTAATAAAACAATACCTAAAACCTCGACAAATCCAAAAAGGCCTAGTAAACCATGGTTTACTGATGAGTGCGACAAAGCGATCGAAGAACGCAACAAGGCCCATCGCCGGTTTGACAAAAATCCTACACCAGCAAATCTGTCAAACTTCCGAATATTTCGAGCAAAAGCTCGACGTACATGTAAACAAGCCAGACGAACCTCTTGGAAAAATTTTGTTTCTAGTATTAAATCTCACACTCCCCTCAATAAAGTATGGAATTTTATTAGAAAAGTAAAAGAAAAAAATTCGAATTCTTCAGTAAAACAACTTAAGGTTGGTAATACCACTCTAACCACCGAAAAAGATATCGCCAATAAGCTAGCTGAAACATTCGCTAAACATTCATCCTCATCTAACTACAAACCGGATTTTCAAAAAATTAAATCATCTGCAGAAAAGACAAAATTAAACTTCAAGTCAAATAATGCGGAATCTTACAACTCTCAATTTTCTATAGAGGAACTAAAATCATCACTGGCTAAAGCCCACGATACAGCTAGTGGGCTAGATAATATTCACTATCAACTTTTAAAATATCTTCCTGATCCATCTCTACATACACTTCTCACGTTAATGAACGAGATATGGACTTCTGGTAACGTTCCGTCCATCTGGAAAACGGCTTCAGTAGTCCCTATTCCAAAACCAGGAAAGGATCATACGGATCCTTCAAATTATCGCCCGATCGCATTGACAAGCTGCGTCTGCAAGACAATGGAACGAATGGTCAATGATCGCCTTATGTGGTTCCATGAGAAGCACAACTTACTCACTAATATTCAGTGTGGTTTTAGGCAAGGCAGAAGTACTCTTGACCATTTAGTCCGGTTTGAAACGCTCATCAGAAATGCATTTGCTAAAAATGAACATGTTGTTTCGGTCTTTTTCGATTAAGAAAAAGCCTATGACACGACGTGGAAATACGGTATTTTAAAAGATATATTTGATATGGGGTTGAAAGGAAGACTTCCTCTGTTCTTGTCTAATTTTTTGTCAGATCGTCATTTTAATGTGAGGGTAAATTCGACTTTTTCTGAGGAGAAGGAACAGGAAATGGGAGTTCCTCAGGAAAGTATTCTTTCTGTCACTCTCTTCAGTATTAAAATTAATAGTTTAGCCCAAGTTTTGAAGGACAATATTGACGGTTCCTTGTATGTAGACGACTTTTTGATCTGCTACAGGGGACAAAATATGAGTAATATTGAAAGGCAGTTACAACTTTGCCTCAAAAGAATTGAGAAATGGGCTTTGGAGAATGGGTTTAAGTTTTCTACATCTAAAACTGTTGGTATGCACTTTTGTCGAAAGCGAAAGCTGCATCCGGACCCAGATCTCTTTCTGTATGGTAATAAAATCAAAATAGTAGAAGAAACAAAATTCCTTGGATTACTTTTTGATAGTAAACTTTCTTTTCTTCCCCATATCAAATTACTTAAATCTAGGTGTCTTAAGGCACTAGATATTTTAAAAATGGTGTCCAGTACCGATTGGGGTGCTGATACCTCAATTTTATTAAATTTATATAGATCTTTGGTTAGGTCTAAACTTGATTATGGATCTATTGTTTATGGTTCCGCCAAAAAATCTTACCTTAAAATTTTAGACGCTGTTCACCACCAGGGGTTGCGACTTTGCCTTGGTGCCTTCAGAACCTCTCCTATTGAGAGCCTTTATGCCGAGGCAAATGAACCCTCCCTTGGAGACAGACGTTTGAAATTAGGTCTTCAATATGCAAGTAAACTTATGGCCTACCCAGATAGCCCTGCCTACGACTGTGTCATTAATCCTATTTATGTCGACATTTATCGAAAACATGAAAGCAAAACCCCTCCTTTTGGAATTCGAATAAAACCTCATTTGGAAGCAATTCATCTGGAGACCAATGCAGTGACACCTGTTGTTACTTCGAAATGCCCTCCATGGGAGCTTCCACATCCTTCTTTCATTTTTGATCTGCGTGAATATAAAAAGTCCGATACCAGTCCTTTATTTTTACAACAAAAATTTTCTGAAATTAAAGCAAATTATCCAGATTTTTTGACGGTGTATACAGATGGCTCAAAGGATGGCAATAGCGTTGCATGTGCTGCTGTCCATGGTGACAGAACTGTAACTGAACGGTTACCATCGAGCGCTTCCATATTCACAGCTGAAGCTCGAGCCATATTGTTAGCACTTAAATTGATTACTCAATCTAATCTGTCACAGTTTATTATTTGTTCTGACTCTTTGAGCTGTCTTTTGGCAATTAAGAATCACAAACTGAAAAATACTCTTATTTTACAAATTTTATATTTTATTCATCGACTCCGGGAATTTGATAAAGAGATTGTTTTCCTCTGGGTACCCAGTCATGTTGGTATTCAGGGGAATTCAGTTGTAGACAGGGTTGCCAAAAAGGCATTAAATGAAATAATAAAGGACGTTTGTTTGCCATACACCGATTTTAAACCTTTAATAAGGAAATATATTTTAAAGATGTGGCAGGACCGATGGGACGGTCTTGAACACAACAAACTCAATTCCATAAAACCCGATCTAGGCGTTCATCAATCCGGGTCGGGCAATCGCAAAGAGCAAGTGGTCATGACTAGATGCCGCATTGGACATTCTAGATTTACACATGGCCATTTGCTTGTTGGTGAGCCTCCACCTGAGTGTATCCCATGTGATTGCCCTTTCTCTATCAAACATGTTCTTCTGGATTGTGTGGATTTTGCCAACACCAGGCAAAATTATTTTGACTGCGCCAATATGTTTGATTTGTTCAAGACCGTTTCATCTAAAAACATTATCGATTTCTTGCGGGACATCGGTTTATTTAATAAAATCTAAATTGGATACCTTCCTTGATTTTTCAATATTTTAAATGTTTTATCGAAGTTATGTTTCTATATGTATTTTATGTCTTAGGTTCACCTTTTATGTACCTTTTTATTTGTAAATAGCTGTTTGTTTTAATTTCATTATTTTATGAAGAGACTTTGATCTTGCTTTTAATATTTTCCTTGCATTAAATGTTCTTGCCGTGATATGGCCCTGGTCGCCGAAACGGCAATAAACAACAACAATCAATCAATCAATCATTAAAAAGTAAGAGTTCATGTCCGATTGTTCGTTTACCGAAGTGTATGAGTCTACTTTTCCAGGCTGAGAAAGTGAAGCTCCAGATCTCCCTGTAACTTTCACAAATGTTACTCATGTGTTGACTCGAACGGCAGGTTGAGATAAGAGATATATCGTCAGCTTGCACTGGTGAATTGGAATTTAGATGATGATCGTGTTCTGTTCACACAATCTTCATTCAGTTGTGAAGGCGAATAGCTGTACTTAAATGAGCAAAAAACTGGACGATGATCAGAAATATCAAAAGTTAGATCGTTGATAACACAACAGTTTGTTACGAATTGTGAATAATATTCTTGCACTAGAATGTGATCGACCCCTGTCGATGGACCGCCTTCATAGGATTTAAATGTCTGAACTGGACCATCACAGAAAGTCTGTATGTTAAATGAAAGAAAATTATGACCATTTATCATAGATTCCAATTATGTGCTTCTAACATCATGTCGACATTGATATCGTGGACCAGAGATATTCACATTTAAGTCACCCATTACAAAAAAAATTGTCCTAAGTTTGTGTATATAGATACATGTGCCATTTCATCTAAGATTTCGATGCATGCTACTGTGGAAGAGTTCTATTTGTTGAGTAATAGCAGGTAAGTATACTGAGAAAACGTAAATCGGGGATTCATTTGGTAGTTTTACTTCAATTCCGACAATTCAATCACTGTCTATAGGTATATCGGTAACAAACGACATGATATCACGTGGTACTAGTAGAGCAACTCCAGATCGACGGTTGTAAGTCCATACGTCAGGTTTGTAGTAATCAACTCCTTTAGCAAATGTACAAAATCAAGGACATGGAGTTGATAAGGTCGTAACCAATGTTCAGATAATGCGCATATAGATATCTTTCTGTTAAAAATAAGATCAGATAAGTATGAAATCGACGAAAAGATTCCAGGGCAGTTCCAGCATAATAAATTAACAGACTCATTTATCATGGTTGACATTATGGTACACATGTTCCTTCAAGAATTGGTCCCTTGGTATCCATGGTTTCATAAAAATGCCTTTGGGCCATATTCGGGTCTACGCACTACGAGTTCATCTACGAATCGGATAATAAGTTGAGGAGATGCTATTCTCATATAAGGCCTCTCGAAATACTAGTAGCGTACGAAGGTAATACTAACATCATTATCAGCATCGATTTCTCTGTACAATATCGTATGTTCATTCCGACAATATAGAATCTTTTTTATTACTGTAGCCATGGAGCTAATTCCGAGGAGCTGGATTACACATAGAGCTTGGGAAATGTACAGGACTTTTACCTGATGTCGTTGTTTCGCGGATACCAAAGTTACCGCGAATCAAGTTGATTTGAGTGTTTTCTACTGATACACGAGAGAGAACCTTGGACAGGGGAAGGTTGTGGTGTATTGTTCTTGACTGGCTTGTTTCGATTGTCGACTGATTGTCCCGGTGACATTTTCGTTTCACGATCGGCGTTATGACTATGACCATTTGTATTGTATAAAGTTTGAACAACAGCATTATCGTATGTCCGATTCTCATATTTTGGGAGAGATTCACATTTCTTTTCAATGGTGTTTAATCGTTTTCGGAAATCATTGACTATAGATACACAAGACGCAGACTTCTCATTGCCAATATTGACGATACTTTTGCGATAATTGAATATTTTGCCAATCCGATACATTCAGACTCAATACGGCCTTGTACAATTTTACATATCTCTGGTACATGGACTATAGAATCGATTTTATTGTCAAATGACGAACAAATGAAGCAATTAACGAGGTCCTGTGTTGGGTTTTCTGTGTGTTCAGATTGCGAAAAGTTATTCGTATAATCATGCTACGGGACATTTCTTAAGTGTTAGTGCTTGTAAGAATCAGGCAAAATGTGAAAAATCAAAAACATGCATGTCAAAACCCCACCGATATGACTATAAAATATCACTCACGGATGCTTTCTCTATTTGAAAAGACCAGTATTTGATCTCTGCTTTATTGGATTTGCTCAGAATTTTTTCAGTAGAATGTTAGAAGAATGAGATTTTTGACGGAGTTATCTGCCCATGAAATGTTCATTTTCAGTGCATTTCAATGAAACTGTAGCTCAATGGTCCCGCATGATATGGAAAATCTGGTCTTTTTTCTCTGATTCTGATGGTACATGTACAAGTAGTCAAATTACACTATCAAAATGGTGTTTTTTTCATATCTTGTTTCACCTACTGCCTGATTCTTACAGGGACTGACACTTAATTCGTAGTAAGTTAGGTCAAATCGATCGCCATCACTTGAATTCATTTTGTATAATGGTTCATTACAGTAGAAAGTCCAAAGTCCAACTTCGATTAACATTTTGCTCGGGGTATTACAATGTTTGTAGTGACCTATTTAAGTGTGAGTTGATTTCATTCAGTTGTGATATGCAGAAAGATTTATATATTAACTGTCAATCATATAATTCAAAATAATGAATAAATATCATGTGACTCAAATAATCTGAAAGTTATGTCAACATAACCTATCCAATTTCATACAAAATGATGCACTAGTCATGTCAATATACGCAATTTTCTCGGAGCAACGAAAATCGTGACCGGTCCATTCAAGGGGAAAAAAAAGCCTGTAAAATCGAGTAGTTACTGAAAACTAATCTTGGCCCCGTGCAAAAAGGGGCGCCAATCCGAGTGTCAAAAGAATAGGCCTGCAGCAGCGCTAAGCTTGTCGTAAAAGGCGACTAAATAGTGTTTAGAATCATAGCCGGGTGCTAGGGCACTCTGCCCATAAAGCAACTGTGTTGTGTGCCCTCGATGTTGGAATAGGGTACCCCTGGCGTGTTACATGCTGGGGTTGTCAGGTTATAGTACGGAAAACCTGACCGCAAATTATAGTGGTGCACCGTGTTGGGAAAGATGCTACGTTCCTCGCACGTTGAAGAACCCTGCTGTGGTATTCTCCCGGAGTAGGAACCATAGGGCTCAGCCACAGGAGGATTCCTTAGTTGGTCAAGTTATTTCTATGTCTTATGTTGTGGGAAACATTGCATATATTATGACTAAGTATATTAGTATTGACGTTTTATTAGCATCATCCTGGATTTCAGCTATTTCTCTTTCAGATCAGAGTTTAGAACTAATTTCGTTTTGGAAAAATAACATTAAATGCGTTAATTTTAAGAAATTTGTGACTGACTATCCTTGTCATACTATAGTATACAGTGACGCTAGTGATACTGGTTTTGGAGGGTACATTGATCAGGTGGTTTGATTTACTTATCTCCCTACCAACAAATCTGATTTTCTATCTGGTAGGGGAAGTTAATCGGTTTTCGGTAATATTGATTTGCCATTCTCGGCTTCTCGGCTTTGGCTCTGAGAATGGATTTTAGGTGAATACTTCTTTCCACTAAGATTATATTTTCTGATATTGGCCGGTCATGTAGGTGATGGTTATATTATATGGACAATTATTTGAAGTTAGCTAAGATGTTGTGGACCTTTATACTGTAATGAATTAATGTGCTATGTAGATATTTTCTTAAAAAGATTATTCGTATTTACTGTAGTACTGATTTGTAAAAAAAAATTGTTTTATACATATGTTTTTTTTTTTCGGTTGTCAGAAATGATATCCCGGAATTACCGGAAAAACTTGTCAGTTATTTACCTCTTATTCTAGGACTGTTGATAGATAGCAAGGCTGAAAATACGACAAGAAAATATTACTGTGGTTATATGTAGCGTTATACTTAACCTCCTTAGTTAAGTCGTGTACGACACCTAGTCCCGTTATTGATGTATTGATGCGTTTTACAGAATGAAATAGGCGCATTCGATTGTCAATGCAGTTTCGCCAACTGATTCGTTTATAGTGCAAAATGTGTTGGAAGGTGCTAAACGTAAATTCAGTTCACATTCCAGGAAAAAAGAGCCAATAACTCCCGTGTTGCCACATAAAATGTATAATAAGTTATATCGTGTAAATAATGTTTATTCACAGCGTACTATATGTGCCTGTTTGATGGGATATGCTGTTTTTTTGCGTTTTTCAGAATTGTTGAACATCAGATACTAATGATTTCGTTATTTACTCGTCGCATATTTCAGTTTTCATCGAAAAGAGTAAAACGGATATATACCGGGATGGAACGTGGTTGGTTATTGCTAGAACTTCAACTCCGTTATGTCCCGTTAGGAATTTAGAACTGTATTTGCAATGGTCCAGTATTTCACTGGAGTCGGATCTGTACTTATTCAGGCAATTAACTACCAAGAAAGGAAATCATGTCTATCACTCCGCTAACAAACCGTTGAGTTATACACATATGAGAGAACTCTTTATAGATGCGTTTTTAGATGAGTTTGTGCCGGATATAAAGGACTATAGACTTCATAGCCTTCGCTCGGGTGGGGCTACATCCGCCGCCAGTCTTAAAGTTCCAGACAGAATGTTTAAGCATCATGGCCGTTGGAAATTCGAATCCTCTAAGGACGGTTATGTGAAAGATGACATGGTTAAACGTATTGATGTTTCAAAAAATTTAGGAATTTTTTTTAATTTTTGACTTAATTTTTTTAGCCTTTTGAATCTTCAATTGATTTAAATATTTATTTTTCCTGTTCTTTGTCTTCAGTTGGCGTGCGTTTTGTTTGTTTGTTTGTTGGGGTTTAACGTCCGAGCAGCAATATTTCAGCTATAGTCAGACGATGAACATGAAATTGATGATAAAATGAACATGAAATGATGATGAAATGAAAAAGGGATGGGACACAAGGACAATGGGGTCTATTCTTTTAACACCCGGACCTGCACGGGGCGCGTTGTCGTGCGACAATCCACTTTACTTACGTAATTATTTACTATTGCCCTAACCCATTTTAGTATTCATGGTACTGTTAGTTTTTGGTTCATGGTGATTAAGTCTACTTTGATGAAGTTTTTGTACCAGAGGAATATAATTTCATTCGTTTAAACGGGTAGTGCATTAGAATGAAATTATTTTCTCCTGGGTGTTTCGTCATATGTAGTCTTGAGGGCGCTTTTAGGGTTTTTGGTCACGGGTTTTGTGCAAGTTCTGACATTCAGCACGACGACCTTACAATGTACAGGTTATTTTTTTAATTTTTTTGTCATATATACATATATGTGTTTTGATATATATTTATATTATGAGTGTTTGATGCATCCTGTAATAAATTTCAGTCGGCGTTGTCGTTCGACCATCCACTTTACTTACGTATTATTTACTATTGCCCTAACCCATTATAGTATTCATGGTACTGTTAGTTTTTGGTTCATGGTGATTATGTCTACTTTGTTGAAGTTTTGGTACCAGGAGAACAAAGATTACATAAAAGAATAGACATATACATGTACTACTATTTTTTTCCGTGCAGGTCCGGGTGTAACAAGAATTCGCCTGCAGCAGCGCTAAGCTTGTCGTAAAAGGCGACTAAATAGTGCTCAGAACCCTAGCCGGGGACTAGGGCGCTCTGCCCACAGAGCAACTGGGATGTGTGCCCCAGGTGGTGGAATGGGGTACCGCTGGCGTGTTACATGCTGGGGTTGTCAGGCTATAATACGGAAAACCTGACCGCAAACCATAGTGGTGCATCGTGTTGGGAAATATGCCACGTTCCTCGCGCGTTAAAGAACCCTACTGTGGTAATCTTCCGGAGTAGAATCATAGCGCTCCACCACAGGAGGCTAAATTGCCTGACTATACCCACCTCTCCCTATTTCCAGTGGCAATCAAAATTTGTCGACTCCATTAGGACGCCAGTTCAAGAATTAGCATGGCTTGGTTTTACATGGGATTTAATACACTGTACTTTAAGGTTACCAGAAAATAAACTAGATAATTGTTTTAACTTCATTGATACTATTTTACATTTAGTAAAGAAGATTTAAGTGAGATTATTAGCCTAGTTGTGCGGCAAGATTATTTCATTTACCCCGGCAATAGGCAATGTTTCACAGATTATGACAAGAAATCTTTTTTCTTGTATTAATTGTAGAGACGACTGTGTGTAAATCTTGAATATTTTCAAGATTCTATAAAAGAAATTTTATTTTGGAAGAATAATCTTAGTTTACTGAAAACAGTTTCTTTACTGAAAGTTTCATACTTTAAAGTTTTTGCGGATGCTAGCGATGTTGCTGCAGCTGGTTTTTTGCAACGTTACGATTTAATTATGCATTATTACTGGATAAATGATGAATCTAAAATGAGCTCCACTTGAAGAGAAGTAAAAGCTGTTGAGTTGTGTATAGAGTTTCTCTGATAAATTACAAGACAGTTCAATAATTTTTTATACAGATAATCAAAATGCGCGGAGCATTATTAAGAAAGGTAGTAAAGTACCAGAGCTTCAGGCTCTTGCCCTGTTTATTTTTGAGACGTGTTTACACTTCAATATTTCAATTTTTGCACAGTGGATCCCAAGATCAAAAAATGAAAAGGCTGATATTTTTAGTAGAATTGTGGATATTGATGATCGGGGGATTTCTTTTGAGTTTTTCAATTTTATTCAATTTGGGGATCATTTACCATAGACAGGTTTGCAAACATGAACAATACTAAGCTCCCTAGATTTAACTCTTTATTTTGGAATCCTAAAAATAGTGGTATAGATGTTTTTTCTTGTGGTTGGCAGAATGAAAATAATTGGTTAGTTCCTCTGGTTGCTTTAGCCACTCACTGCGTTAGGCATTTAGTTGCATGCAAGGCAGTGGGACACTGATCGTCCCAAAGTGGCCATCTTCTTCTGCATTTAGGCCATTATTGTTTAGAGAGAATTTAGAGTATTTTCCATACGTTAAGGATGTTTTAGAATTTTATGAAGTAGATATAATTCTGGTCCCAGGAGCAAACAATAATTCAATTAATGGAGCTTTTAAAGGAAAGATTTTTGCTGTTCGATTAGACTGTTATTCGAGAACCTGAAAACTACTGTTAAAAGTTCTAAAGCCAAAAACAGCGTTCAGAAATATGAAGGCGGTTTTCAAGAGGTTTTTGGAGTGGGCCGAAAAATTTATAGAAATACCGTGTGTATTAACTTGTGAAGAAATTTTTGTGGCACTTTATTTACAATAGCTCGTTCAATCAGCTAATCATTTGAGTGTAGTTTAATCTGCTGTGATTCAGTAGTTACTTCCATTGTAGAAGCCGCTAGGCGGACTTTAGGCCGTCGTATTAAGAAAAAAGAGCCCGTCACTACAGATATTATGATTAAATTGTTTGAGCATTTCAATAAAGATGATCGCACTCTTAAAGACTTGCGTTTTTTGACTAGCTAGGTTTCAATTCTTCTGATTTTGGTTTACACAGTTTTAGATCAGGCGGGGCTTCTGCAGCAGCCAAAAACAATATCTCTGATCGTTTATTTGAAATGCACGGGCGTTGGAAATCAGAGAATGCCAAAGATGGTTATGTTTCAGAGGACATACAGAGTCATTTGTCAAATTTAGGACTTTAGTATGTTAAAATAATTCTGTCGTTATTTTATTTTTAGTTTTTAATCTGCATTTTCGGTCTATACATATGCTTTCTTTGTACTCGAAGTGGTCATTGCGCCTTCCAGTATCAAACTTTAGTTGTTTTTATTTATGCCAATTGAAGTTTTCAGGTATGGATATTTGAATGTGCTCAAATATGCATACAGCGGTCAAAAAAGGGCATTGGTTGAGCACATAAATACTTTATGTTCGTTTGAACAAAGTGAATTTTGAACATAAGGTTATATACTAGTTGGGCTGCATATTTGATAGTGGGAGCAAGCCCCTGTGGTGATACGCAAACAAATAAGAAGCTACGTTACATGTATTGCTAGTAATCTATAACTAGTCTAACTTCAACAAATGATCCTAGTTAGTGATGCTGTAAAGAATTTGTTGTAACTTAGTGGAAATGTAAATTGTTGAAAGGAGGACACATTCTTAATGACATTTATCAAGATGGTTCCGGGGAGATGCGAACCCCCTTAGTGATGAAAGAGTGGTTAAAAAATTGGCAAACAATAGTTTGGAAGCCCTTTCAAAGTCTTTGATTCCGCCCTTGGTCATTATTTAAGTTCCACTCTTGTGTCGAATATTCAATTTTCCTATATCATGTAGCCTGCATTTAAACGTACAGTGCCATCCGTGTACGCATCTGTCCGTTACTGGCGTGACCGTCGAAGTTGTAACGTCGACACACCACGTTCAGGCAATTCAATAGATACGATAACGTATCCCCCCTTTTACACTACGCTTTGAGGGTAGTGTAAGGGGTAAAGTTGTAGTATCTAGCAGTTCAAATGTTGCATGATGTGGTGGTTAAAGAAGTAAATCATGAACTTTACCTTTACAAAAATCATCAATTTCTTCCAACGTTTGCATAAAGATTGTTCTGCTGTTGAAATCATAGTTTGTTGAAAGAGTAATCAAGGGAATTAAGGTTAGAGCGGTAACCAAGGAGTAATCAACGGAACCAAGGTTATAGCGGTAATCAAAGAGTAATCAAGGGAACCAAGGTTATAGCGGTAATCAAAGAGTAACCAAGGGAATTAAGATTAAAGCGGTAGCCAAGGAGTAATCAAGGGAACCAAGGTTATAGCGGTAATCAAAGAGTAATCAAGGGGACCATGGTTATAGCGGTAATCAAAGAGTAATCAAGGGAACCAAGGTTATAGCGGTAATCAAAAGTATGTAATCCAGGGACTAAGACCAAAGACATACACAATATAGAACATAAACTAAAATAATACATTCAAAGTAACAAAAGCAAATGAGCAACTCGAACTCCACTAAAAACTGGGGGCATGGACCAGGTGCACCGGTAGGGTAAGCGTCCTCTGCTTTTCTAGAAACACCCGCCGAGTTGCTCATAAAAAGTCAATTTCGGGAAGTCGAAAGAGGACAGAAAAACTATGACACATTGAACAAATCAGTTTTCATAGCGCATATGGATACACCATAACGTTCCACGAGTTCATGATGACGACTATAAAACTTTTGTAGTGATGACTTTAATCTTGTAGCAACATAACCTTGTTTCAGATGCCTATTTGTTAGAATTATAGCGCGATACAAAAAGTCTACGTATGAGTTGTGATATGAACACTCCATACGCAGGCGCTGAAGGGATGTTGCCACAGATGAAAGGAATGTTGACAATTCTGAATAAAAAGTCACCACGTTTGTCGTTAAGTTTGGTCAATAGGTTTCCTCTGAATTTAGGCCATTTGTGGTAATAAAACCCAAGCTGCTACTTTTCATACTTTTTTTAGAAGTTCTATTTACTGTTGCTTTCAATGCTTAAAACTGACAGAAAATTGTTTTGCTAGGTAAGTGAAATTAGAATAAAAATAAATGTAGGAAATTACGGGAAAATTTAACAAAAAATCGCCATACCCAATTAAGATAAAGTACCCTTTTTGTTCATTCGTGATTCAACATGAAACCAATAAGAAATGGTAGGCAAGATTCTAAAGATTAATTTTGCCATATTTCAATAAAATCCGTGTGGGAGCAATTTATTGTACCTAATGTTCGCGTAAAGCATATGACGCTCATAATGCGACTCATTCATTGAAAATTTTTTTATGCAAAAAAGAGAATGACTCTTGGTTGAAAGAGCATTTTGCCAGCTGCTATTTTTCATTATTTTAAAATGTTTCCTTTACACTTTCCCTAAAACAGGGGGAAAAGTGAATTTACGGGGTTATTGAAATTGGAATCAAACAAATTGTTGGAAAACTAACACAAAATTACCATACTCAGTACATTTTTGTTCATTCGTGAGTCAAATCGCGACCATTATGAATATATAGAATGATAGCCAAGATTATAATGTATAGGTATGCCAAATTTTAAAGAAATCCGTGAGGGAACTTTTTGTGTACCTAAATTGCGCACGGCCCTCTGAACCCTTACGGAAAATTGATATGTATTTTTTCACTCACGGAATTAAATATTTTTTTTTGTTTCTAAACATATTTATTGATATAAAACAGTGTCTTTTAATAGTCTTTTCATATTTACGTAATGCAAGTAATTTTAGCAAGTTTTTTTCAACGGGACATAACCCACAACCCCCCGACAACCTGGTTGGCAGTCTCATAAGGGACAGGGAAAACAAAAAAAAACTTTTTTCTTGGAAACTTTAACTATTTTAACTTCGGTAATTACCTGAATGGTTTGAAATAAGTTATTTAAAAGTATCGAAGTACTTACCGCGGCTATGATAAATTGAATATTTTAATTTGAAGTCTACTGTTGTCCATTGCTCCAATTTGACAGTAAACCAGTCTGTCGAATGACAAATTTGTAGAAAGTTACTCCCCTTTGATTAAAATCTTGAAAAACGAAGCCAAAGTCGGGAATATGGAAAAGGTCTATTTCAAGATTGTATATTGTAAATTTAGCTAAATTCGGTCATATGTACTTGACACAGTAACCTTTTATAAATGACAATGTCATTTCTTGCGTCATTTTTTTCAATCGTCATAGGACATGAAATAGTCATGAAGTCGCGGAAGGTCACTGATTAGGGCGGATCAAATTTTAGGCCTAAAATGAACTCCGAGTTATCCAACCGCATGATTTACAGAAATTTAGGTGCAAGAACCGACAAATCTGTTTGAGAGAATGAAAGACCTGGTCTCGTGCAATCGCAACTTCTCGGCCAGTCTCGTTGATTCCGAGCATTGCCGGGATTGTCCGAAGATATACCGATTGTGTCTCGTGTTGTCCGCATATTCCCATTCACAAGGATCTTTATAAAAGACAGGATTAAAACTCCTTGCCCTTCACAACTTACATGATTAGTTTGAAAATTAATTGGGTGTTAAATTACCACATTGGGGTGTGTATATTTTCAGGTATTAGTTGTTTCAAGTAAATTTACATGCAGTCATAATCTGTCATTTGGTGGTCAAAAACAACAAAAATAGTACTGATTTTGGTTTGAGTTGGGTGTTCTAGAAATGGCAGCAAAAGTGAGTGTCAAAAATGTGCTTAGTCTGTTCACTATAATGTGGTGCAAGCGCGGGCTCGTTCGTTTCGGGAATGCCCAAACCGTCACAATGGCAGTGTACTTGATGACAGCTAAAGGCAGCAGAACAGTTATAAATCAGCAGAATAGATGCATGGTACCAGACGCCAAAAAACGGCCAACGTTGCCCATTGTATATAGACCTGATGTTGCGTATGTACATTTATGTTAAGGATATTTCTCGTACGTCTGGTTGACTAATCCATTTGGGATCCGGCCCGGGAGATATTTTTTGTATTGACCACCACAAATGGATGGTGGTGGTCAAAACAAAAAAATATTCCCCCGCCGAATCCCAGAGGGGGATTACATTTACCTACTAATATACATTGAGCAACTGTTAACAGACTTTCAAAAATCATCACCAGCCGCACTTACCGAAATGTGCATTGAAAAAATAAATATTACAGCCTGATGGCAAATTTGTAAATTGATACTAGTAAATGTCTGTTTATATAAACTTAATTTAATGGTTTTAAACTATTTGTAAAGTACTTCTATTAAACAAACACTATCTAACCAGTTAGAGATGCAAATTGTTTTCCTTTCAATAATATGAACGACGTGTCAAATTGTTGTAATGTGTGTTATTGATAGAATTTATTTCTACCCGTTCGGCCGGGGCTTTTTAAGTACCATTCTGTGTAAGAATCAGACAAAGGGTGGCACATCATTTTCCCTAATTTAGTCATTTTGCCTAAAATATATTCAGTACATCTAGATAACAACCAAAAAGCTATTTAAGTTTACCCTGAAGCATCTGTGACGTACATGTAGATATTTTTTTACTACTGATATAGGTAAAGAGTAAATATTTTTTTGAAAAAAAAAGTATTGATTAAAATAATAATTCATATCATACAGCATTTATATTTTGCAGGGAATTTTGTTTACAATACATGAAATGTGTTTTATCTGCATTGAATGTTGGACACATGCACAACTACACATTCGCTCATAAAATCATACCATACCTTACCTTTTGGAATGTACGCTATTAGTAGCTTAGCATTAAAATCTGCGATTGGATTATGGCTACTTATTTTGAACTCATAAGATAAACATTTATGTGAATCGAATAAAGCCAGCTAAGGTATATCTGACAGTTTTCATTCAAAAATCAAATTATTATTTAAAAAATTGAACTTCTCGCGTGTATGGGAGAACAAATCCACTTTTTGGAGCAATCACATTGCAACTGCGAGATAATATCAGTCATTACTGGTCTAAATCCACACATAATAATGAACATCCAGAACAGGGTAATAAATTAAGAACATACTTAATTTAAATCTGATTTTAAAACTTAAAAATATTTACTACATAACTTTGACAAAATATCATCAAAATTTATACATGTACCAAACTTAGAATAAGCAACAGCAAATTAGCCACAGAAACAGGTAGATTTAATAAAACTAATTATTAACTGATGACTTAAAATACAATGTAAATTGCCCCTTTAATACAACAGGAGGTTTTAGCAATATATTATGCCCTGTATTAATTCTGGCCCTGTATAAAAGTTAAACTTGTCCGCCATTTTGTTTGAAACAGACAAATCTGATTTACCAGGTAATTTGTCCTTTGTTTTTTTTTTCAGTCAATTCCTTGACAATTTAAAAAAAATATGTCTTTTTTTCATACATTTAATTGATCTACATGTATGTTTCATAAAGGGATCACTTTATGGCTAAGTTCTATATGTGAAAAAAAAAAAAAACACATTAACACACAAAAAATCAAAACTGTATAATGATCTACACATTAATAAAATTCGTGGGAAAAGCTAAAGAATGCATTAAAAACCTAATTTGAGAAGGTATCAGCAAACTTGGTATATTAATATAGATCTATATAGAAAAGAACAGTTGGGGTGAATAAATGCATCAAGAGTGTTACAGTCTTCACTAGGAAATATGTCATACTGAGCTGTATTTAAAGGTTTGTACAGATAACTCCTGTTATTTTAAGTCATCAGTTAATAAAGGGATCATAAAATGGTTATTTTCATATTAATCCTGTATTATGTCCAAGTACAGTCGTATTGGGTTTCACTATAATGTGGTGCAAGCGCGGGCTCGTTCGTTTGGGGAATGCAGGATTAATATGAAAATAACCATTTAATAACCCTATAAGATAGGATTTGTCCTCTATGTAAAGTCGATATTGAGGATGAATTTCATTTTGTCATAATATGTCCAAAGTTGTTAAATTATAGAGAATCATTTTTCAATGAAATAAGCTCAGTTGTCCCTTCTTTCAGTAATAATGACGAGCAATGTAAATTTAATTACATATTCATTTGTGATTAGTATGACATTATTAAAGTTATTTTAAATGGTGTCAGATGTGGTGTTATGTTCTTTTATTATTTGTAGTGATTATACAAAACTGAATCTACATATATATTTATCTATTCAATTTTATCATGGATACAATACCAAACCTCTTCATTCGTTCAGATATATACAAATACATGTACATGACATTTTTTTCCTTTGAGGTGCACACTGCTAGATGATACTTTGTGTAATACAAAATGTTCTTCTATTTTCTCTTTTTTTTGGGAGACATGCGAACAAATGTCTTTTTTTCTCATGTTGTGTATGTACTTTATATGTCAGTTTGATATGTCATATATGTTTTTGGTAACAATCCAACTATATGGATTTTATTCCTATAAAAAATTGATGATGATTCTGATATATCAGAATACATGTATATATAGATCTAAGTACAATGAGTTTTGTACTATACAGAGGTAAGAAATTTGACCCAGAATTGGTAAATGGGAACAAACACTACAGTAGTATTTTATATGCTCGTACTTGTTTGCAGCATGCTTTTACATCAAATTATGAAATTGTTTGTTTGAATATTCATCGGTCGTTTACAGTGTCAATTTCACTACATGGAGGTCTAAGGCCAACCATTGATCTTCAATGAACGACGAGAAAACCCTTGCACCACAGAGTTGCCCCTATATACTCAAGTATCTTAAAAATAAACAAATGAAAAGGTGAAAACGAAACAATACATAGAGGTAAGAAATTCGTGACTTGGGACTAGCGCAAAAAATCCCTTCGAAAATCTGCCCACTGAGGAAAAAAGTATTACACAACTTAACACAATTATTAATCAGTTCAAAAAGGTCTGAGTCCATTGTGACAACGGAAATAGAGAAACTAAATATTAATTACACAGATGTACAAGCTAAGGACCACTAGCAGTTAACATAATATCAAACCCGGTATTATTGCCCATTTAACTTCTATTTAATTTTTGAGTGAACCGTCCGACCTAACTAATTAATAATTTCAGTAAAAATTGGTACAGTCAAACTTATTTTTACCCAACCTTTACTGAATAATAAAAGAACATGCCTAAACCAGATACTTCCCAGCCCCATCGAGGGTTTTCTCGTCGTTCATTGAAGACCAATGGGTGGTGGCATTGGGCTGACATCTATTTTGAAACTGGTAAACCGAAAACCTGTCTAAACCGAACCAATTTTAAACACCAAAAGTGTTCGTTTTAGACAGGTTTCACTGTAAAATTACTGTACATGTATTTACTGAAAACCTGAAGTTGTAACACGTGCTTCATGACAGTAATGACCGAACTACTTTCGTCATTTTTATTAGCAGTAGTTGAACAGTGATTATTTACAATATTTATGGAAACAAGTTGCGTGGAGTCGTTTCATTTTAGGTAAATACATAGGTTTACATGTAATTGGACATATCAGATTGTCCTGCACACCCTTGTTTATGGCTTTACCGATCCAGTTTGTGTATCCACTGGTTGTATTCCATACCGAATCATCCATCACTACGATATGGTTGTCCTTTGCCATAGGTTTAAAATTATACAAATCTTTTTCAGGCACGTCACCACTATGTCCACCGTCGATGAAAATAAAATCGCATTTGATGTCTGGGTTTTCCTTCGTATATTTAGGGAGGTTGACGGTCGAATCGCCTCTTATAAGTGTGTGTTTAATGTTAGGATAAAGCCTATAGATTTCCTCTTGACCGATATCACAACCACCGTTGTTATTACACATGTCAAAAGATATTAATTCAATATTTCCCTGGAACAATTTTGCCCACATCATTGACGAATGGCCACCGTTGAATCCTGTTTCACAAAACCTTGAAGAATGTTTCATATTTTCCTGAATATAATCATACAACGCTTTTAGCTGAGGTTTTTTGGTTAACTCTAGCGTAACACTATCCCTCATAAATATATGCCCTGTCACCTTTGTATTAGCTAAACGTTTAGACAAGCGGTCGAAATCATGTTCATTATTACAAATCCACTGTTCAAAATCATCGTCATTTTCACACGTTTTGTCTACTGTACGACAAACGTGATGACTTTTCATTCTAACGGCCATATCAGGTTTTAAATTTAAAAGAGAGTAAAACATTAAGAATAGTGTCCCTGTTAGTAAAACAAAAACAGCGATACAGTATCTCTGGTTATCAAATGGCTTCTTCATTACGTGTATAAAGTGCAGCACGTCGAAAGTGTTCATTGCCGTTCGATTTATAATGATATATATTGACACAAGTAGCCGGACATTCATTATCCTGGATTAGTAAGCGGATCTTACGATTATGGGTATGATTCTGATGATAGGTCCCTATATGAGACTTGGTGTCCCTCCCCCTTTTGTCTATTCAGACAGACCCAGAGGGTTGCCCGACAGAAAATAATGCTTATTGCCTGAGTGTGAAGATAGGCAGTTGTAGTACTAAATATTGCACGGGGCAATCCAATACAAAAATGTTAAAATGAATTACTATGAACAAAGAACTTCAGTTGTAAAATTTCTCCTAGCCATTCTTAACTTAGTAAAATCTCGATAGATCCTCTTTTTTGCCCGTGCATGAATTTTTCCATCGTTAAAATTGAGCATAGAACCATTTAGAATCGACATGATTAAACATTAACATAGTTTAGTTAATTATGCTTGCATATGTTACAGGACAAATTGGAATCCAGGACGATCGGGAATCATCCTAGGGCAAATCGGAATTCCATTTTTTCCTAGTAGAAATTTAAATTCTGATTTGCACTGGTTTAAATCCAGTACAAATCAGAATTCTTATTTCCATTATAACAAATTGAGATATTCCTAGAATCCAGTACAAATCAGAATTCTTATTTCCGTTATAGCAAATTGAGATATTCCGATTTGCCCTAGGAGGATTCCGGATCGTCCTGACATAAATGAGCGTACATTAAAAAGTTATAATATATGTAAATAAAGAAAATTCTAAAAGTGTCTTTGTGTTATATAATAATAAAATAATTGTCTAATCACCTTTTATTAAAAAAAAAAGTAGTAAAGATATTTTATTGATCACAAATTGGTTAGTGCCCGTGACCTGACTTTTAATCCTTTAAAATCGTGGTCATTCATTATCATTAAATGTAAAGTGATAACATGAAAGAACATAAAAAATAGTTTTATGGAAAACTATCGGAATACGATGATAACTTGCAACAATGACTGTCAACTTTTATCCACATGCAATTTTAACGGCCAATTTAACACTTTGAGATGTTCGTGTCGAAAAACAAAGCTAATATTTTCAACTAAATGCCACAAATAGTATCTTACTAAGTGTTGTAATAAGTAAAGTGCTCCTTAAGAAAATTTTTTTCTCAAAATAATGAAAATGTAACTTGATCACATATTGTAGCTCGATCGAATAAAATATTTTTAAATGTAGTTTGAATTCAGCGTTCAAACATTTCTTACAGTTTAAAAAGCCAGGATGATCCAGAATTCTACTAACTTAAATTTCAAGTACGATTCCAGATCCTACTAGAAATTCAGTACAAATCGGAATATCTCAATTTCTACTAGGACAAATTGGAATTCTGATTTACCCTTGGAGCATTCAGGATCCTACTGGATTCCAATTTGCCCTGTAACACATATATATTTTCTCATACAACCATCGTATCGTGTAATGACAATTCGGTGAAAATTACCTTTTATTAGTACACTGAAGAATTATGAAATAATTAGGTTATAATACATACTTATGATATACTTATTCATTGATATTGATACATGTAATACGTGTACATGCAATATTTATATTATATTAAATCATATTATTTTGATATTATATGATTGTAAGTGTAAGAGTAATCAAGGGAACCAATGTTCTAGCGGAAATAAAATAAATATAATCCAGCGACAAAAACCAGACATGGAAAACAGACTTACACAATAAAGAACATTAAGTAATTAAAATAATACATGGATGAGAAACTCGGACTCAACTAAAAACTGGGAGCATGGACCAGATGCACCGGTAGGGTTAGCGTCCTTTGCTTTTCTAGAAACACCCGCCGAGTTGCTAATAAATATTCAAGTCCGGGGTAGGTGAAAGAGGAAAAAAAACTATGAAACGATGAACACATCAGTTTTCATAGTGCAGATGGATACACCGTAACGCTCCACGAGTTCGTAATACCATAAAACTTCTGTAGTAATGACTTCAATCTTGTAGCTTCATAACCCAGTTCCAGAAGCCTAACTGTAAGAAGTCTAGCGCGATAAAAAAGGTCTATTTATGCTTAAGAAACATATTAATTATGATTTTATGACTTAGTCTCTTGTAATTACAACAGGATGCCATTATCTATACAAAGTAACTTGTGAATGGATTAACTTAAGAAGACGTACAAGTTGACACTACAATGTACATCCTGTTTATATTTAAGTGTCAGTCTCTGTAAGAATCAGGCAGTAGGTGAAACATGGTATGAAAAAAAACTTCATTTTGATAGTGTAATTTGACTATTTGCATGATCATAATCAATGGAAAAAAGACAATATTTTCCATATCATGTTGGCTTATTGAGCTGTAATTTTATTGTACTGCATTGAAAGCGAACATTTCAAGTGCAGATAACTCTGTCAAAAACCTCATTTTCTAACATTCTGTTGAAAAATTTCTGAGCAAAGCCAGTGATGCTTAGATCAAATAATGGTCTTTTCGAATAGAAAAAGTATCCTTGAGTAATATTACATTATCAGATAGGTGGGCCGGGTTTTGACATGCATGTTTGTGATTATTCCCATTTTGCCTGATTCTTACAAACACTTACACTGAATAGCCTAAATGTAAAAAGTTGACAACTGAAATAACTTCTTGGATGGCTTCATTATAGTTACATGTAATTCAGGTTACTGTTATTCACTCGATCTATGTGAGTAACACTGTCTAGACACGATTCTGATTTCAGAATTATGCCACAGAAAATCGATGAGAATGTGAGTTTGTTGAGTATTTTCGTGCAGTTACTGTTTACCAGAAGCATATACAAGTAGTGATATACTTTTATTTTGAAAACTGCGCCACAGACTTTCATCGACCGAAAATTAATATTTGGGATTTTTTTTCTACACCAGTGTGGACACAGACTGGTATTGCCCGATGGGGCAAGTATGGTGGCAGACTGGTATTGCCCGATGGACAAGTATGGTTGCAGACTGGTATTGCCCGATGGGGCAAGTATGGTTGCAGACTGGTATTGCCCGATGGACAAGTATGGTTGCAGACTGGTATTGCCCGATGAGCAAATTCGTTTTTTCTTGAATTTGTGTGTAGTGGCTATAAGACAAAATATTGCGGTATTTAACAACAGTTGAAGTTTTAAGTCCAACAACTCAGAAAGGAAGCTGAATAGTTATTATAGATTACATGAAATTACAGAAAAATGAGAACTTTTCTAATATTCTTGTGCAAAAAAAAATTCAAAGCAATGAAGTTTGTGCCTTTTCCTGACAGTTTGTATCTTTTGGTGAAAGAACGCAATGAAATCTCTTGCAAGCAAGAGTTTATTTGAAGCAACAATCTCCTGTGCAGTTTGGTCAGTAATGTCTCTTCAGAGACTGCAAAATAATTAATAAAATTAGTGTAAGATGGTATATTTATATGATAGTTGTTGATTAACTGGTCAATATCGTAATACTTAGACTGCCCAGAGGACAGTGGTATTGAATAAGACAGCGATAATGACCGAGCAGCAGGCAAGTAATTGTGTGTAGTGTGAACAAAGACAGAGTTCTTCAATTTTAATCTTGAAAACCATGCATGGTATTTGTAGTCCATAGATGAAAAACCCTTTCAGTTGATAATATGATTTCTACGATGGGACAGTGTAGATACATTTATAAATATTATAAAAATGTCCAGTGTATCAGGATAGGCCTCTGTAAATTACAAAAAAATGTTCTACTGGAACAGAATAGTAATCAGATTTCTAACATTACTATTTGAGCAATCAAGGCTGTTCAGAATTTTTTTTAGATACGTGTACATAAGGGATAATAATACATGTAATCTTCAAATGCTGGTATTTATTAAGACTTGCTAATCTGAGTTAATCAGTTGCTTCTAATAAACTGTACACATGTAGCACCAATACGTGCAGAATGTTTGGCATTTCATGAATGTTTGTTTATACAAATGTCTGCTTTAAAGTGCATTTCATGTTTATGTTAGACATACTTGGTAGACCTAGGTTAAGGGACATAACTCTTGAAATCAGTGATATGTTTGTATCATATTCAACTTCACCTACGCCTTTCAAGCTTTCCTTTGAATCAGCATGAAATCAGTCCATGTTACTTTGATGCTTACATGAGATTGATGTAAAAAGTTGAATACAAACGTTCCAGTGATTTGTAAGAGTTGTGTCCCTTACCCGAGGTCTACCTCCTTAACTAACCCCTTGTCTTGTGGAACCATATAAGACCTACAACTTTCATTTCTAGTAAAACTAGAATGTAAACTTAAATAACCCCTCCAAAATTTAGTTGGAGAGGGGTACCGCGGGGTCCCAACTTTTCATTTAATAGACAAAAATGTTGACTAACGTGTTGTAAATAATCCACAGATGTATTTCATTGAAAACGTGTCAACTACTCTTAAAGGTAAACTATTCGCATTGAAATCATGTTCAACTAAGTTTTTGAAGCTCAATTATTTATCAAAAATTTCATTCATTTTTAAAAGAAGTTGTTACTGTGATAATTATAAATATAAAAAAAAAAATGTTCCGCTTACTAAAGTACATATATGATTTTCAGGAGTAAATAATAACCAAGGACGTTAAGAAATCCCGTAGTCGGTCACGATGATCATATATTACATTTACCACATATAAGTACAAAGTATTGAGTATATACATGTATTCTTAGCACGAAAACGACAATAACACCAAGTATAGGAACAGTCAGCTAATTGAAAGCGTCACACTCATCGTGCGCTTGATTGGTTAACACTGAAACTCTCTCATAATTATGCTTGGCTAGCAATCCTTATACGGAGTTTCCTAAGATGTGTTGTCAAATTTAGACATCATTCGAAAAAACGACCATCGCATATCCATTACAAATATCTCATAAAGCTTTGACTCCTCTGACTTATAAGCATTAAATATTTTACTCTTGTAACTTATATTTACGAACTGTGTTTTAATAAATTCATACATGTAGCTGACACTGTCCATTGTATATAACTCAGGGGCGGATTCAGGCGAGGCGTGGCGGGCGTGCGCCCCCGTCTAAAATTTACAAAGCATGGGTTGTCAGGGGTAGATTTAGGCGGTTTTAGGTTGAAGCTTTAATTTCTCGCTAATTTTACCAGAAAAGATATCTGCATTGCACCAGCTCTAGAAGAATATTTCAAAAATTTTAACTTTTAACTGTGCGCCCCCCCAATCTAAAATACTGGATCCGCCCCTGTAACCTACGCAAGCTACATGTATTGTTTAGTGGATGTTAACACAGAAATCTTGTAATATGCCACCGAAATAACTTCCGTATTTGTTAATGTAATTGTAATTATATTGTTAAGTGATTTCAAGTCATTTCCTCCGTCAATTATAAAGTACACTTAGTTTTATTTTTGTGACGGGATTTCACCAGTTGTTTTATGAATTGGTTTCTGCATGGTGATATGAGGTTCATTCGGAACTCCCCAGTCGTTGTAGTAACACAGAAGAAAAACCTCGGAGGCACTAGATGGAAGAATTTGTCCAGAATTGGACCAATCCAATTCTAAAATTATAATTTTACTGGTTGAAATTTTTACCCTTGCCTTTTTCCTAGTCGTCCCAAAATTCTTGATAATGAAGTATTAATACTGATAAATAGTAATGAATTCCACAACGGCTTGCCATAAAGTTTAAACATTAGTGTGTTAAGATATCATTAAAAAACAAAAAAAAGTCCTGAAAACCATATGTTCGAAGTGCAATAACATTATATAGCAGAACAAGAACATATTTTTAGTTTAATTCATAATTAAAATTCAATATCCAAAAAAAAATGTAATGCACATATTAATAAAATACAATCAACATTAATATTAGGGTCAGGAGGACTACCACGCCTTTTCGACTTGAATGACGTACTAGGAAAAATTTTCTGAATTTAACACTGGCAATAGATTATTTCGTTTTCTCGAAAATATTTCAGTAGAAATTAAATTCATCATAGTTTACACTACATTTCATAATTATGAATAAATCAACACTAAACAAAATAAACCATTGTAATTATGAATTGAGAACTTTGTGTGCTAGAAAAAAAACCCTTTTTTATGAGCCATTCTCTGTAAGCATCAAAATATAATGGAAAGTCATAATCATAGAATTTGATTAGTTTTTAGAGAATAAAGATCTTATGTGTTGAATAAATAATATCAAGAAACAAGGATATGAATTTATTATTTCCATGGTAACCAATCACCTCTTTTTTCTCTGTAGATTCATTGCAACTTCAAATAATATTTGGAAAGAAGTGCACCCGTAAATTTGCACTATGTAAATAAAGATATAGTTATTTAATAATGAACTTTAAATGAACAAAAAGAAAAACAAAACAAAACAAAAACAAAAACAAAACAAAACAAAACAAAACAAAACAAAACAAAACTTGTGTTATTTCATTTAAAGGAGATATTTGCACTGGAAAACTGACAGTTTTTCTACTGGGAGCCTCAATTTGAACAAGATTTATCTTCCCCTATACGAGCTCTTTAATGTTATTGTGCAGACGTCGGTGATGATTTCGTTTGTGTGTTATTGATGGTCCATATCAAGAAAATTTTAGTGAAATTTTGTACTCAAAAACACGACCTGGAAATCAAACATGTAATTTTAAGTAATTCTAGACTATTACCGCCAGGCCAATTTGAACTACTATTTGTTAGCTCTGTTTGTAACCTACTCCAGCAATGCTAAAGGTTGTCTGACAAGCTATTTTCTGACTTGGTGTCATCCTAACCTCTAGCATCTGACATTTTGAAAGCCATCGCAAATGTGGATTAGCTAAACATGTGTTTTAAAATATTTTAAGTCTTTTCTTTACATAAAAGATGTTTAACCTACCAGAAATCAAGCGATAAAAATCCTAAATATTTGTTTAATACCTAGAAAACATTTGTAATGAAGACAGTTGTCAAAATGACCAACCATTTTGAACTAGGTCACTTATTTTACGGAATACAATATATATTTGACAAAACGAGCTTAAAGTTAGTAAAGGCAATTCGTTGGTTAATTTAATATGTTCGTTTCGCAAATTTTAAAATCCGTAATTTTATCAACCGGAATTACACACTCAAAAAGGTAAAAACTAAATATGAAGTTCATTTTAACTGCTTTTACAAAGGATTTCCAGGATTGCTGGATTTTTCTCATTAGGTAGGTCATTTGTTTTTCTTCAGTTTAGTCACCTTTTCCCGTGTTATGGTAAAGAAACTGTAACAAACGTTTTAAATGGAAAATAGTTTACCATAATTCTGCCGATTTCAAAATATGTCGGAACGAGCGTCATGCAATTTGGCACTAGGAAGTAAGAGACTGGGGTATGGAGAAACGGAATTCCAACTTCTTATGTTGTAGGAGTATTTGTAACCGTTCTTGGTTACGCTCACCCCTTTATTTCATTACAAGTCACCGATGACAAAATGCATGCCAACTGAAAAACACCTGAAATCTATCCCATTACTTAGTAGGCATACAACTTTTTGTTAAAAGAAATTACTAACTTAAAGAGAAGGAAAACATGTGAAGTCCCGAGACTGATAAGTGCTCATCCACTGGCATGTAATAGATCTGTTTTTGGGGAAAATGTCTACAAACGAAATTGTTTACTGACTATATATGCAAGTTTTGTATCAAAATCGCCCCGATCGCCAACTTTTGAGCCCCGATGAGAGACTTCAATCACTAGAAATCGAGTATCGATTGGCTGTCGATTGTTGCCCTATTCAAGCACCACAAACTCTATATAGTGGCTGTTTGATACATTTCTGGTTAAGGGGGTCAAACGTCGTTGGGATTTACAAGTTTATGTCAAAACGGCCCTGACCGCCATGTTTTTTAACTATGAAATATCTTTTTATATCGTAATTGAACGTTAATGAAATTGAATTTAATGTCTGTTTGTTTGTTGGGGTTTAACGTCCGAGCAGCAACCTTTCAGCTATATTCAGACGATGAACATGAAATTGATGACAAAATGAACATGAAATGATGATGAAATGAAAAAGGGATGGGACACAAGGACAATGGGATCGACAAATTTTGATTGCCACTGGAAATAGGGAGAGGAGGGTACGGTCGGGCAATTTAGCCTCCTGTGGCGGAGCCCTATGGTTCCTACTCCGGGAGAATACCACAGTAGGGTTCATTAACGTGCGAGGAACGTGGCATCTTTCCCAACACGGTGCACCACTATGGTTTGCGGTCAGGTTTTCCGTATTATACCTGACAACCCCAGCATGTAACACACCAGGGGTACCCCATTCCACCACCTGGGGCACACATCCCAGTTGCTCTGTGGGCAGAGCGCCCTAGCCCCCGGCTAAGGTTCTGAGCACTATTTAATCGCCTTTTACGATAAGCTTAGCACTGCTGCAGGCCTATTCTTTTACCACCCGGACCTGCACGGGGCGAATTTAATGTCAATCGAATGTCAAATGAATATCAAACAAATATCAAATGAATGTCGAATAAGTAATTTCACATCGCTGGTTATTCATTGATTTTCAATTGAAAAGCAAAAAAAAAAAAAGCAAAAAAAATTTGTGTAATGAGATATATGATACATGTTCATAGGCGGATGTAAGATGCTGGGGAGGGGGTATATCATCAGTTTGCAAAATTTGTGAAAATAGTGTATTTTCCCCTTGGTTTATAACCATCACCTATAGCTTGAGGTGTGCAGGGTACCTTGGTGCCAGGTTGGCTCCCCCCTTAGGTGATTCTCTGGATCGAACCTCTTTGATCAACATCACATTTAAATCCGTGAAATTAAATGCAACAAATACAATTACATTGTACATGTACATTAAATGCAAAACAAGTTCAACAAAACATCACCTATATGCAAACACCAAGTAAGATGTAGAGTCATTTTGATGTATTTTGAAATCTGGATACAATGTACATGCTATGCGTTAGGAACCAACAACTGTCGAACTAATGCAGAAAGATGCACCAACCAAGTGATGCGATTTTTCAAACAATTTAAGTAGCACTCCAGCTAAGGATCATGCAAAATGTGATTCATGGGTAAAAAGCCTACATATTTTTATTTTTGATATTTTGTGTGAAATGCCATAGTAAACATAAATTAACATGTGGTTTTTCATATAACCCGTACCCTTAGGAGATAAAAACTGTATAGAATGCACTGTAGATTTCAAAATTAAGGGAGATAACTCTGTAAATGACACTCAAATGCAATAGAATCTACTGGATTTTCAATGTTCATCATCCCATAAGAGCAAGCAGATTTGAATGAATAATTACACATTTCATAGTATAGACCCACCCATAAAACAAAAACATTACAAAAATAAAAATATGTAGCCTTTTTTAGGATGTATCACATTTTTCAGATTTTGCATGATTCTTACAAAGACTGCTTCTTAAAGCAAATATGGGTATTTTTGTATTAAATAAATGTATTCCTTTATTACTCTAAATCATATCCAAAATGTATAAACATTAATAGAATATTATAATATCATAAAATGCACGAACATGGGATTTTTTTCTTCTATCTTCATGTCTATCATGTCTTATCAAAATATCCGATCAGACAACAGTGAATAGTGTAGGACATGAAGAGTTTGAGAGTTTTCAACGTTCAACGTGTCATAGTTTTCCTTTCCTCTTTCGTCTACCCCGGACTTGACTTTTTATAAGCAATTTGGTGGGTGTTTCTAGAAAAGCAGAGGATGCTCACCTAAACAGTGCACCGGGTCTATCTCCCAGTTTTTAGTGGAGTTGCTCATTTACTTTTGTTACTTTCTATGTATTATTTTAGTTACTTCATGTTCTTTGTTGTGTATGTCTTTTTTTCCACGTCTGGTCTTTGTCCCTGGATCACATTCTTTTGATTTCCGCTAGAATATTGGTTCCCTTGATTACTCCTTCAGCTATAATACGATAATACGATTGTGGTATGGAAGATGCATTGAAAAATTATTATACCCCTCTTCTAAGAAAAGGTGGGTATGCTGTTTTAGCTCTGTCTGTAACCAGAATTTTCATAACGTTTTTCTAAGGAACTACTGATCGTAGCGACTTTATATTTGGTATGCAACTGCAGCGAGTGGTCTTTTAATTACCCAGCTTATGACGTCAGTCCTGTTGGAAAATTAATTCCTCTTTTCCAATTTTATTTTACTTGCTTCTATTTTTGGCTGATTTTACTGGAAAAAAACACTGAAAGGCTAGTTCTTGTATATGTAGCAATAAAAGCGATCGTTGATACCACACGCTAATCGTCTGATGGCTTTGATTAAAGTTGGGCAAATTAACAATTAATTTTCTTGTACTCTTCAACATTATATCAAGATCAGTTGTTGTATCTATATTAAACATTCAAGTCCGTATGCCTACAGGCTTCAAAAACTAACATTGCGTCTACAATTGCCCAAAGTGAATGGAGTTAAATATGTTTTATATGTTTGCTCAGAGAATCTTCACTTTCTTCTTGAATAGGGCTTTTCTATTGTATTGAAGTTGATGTGAAAGGAACCATTTGTATTGTTTTGAGTAATCATATAAAAAAAGTTTAAGGATGCCCCTATGGAGTACAATTCAATAAAGGTACATGTAAACACAGTGCATGTATTTCAAACATTTATAGAAAATGTGTGGACAGATCTTTTTGTATTAAATATCTAATATAATTCGATTGTATGATTACTATTGCAGGTTGAATGTACAGATTCTCAATCTGAAGCAGTCAAGCGGTTTATTCACAATCACAAGTATATTTAATGCACAACCCTCTTTGTTTTCTTGCCAATTATTATGGTTGGACTTTTCAAATGGAGTGTAATAGCTTTTATAACATAGATCTTTATACCACCAACAATTTGTTGTTGTATTATGTTATGATTCTTTTTTTTTGGCATTGCCATTTCTAGACTATAAGATTTCCATTCAATGCTTGAAATTTCAACACAATTCTACTTTATATCAATGAAAATTTGTCGACCCTACTGTCCTTGTGTCCCATCCTTTTTTTCATTTCATCATCATTTCATGTTCATTTTATCATCCCTTTCAAGTTTATCGTCTGAATATAGCTGAAATGTTGTCGCTCAGACGCTAAACTCAACAATCAATCAATCAATACTTAGGTTTGGATTAAATTTGGATTGCTTTATGGTAGGGACCAAATCTAATTGTCTTATATTTCAGTGCAAGTTATCTATTTCTTTTCTTCTTTTGAGAGGTTCTTCTCCTTTTTTGACGTAAGAGGTCAAAGGTTACCAAAAACTTAAATTTGGATTGTATGGATAATATGTATTTTTATACGCCCGTCAAAGACGGGATTCATTATGGTATACCGTTGTTCGTTCGTCTTCCATACTTCGGACAATTACTCAAAAACGCTTTCACCAGCTCCATTGAGACTTTGTTGAATTGTTTATATCTTTTGACGTAAGCTCTTTTTCGATTTTTATAAATTTCAGATTTATCCTGTTATGATTTTTTTTACTTAAAAAAGGGGGTTTCAAGTTTTTGGCCAATTACTCAAAAACACTTTCACTAACTTTATGAAACTTTGGTGCATTGTGCATATCTATTTGCGTAAGCTTCCTTCCGATTTGTATAAATGTCAAATTTCATGTTTCCGTTTTATGGAGTTTAACTCTTTAAGAAAAATTTAATCGGTGAAAAATCGTTTTAAATAGACCATTTGTTGTGATGGTCGACTGATAAATATAAAAGGTACTTGGTAACCTTGTCAAAAAAAGTATGTTTTAAACAAGATAAAAATGTATGGGTGAAAAATCAAGACAATAAACTTAGTTAAAATTGAGATAGCCTTGATAGTGCCAATTCTTTTTGTGCATTTTTTATTTCCTGTTTTTTTTTTGTTTTTTTTTTTTGGGGGGGGGGGTAGGATATTTGAAAAGGTTCATAGTATTTCTAATTGATCATATAAATTCATTAAAAGCATAAGGACAAGTTAAAAGGGCAACGAGCGTATCATGCGCTTTAAGCGCAGCTCTTTATTGATTTAAGGTTAAAGGTTTTTTTGCAAATTATTCCTAATGAAGAATTCGACAAATGTTACTACATGTATCATTCAAGTTAAATGTACAATTCTGTGTTCAGCATCTTACTAAAATTGATTGATTTATTTTCTTTATTTCCTCCAGAAGATGAAGATTCATAAAACAAGAAAAAAAAATCACAAGTATAAAACAAAAATTACTTAACAAAATAGAAAACTACACACATATAATTATATACACAAACTGATGCAATACTTTTTATACCATGTATATAATACTGTATTAAAAAAGAGTAGATAATACACAATTTTAGGTAGCATATATTGAGTATGATACACTTACATGTAATTGAATGTTAAATACTAGTATTGAATCTTAACTCAAAATAACTTTCCTGAAGTTAGTGTACAATTTATTTATGTGACCTGCGACGCATAGCATTAGCTGGTACCATATGTCAGAGTCTAGTTCATTAGCAAATTCGGTAATGCCACCAAGGAATGTTATAAGAATGTCATCATCCTCTTGGTTAAATAATTTAACTGAATCGTGTACTGGAAGTAAGTCTACAATGCCGTAAAACATTGAGTTTCTATCATTCGTAAGCGATTCACAATGGAGTATGGAATGTTTAACTATGTCGTCAGTAAATTGGTCACAAAGAGAGCATTGTCCACTTATAATAGCTAGCGACCCTAGATAAATTAATATCATAAGTTCATTGCGTTTGTAATGGTGCTTGGAACAAAGTCTAATCAATCTGTGTTCTGTTAAAGAATGGTGAATTTTGAAATATCGCCAAAGGTCAGGTCGTTGTTGTACCAATAACTTCCATTTGTTTTCTTCATAAATAGTTATTGTTTGACTTACGACTTTTGACCAGAGTCTTTTGTCCGGAATGAAAGCTTCTTCAATGAAGTGCTCAAGGAATGATGACATATCATATTTCAATAAAGTTCGAACGAGATCGTAAGTCAAAGATGATTTGTTAGGTTTGCCAGATATTACATTTGCAAGCCTTAGGTTAAATAACTGTTTATGAGTTGTCGTTACCGACGCTCTACACAACCGACCAAAGAATAACATTTTAAACTTGTCTATCAACCCCTCTATAGACCACAGTCCTAAGTTACTTACAGAAGAAGCACTTGATGAACGTTTATCAAAACACAATATAAAACGAGTAAAGTATCTTTGAGTCTGTTCCAACATAGATGTTTCAGTTTTGTTCAAATGACCCCAAAGTTCACATCCGTAAAGAGCTGTAGGTAAAATTACACATTTCCATACAACGGTATTTGCCACCGGTGACATGCCATTTGAGTTTACACCTACAGTGTATAGTGAGTGCAAGTTACGTTTCAGTTTTTTACAAGCATTGTCATTTCTATCAAACGTTCGGGCATGACAGTCTATGAGAGTTCCAGCATATGTGACTTTGTCTATCCTGTTAATAGTTTGATCACCAAATTGAAAATCTAAATTACTTTTCAACAAATGTCTCTTAGAAGTAAACAGTAATATATTACTTTTCAAAGCATTGTATTTCAAACGCCATTTTTTCGCATACTTGTGGACAATGTAAAGCGAGTCTTGCAGTCCCTTTTTAGAAGAGCTTAATAATGTTGTGTCATCAGCTAATAATATACAAGGAATGTGTAAGTTTTTTATAAGTAACCCATTTTTCGATTCTACAAGAAGTTTAATTAATCCATCGATAAATAACGAAAAGAGCCAGGCAGACATAACACGACCTTGTCCAACTCCCTGACAGATTTTGAATGATTGACTAGATATTGACTTGTAGTGAACATTAGCACTTGCAGATTTGTACCATACATATATTAATCTCCACATCTTTCCAGATATTCCTAACTTCCAAAGTTTGTACAACAGGCCATCCTGCCAAATTAGGTCGAACGCTTTTTCGTTGTCTAAGAATGCAGAATATACCACAGAGTTTCGTTCTGTGTAAAAAGTTACAGATTCTTTTAACGTGTAAATTGCTGGTATAGAACCATGGTCTTTAACAAATCCAAATTGAAGAGGGTGCGGCATTGTTATGTTCTGCTGAGTTAAATACACTTGAATACGGTTTAAGATGATCTTTTCCAATAATTTACTGAGGACAGAAGTGAGCGTAACAGCTCGGTAATTGGTAGGTAATGTTCTGTCTTTATTATTTCCCTTGTACAGAGTTATTATAGTACCGTGACGAAACGAAGCCTGTATGCATTCAGAAGTCATAATCATGTTATACAGTTTACACAAATGTTCTAATACTCGTTTTCCGCCATAAATAATATGTTCATTACAAACGTTGTCTGGACCTGGGGCTTTCCCACACTTCAAAGTTTTTAACCACTTCAATTTCATCAACAGTAATTGACTTTTCTATCTCGTATATGCGTTCAGTCTTCATGGTAAAATACGACTGCACATTACTAGTTACTTCATTAAAGAAAGGTTTGTCAAAATCGTTATCATTTTCCTTTTGTTCTGAGTATAAATCACGAAAATAGTCATGCCATAAGTCACTAATAGAAATTTCGTCACAGGCGACTTTTCCATCATAGTATAGGATAGTTTACTGATTGACGACTTCGGTTTCTTAAATTGACGAACACGTTTGTAGAATTGTTCGATATCTACTTCGGCAGCATTATGTATTTCCTCGAATTTTTTTTCTCGCCACAATTTTTCGGCTAAACGTTTACGATTTCGGAATTTCCTTTTCTTATCTTTGTAATTAAAATAGTTTAGATCAGTATGTGATCGCGGTCTACCTTCAGCTATCCATGCCCGCCGTGCCTGTCTTTGTCTAAAAAGATAATCGTCTAGTTGACATTTTTTCCAGTACGGTTTTAAAAAAAACTTCGGTATTGACCTGTCGGGATACACAAACTTGCAGCTTTATGTAAGGAATTAGTAAACACTGTTGTATAAATTTCAACGTCATTTGTATCAACATCAACAGTTTCAGTGGAGATATTAAGTAACTTACAAATTTCAGACTGGTAAAGTTTCCTTTCAAAATCGTCCGACCATTTCAAAGCATGTCTATTGGATTTATACATTTCCGCTGATGTACCAAGCAGGTCTATATTGACATGTACACTAACTGGAAAGTGATCTGATACAGAATAAGGACAATTAAAACATATTTTGTTTAAAACAATATTATTTGCAATATCATCTGGAATACAAATATAATCCAACAATGTTCTAGTAACAAAATCCTTAGACCTATATGTGTATAAAGGACCTACCCTACTTTGATAAAAAGGGGCCGGTCACAAATTTCGATCTCTTAAAAAGTCAGTAAAGTTAGAGACTTTGTTGACTGCCTGTGTTTTAGTAATATCAACATTAAAATCACCTCCCACTTTTACTACATTATCATCATTATAAATATCATAGATTCTACACAAGTCATCTAAATATTTCAAGTATGTTTCTTTATCATGGTTTATTGATGGAAGCAATACACATAAAACACAATTACTCATATAATGTTTTGAACTTAGTTTGACTCCACATATTCGATGGTTCATTGTATCTAATTTGTGTATTTTAAAACCAAGTGATTTTTTAATAAGCAATGCTGTACCCCCAAAACCTTTCGAGTAACTATTGCTATTCATACCAATACTGTACACACAATCAAACCTATTATCAAACTTCTCTAAAAATGAAATATTTGATGCATTTAACCAGTGTTCAGTCAACATACAGATGTCGCTGTTATCTAATACACTTTGAAAATAAAATATGGCGCACCATACATCGCGCCTCTCATATTCCATACACACAATCGTAACATAAGTGAAAAATTAAACAATAAAGCTATACGTATAAAAATACCAGTACAATGGTAATTGTGGAAGTGGTCTTTCCCTGTACTCTCCCCATTGTGATTCTTTTTGTGTTTTGTTGTAAGGTACATAGTCTCTATAATATACACCTTTCGGCCAGAATGACTCGTTGTTCTCTATTTCACCATAACAATCATCCTCATTTATATTCACGCGCATAATGTAAGTTGCACTTTGACTACTTTCACGCGTTTTCAGTAACCTTGTAAATGTCACGTGAGCTCCTCTCTTTTCTGCGTAGAATCGCAATGCACTTTCAACTGCCGCATAATACTTGTTTGCTCGCACATTATACAACACAATGCGCTTCGTTCGTCTTCTAACAACACCACAGAATGCTTCTGTATCATCAATAATTTTTTGTCCGATTCTTTGTTCGCACTGGGTGTATTCAGAAACATTGTCATAATCGTTCGCACGGTGGTCACTTGTTGCATTATCGTAATCGACAAATTCGTTTCTCTGAGTGACAATGCTCGTATCGATGTACTTTTTCTTTCGTGTTGGTGCATCGACAACAAAAAAAAAAAAAAACAAACTTAAATTATGTACAAATATGGGTCCAAAGAAATACCCAAGAATTTCCCAGAATACCCAAGAATATCCCAAAATACCCCCAAAACATTTTCTATTGAGACGTGACATATTTGAATAGAAATTTATAAATATTAAAAACTGATGAGTTTAGACACTGTTAATAGAACACATGGATTAAACGTTCGTTCATATTAACGGATCCACGGCTTTCAGGTTTGTATGGATTTGTATGTACCTGACCAAAGAATAATGCAGCGTGTTGCCAGAGCTAAACTTTTATTTAATTAAAATGAAAACATCATTTTGAAAACTTTGATTATTTCAAAGGGCAATAACGCTTACAAGGAGTCTGACGACTTTTGTAGTCCTAATAATATGGATCATTTCATCTATTGTTATCTAAGTCAACATATATCAAAGAAAACAAATCGAATAAGCATTATATTGCAGTAAATGGTCACATTGATAAACTCCGGGTATTTGTTGAAAAATTGTTAAAAAATGAATAAAAACAATATCTTTCATTAAATTAAACATATTTTTATCAATATGAAGGTTTGAATGAATATTGAGAGTATTTTTAGGTATTTATATGGTCCGTACAAATACATGTTGTTCACTTAATATGTATTTTAAAAATATAGATTTGGAGCTATCTTTACTTAGAGTATTTGCTTTGAGACTTTTTTTATTTAGAGCGTTAAAAATGCTTAGGGAGAGCTGAAAAATTTTCTTTCATGTTCTACACAAGGTAACTAATATCGTATTTGTTTCAGCAATCTGTTGGAAGTTACATGTATGGCAGTTGCATGAAATCCTTGAATATTTTCCTTTAATCAGTTAATCTACCAGAATTTTCTGATCAGGAAAGAAAGTTTTGGAAGACTTATTCTCTGAAAAGTATAGACAGATTTTCAGATATAATGAGGGTGATAATTGAATTATTATCTCCATGTGAAGTAGACGAGAATTTTACAGGAATGGAGTCTCAGGAAGAAAGAACGGAACATCAAATACCAAGTATTTCAGAATTTAGACTCCTACAAAAAGGTAGAAACATGGCGGCAGGGTAGACAGGTCCTTTCTATTCTTGCATCTAGAATGTCTTACAAAGATGTAATGTCTTTGATTACTGAAGTTGCACCACATCTTTATGCTATTATGCTGCACTTAGCACCAAAGAAAAAATACACTGACAGAAAATGGATCAAGGTCCGGGTGTTAAAAGAATAGGCCTGCAGCAACCCTAAGCTTGTCGTAAAAGGCGACTAAATAGTGCTCAGAACCATAGCCGGGGGCTAGGGAGCTCTGCCCACAGAGCAACTGGTTTGTGTGCCCCAGGTGGTGGAATGAGGTACCCCTAGCGTGTTACATGCTGGGGTTGTCAGGCTATAATACGGAAAACCTGACTGCAAACCATAGTGGTGCACCGTGTTGGGAAAGATTCCACGTTCCTCGCAAGTTAAAGAACCCTACTGAGGTATTCCCGGAGTAGGAACCATAGGGCTCCGCCACAGGAGGCTAAATTTGCCCGACCTTACTAACCTCTCCCTATTTCCAGTGGCAATCAAAATTTGTCGACCCCATTGTCCTTGTGTCCCATCCCCTTTTCATTTGATCATTTCATGTTTATTTTGTCATCAATTTCATGTTCATCGTCTGAATATAGCTGAAATATTGCTGCTCGGACGTTAAACCCCAACAAACAAACAAACAAACAAATATATTAATTCAAATATTAGAGTAAAATTGATTTTTAACGTTTTGGACGGACAAATAGACTGATGGACGAATTTATCGAATTCTTCGTCTGCTTAGTTGGAATATCCACACTTTTTACTGCAAAGGGTATGTGTATAATAAGTGACAGCAGTTGAACACTGTAATTGAAAAGTGTAAGCGACATGTTAAAACAAATCAACTCTTATTACATACATGGAAAACAGCGTTACAATAATGGACATTACTTTTAGATATTATCGATAATTTGAGCAAAATTCCTTTGATGTGTACTAGCTGATAATGCTTAATCGGCAAACGTACTTGATACAAGAAATTATTGGGTCAGTTTGCCCTTAACATGCGCCAATCACCCTCGTAGAGATCCCGTTTTTTGGGTAGGCCAATGAAATAATACTGTACTGTAATATTATGTAAACAAATACAAAAGAAAATACAATACATGTAAAACAAACAATATTACAAATCTCTTTATCATTCATACTGAAATGGTATAATAAATCAATGCGGTTTACTTATCTTAAGCCTCAATAAAAATTTGCTGCAGTCTTACATGTACGTGTAAATCGTCTCCTCTCGCGCTAAAGAATATAATGTGGAAAAACCATGATGATCTTTTGAGTTACGTACATGTAGCTGATGTTTATCTTGTCTTGTAAACAAGTTACTATAAAATACCATTTTGAAATAAAACAGCACTTGGATGGTAACCAGAGAATAACAATGTTTATCGGCTTTGGCTGTGGCTTTGGACTTGAAGCAACACGAGAGTGACCATATTTCCAGGAGAACTGTCAGAATCGTAACTCATTATTGAAGAATAAGTATAATCCTAATAGTAATGCACAACAGAAGTTAACAAATTAAATTTGTGGTATGCCAACCTTCTCTTGTTACATCACTTCATCAACTAACGAACGTGCTAAATTTTGACTGGACGGTATCACAATTCATTACGATCAGTGCTTATCCTATAAAATAGTCTCCGTTTTAGCAATTCTTTTTAAGTAATTTTTTAAAACATATTTCAGATGACGAGCATCATTTTTCCTTTATAAATAGCAGATCACAGATAAAAGGAATAAACGTTTTAGATACATGTAGTGACTTCATCACGGTTATTTTCAGATAATATATGAACCATGATAAAGTCACTATCATAATTGAAGTGCCATTTATTCCTATAGTATTACTTCAATACCCCCAATTACATCACAAGTCCCAACTCCCTCAACTATTTTTAAAACGACATAGCCGAGTGGCTAACTGGGACTTCTAAAACATGCTTTCTTGAGCGATCCAAAATCCGATATAATAAACTGACTTTAAATCAATACCCATCTCTTAGCAAAACTAATTTCTGTGGAATAGAATTGGCTTTTATGATTTCAGTATTTTTCGAAATTGCTAATTTCCAGAGTTTAACGAAAAATATGGGTTTCGCCTGTTTTAAGAATACGATGCTCAAGTGTAATAACATCTTTGAACTATTATACTGGTAACATGATTCCCAGACTTAGAATCCTCACCCCATCTACTTCCCTTCTTCAAATATTCTACTCAATGGACCTAACCGTGCTTAAAATTGCTGTGATGAATTTACCTAAATTTTTTGAATAAAGAAAATAGCAAATGAAGTGCAAATCTTGATGAAGCGGCCAACGTAGGACACTATATACCGGCTTGAATTTGGATCTCCTACCGTTTCGATCCGTCAAGAAACACCAACTCTTCGAATCAAACTCAATTTTATCATCCTTATATTAAGATCAAAGTGAAAAAAGAATTTCGATTAGGAAAGTTAATTTTAATTCAGAAGTAACACGGGGTTAATCGAAGTTTGCAAAAGTGTGTAGTCAAACTTTGACATAACTAGACCTTCGAAAGATATTATACATTCTATCATCAATAAAATAATCTTCTTAGAAAAGCGTGAACTGCCAAATATAAAACACGGAACATCAGATGATCTGACATAGTTTAGCATCACCTGAAGTTGAATAGTTATGTTTGACTGCTGTTCTGTGTGTCATGACCAGTAATGTAACTCAATCACTTTCGTAGTTAGATAAACTGTTAGTTTCAGTCATTATGTTGAGCATGAATCAATTAAGTCGTGTTAAAAGCATGATTGGTCTATGTCATCTGACGATATGCAACTTTCGTCGACTCGTGTGTCAAATATGTATGCTTAGAATAATTTGTTCATGTGTAGGATTTAATTGCGCGTACCTGGCATCTGTATCACAAGCCATTTTCCCTAAAGTATCCACATTATTTACATTAAATATTTACCCGAAGTATTGCGATATTAAAATTGATTTTTCTGGTCTGTTAATGCATTAGATCTGTATTTTGATTTACCAAGATGAGATTACGTGAAGTTTTGAAAAGCTTTAAGCGATGTTTCGGTATTGGAAAAATATTAACAAAGGAGAAAAAAAAAACGCCAGTCAATGTAGCTCTTTCTGAATAAATACTTGGGTTGCATTTTTTTACTGCACTTCAGCATTTAAAATGTGGTCTGAATTATTAATTTTAACCATTTTCTCTTTAGGAACATCAGCAGACATCTATGGATATCATAAATCGCTTTTGGATTTGATTTTTAAAGAATATAATCCTAGTATTATTCCTATCGAAGAACCGAACATACCATTGAAAGTTAATGTTACGATGTTTTTGATGTCTGTTATTGGTTTGGATGAGAAATACCAGATTTTTAAAGCCTCTATATTTTGGGCTTTTTTGTGGCAGGACGAAATGTTAAAATGGAAAGATAAAATATTTTCAAATGTCACAGACATTGTTATCAAGACTGACAATATTTGGGTTCCGGAATTGTTCCTAGTCAATTCTATCACCGATATGCGTTTAAGAAGTTATGACCAGAATGACTACGTCAATGTGGCGTCAGACGGGTTAGTAAGATGGTATCCGGTTATGGAATTAAGGACATCCTGCGCAGTAGATCTAACAGTGTATCCGTTTGATACACAAACTTGCACTGTTTCTCTAGAAACATGGTATCATGACCGCAGATATTTGATTCTCCATGCATCTGCAGATGGCTTGGCGCGATCCCCTTCCCATTTCATGGAAAATGGGGAGTGGGAAATACTTAACATTACTGCTAGACCACGTGAAGCCCTGTACGTCGGTAAAGAAGTTATTAATTACTTTTATTCAAACATACTGTTCAGTGTGACGTTGAAACGTAGGTCATTTTACCATGTTGTTACCATAGTGTTTCCTTTTGCAGTCTTTACTTTTTTGAATTCGATTTCGATTGTTGTACCAATTGAATGTGGAGAAAAACTCGGATTCTGTACATCTAATTTTTTAGCAATGTTTGTATTCCTTACCTTAGTCGCTCAGAACATGCCAATATCATCTTTTTCTATACCTTACCTGACATACTTAATCGGAACCCAGATTCTTGTTAGCGGAATAACAACGGCTGTTGTTGGATTAAGCATATATTTAAGGAATAGGAATGCATCTTGCTCTTCGAGTGTCTGTTCTGTTCAACATCATCATTCAAGCAATTTTGATTTAGATGACCAAATCGATCAATCAACAGACCAAAAAGTTTGTTTTTGGCCAAAGCCCGAACGAGCGCTTGAATTGGTAATGCAAATTGTTCTTATCCTTAGTCTTGTTGTAACATTTTTCTTTTTTGTGGTCTTAAGTCAATAACGTTATATTATTATATATCATATTTAATATGTCTTTCATTGACATTGTTATCACTGATGTACATTGTCGTAAAATCAGCTTATATGAATATCACTTTTGAATTTGTCAATCAGATATTAGATATCTCTTACGGTGTTCGAGTCCAATTTTGTAAATTTGCAATTTTCCAAACAAGTTGTTGTGTCCATAATGAACTGTAAATTCCTATGTCCAAGCGTGCCAGAAACTAGTACTGTGTAACACTTGCCCCAAGTGAATATAGTTCGACTTGCTGCACTCCGCGAAGCTGTGCATTCTCTCCGGAAGTTAAGTCAATTCTTAAAACACATGTAGACCACAAATTAAATACATTTTTGTACGTCTTTAATTTATCCTCGAAATGTTATTGACCAGTTCAATGTGGTGAATTATGACGGTACTTTCACAATATAATATGATGGGGAAGCTTCCTATAGATACAAATGTACTGTGACGTGGGATAATGAGATTATTTGCTGTGCAAGCGAGTGCTAGTGTGTTGGGTATTGTTTACACTTTCGGAATGTGCCATAGTGCCTGGTGGCAGCTAAAAATCAATCAACAGGATATTGGGCACGGAACTTTATAGACAATAATAGTGCACTGACTTTTGTTCCGCTAGGAACGTAGCAGAAAGTTTACCGACATATATTGTTTTGTTTGTTTGTTGGGTTTAACGTCCGAGTAGCAATATTTCAGCTACATTCAGACAATGAACATGAAATGGATGATAAAATGAACATGAAATGATAAAAAAAGGATGGGTCACAAGGATAAAAGGGTCGACAAATTTTGATTGCCATTAGAAAAAGGGGGGATGGGTAAGGTCGGGCAATTTAGCCTCCTGTGGCGGAGCGCAAAGGTTCCTAGTCCTATCGAATACCACAGCAGGGTTCTTTAACATGCGAGGAACGTGGCATCTTTCCCAACACGGTGCACCACTATGGTTTGCGGTCAGGTTTTCCGTATTATAGCCTGACAACCCCAGCATGTAACATGCCAGGGATACCCCATTCCACCACCTGGGGCACACATCCCAGTTGCTCTGTGGGCAGAGCGCCTAACCCCTGGCTAGGTTTCTGAGCACTATTTGGTCGCCTTTTACGACAAGCTTAGCGCTGCTGCAGGCCTATTCTTTTGACACCCGGATCTGCACGGGGTTACTGACATATAGGAATTGTAACAAAGTCAATCTGTTTCATTTCTAGCAGCATGGTATATTTGTAGTTAAACTCCTGTTGTGTTGTTAAAGTCTACATTGTATAATGAAAAAAAACATCGTAGTTACAACTACTTATGGAGCATAATTAACATTCCTAAACATTACACATTAAGTTTTATTATTCTTTTATAATTTTTGTTAATATGTGTCTGTTCTTTCCATGCTTAAAAAAAAACAAATAAAAAAATGCAATATATGTAGCAAATATCTTGCTAAGTGTTAAATGCCTGTTACAAAAATATGGTTATGAAATCCTCCAAATTACAAAAAAAAAAAAAAAAAAACAAGACAAACTCTTTTTGCATTAGAGATATTGACGAGCCAAATAACATTGTTGATCATACTTTTCTTTTCATGAAATATTATATATATATACTGATAATATTATTACTGTGAAAAGTGCGTTGTAAAATTACATCTAGATATAATAATTAGTCAGATGTTTGCAACAAGAAAACTATTATTGTGAAAGATAATTGCCCTTTCAAACTTCTGTTGGTATCAAACAAAACAATTAATTAAATTAATTGTGTGTCTTTTGTTTTCTTTCTAATTTTCATTACCACTTTCAGATTATATGTGTCCATGCTTTAAAAATAAACAAATTACAAAAAAAAAAAAAAAAAAAATGTAATATATATAGCAGGCTCCAAAACAGCGTGTGACGTTCAAATTACACTCTAGACGTTGCAGTCAGACCTCTCAGAAATTTCAAGAATCTTGAAAAGGTAATCAAGGGAACCAAAGATATAGTGGTAATCAAAATAATGTAATCCAGGGACAAAGACCAGACAGGGAAAACAGACATACACAACAACTAAAATCATACATACAAAGTAAGAAAAGCAAATAAGCAACACCGACTCCACTAAAAACTGGGAGCATGGACCAGGTACACCGGTAGGGTAAGAAAAGGCGGGACGTTTTCCGATTATTAAACAACGTTTGATATGAATAATGTGCGAGAATTTCGAAAAGCCTGTCTGCAGCTGTTAGTAAAAGAGGAAACGAACGACTGCTACTGCGTGGAGCTTGTATATGTAGTTGATACTTTAAGCAATAGTTAACATATCGGAAAAGCAAATACACCAATGTTGTATGAGGCTATTCAACCACGAACACGCTATATGTATTATCAAATATACAATCGTAGCTGTTATTAAGTACCAGTCAGTATAAATTTCAGACACTGCCCATGATAAAGTGATTCATGGTGTAGAAAAACCTACCGATCAGATGATGTTTTTTTGGTCTACGTATGCTATATCTATGTGACAATATTCCTTTCCGTATTTAGATCTGTACTTTTGAGAAAACTACTCTTTAAATTCCCGATAAAATCAACCAAATCAAATCATATCAAGAAAGATAACTCCTGGTATGTGCTAATTTTTATGTACATTCGACGCGGGCGGGTCCAGGTGTCAAACGAATAGGTCCGCAGCAGCACTAAGCTTGTCGAAAAAGGCGACTAAATAGTGCCCATGGGGGCTAAGGCGCTCTGCCAACAGAGCAACTTGGTTGTGTGTCTAGGTGGTGGAATAAGGTACCCCTGGCACGTTACTCATAGGGCCGTCAGGCAATAATGTAGAAAACCTGACCGCAACCATAGTGGTGCAACGTGTTGGGAAAGACGCAACGTTCCTCGCACGTTAAAGACCCTTCTGTGGTATTCTATCGGAGTAAAAACCATTTTGCTACGCCACAGAAGTCGTAATTGCCCGACCCTACCCACTTCTCCCTATTTCCAGTGGCAATCAAATTTTTAGACCCCATTATTTCTGTGCCCCATTCCATTTCATCATCATTGAATGTTCATATTAAATTTCCGCCCCGTGCGGTTCCGGATGTCAAAAGAATAGACCCGCACTAGCACTAAGCTTGTCATGAAAGGTGACTAAATAGTGCTCAGAACCATGACGCTGGCTAGGGCGCTCTGCCTACAGAGCAACTGGGTAGTGTGCCAAGATGATGGAATCGGTTACCCCTGGCATATTACCTGCTGGGGTCGTCAGGCCATAATACGGAAAACCTGATTGCAAGCCATGATGATGCATCGTGTTGGGAAAAACGCCAAGTTGCTCGCAAGTTAAAAAACCCTCCTGTGGTTTTCTGTCGGAGTAGGAGCCATCCGGTTTCGACGCAGAAGGCTAAATTCCACGAACCTACCAACTTCTCCCTATTTTTAATGGCAATCAAAATTTGCCGACCATTATCCTTGTGTCTAGTCCCATTTTCCATTTCATCATCATTTCATGCTCATTTTATCATCCATTTCATGTTCATTGCCTAGATATATCTTAAATACGGTTACTCGGGCGTTAAACTCCAACAATCAATAAATCAATCATTTTAATTCTATATCAATTTTTTCTCAAAAGCACTCCCCAAAATGAAAAACTGAGATTTGTTTTGTGATCTATAACGGTTTCTGAACACGAAATAAAACTGAGTTCTGTGGGTTTTTGATTTGCATAAAGTTTAATTCTTAAAAATGAATAAACACTTTATTTAAGCTACTGTTTAAAAAATAAAATATACAACATCAACAAAAAAGCGATACATAGTTTTGTCTCTATCATAGCTTCTATTAAAATAACATAATATTAAATGCTGACTCTTACATCTTGAAAATATCTAAGGATAACATATCTAATAAATAAGCAAAAATCATCATATCCTCAACCTTAAACCACAACTCAAATGCCGTCCTAAACCTAAAATTTGTCAATGAAGATGGATGTAAAGCAAGCTTCAACAAGGTGTTGACAGTAGAAACCTTCAAGTTATTCCTTAACAAAGTCTTTATCAGATTGTACCAACTGAAACCCCCTTCACATTCAACAGCTAAAACAACAGACAAAGAAATGAAGCTCAGCTTCATTGGAGTAGTCTAGAACAAAGGAATTGTTATAAGATGTAACCAACTATGGTAGCTAGGTGTGCAATATATGGCATCATTTGAAAAACAAAATTTGGTAAAAGATCGTCATAACTGATCGAGTAAACTGAATTAGCAAAATTTATGTTTGTTTGTTTGTTGGGGTTTAATGTCCGAGCAGCAATATTTCAGCTATATTCAGACAATGAACATGAAATTGATGATAAAATGAAAAAAAATTATGAAAAATTGACATTTATATATAATTTTGTTATTGATTCAGATGTTAAATCGTGAAAATCAGATCAAATTTATTATACGTAGATATCGATATGTGGTTAAATAAACCAACGCTTATGGCATTTGATTAAAAAAAACAAGCAAAATTAGAACAAAAAAAAAACAAAAAACAAAAAAAAAATTAAAACAAAACAAAACAAAAGAAAAGAAAAAAAATTAAACCAAAAATCGGCAACCTCCATTTCCCTTCTTACTTACGCTTGCAATGTAGGCCTTTTAGAAATTCCCAGCCAATATTGAAATCAAAAGTCCTTTCAAAATCAGATTCAAGTACTTTCTTGTGTGGTTACTGCTAGCTATAATGTTGGCCGCTTGTACAGTGTTGGTTTGAGAGTCCAACACTTGCACATTTGTATCTTGGGTGCTTTTGTTGGCAGGACCCGGGTGCGTGGGGTGACTGAGATCTGCTCTGTGAAGGACTTTTGCCAAGAGTGGGAAAGTATTATATCCTAGACTTGATTGTCAAAAATTGACGAATTTAGTTGGAAGCCAACCCAACCATCCTGAATTGGTTGAAATATTCTATTGAAGCTTGAAATTGAACTCCTTTTCCGTAGTACGGTGGTCGATCAAAGTACCTTTATATTGTCAAATACTGTGTTCGTAAACACACGGGCTAAAGCATAAGTTACTGAGTCGTTCGTCTTGTATAACCTATAGTTTTAAGAGATAATTAAAGTTCGATAATTTATTAATTCAATTAATTATGAATACAGACATGAATACAGACATGTAAAATAGAAGACAGATTTACGTTATTGACAGAAAACTACATTTAGCTGTAAAAAAAATTTACAAACAATCTAAACTTAAACTGAAGCAAAACTAAATTATCTGTGGTTTTTTTTTTGACTAGTTTACCTGTGCAGGTCCGGGGGTTAAAAGAATAGGCCTGCAGCAGCGCTAAGCTTGTCGTAAAAGGCGACTAAATAGTGCTCAGAACCCTAGCCGGGGGCTAGGGCGCTCTGCCCACAGAGGAACTAGGATGTGTGCCCCAGGTGGTGGAATGGGGTACCCCTGGCGTGTTACATGCTGGGGTTATCAGGCTATAATACGGAAAACCTGATCGCAAACCATAGTGGTGCACCGTGTTGGGAAAGGTGCCACGTTCCTCGCACGTTAAAGAACCCTACTGTGGTATTCGCTCGGAGTAGGAACCATAGGGCTCCGCCACAGGAGGTTAAATTGCCCGACTCTACCCACCTCTCCCTATTTCCAGTGGCAATCTAAATTTGTCGACCCCATTGTCCTTGTGTCCCATCCCTTTCTCATTTCGCCATTTCATGTTCATTTTATCATCAATGTCGTGTTCATCGTCTGAATATAGCTGAAATATTGCTGCTCGGACGTTAAACCCCAACAAACATATTTGACTAGTTAGCTCTTTAGCTGAACGTATAGGTTTGAATAAATTTTGATGAGCTAACAAAGAGATAGATAAAGATGTGAAAGATAGATGTCGAATTATTTCTGCATCTCGGCACTTATTGTCCATTCACCATGAGTATGTCTACAAAGGTGTATAAGGAATGGTCATCTAGAAACAAAACAAAATAATATTAAGTTTTAAAAGCGAATTTTGTTTGACATTTGGATGAGTTTGAGAACAAAGTAGGATTTGTTAATTTTCCGGAAGTAGAGGATTTATTTGAGTGGCTTCAAATCTGAACCAAAGAAATAGCACCTGAATGCACTGTTGTGAAATATGTAGGAAATTCATATTACATGTAATCGCGCGTCATATAAACTTATAAACGAATAGTTGAAAGTGATGATAAAAGAATACATATATTACAGAGAGAATTTAGCGTGAGACATGTAGCAAGTCTATGAACATATAGTCAAAGTAGCAAAGAATAGCAAATGAAGGAGGTAGAAATCAGTAGTATGTTTCTATCGTATTCAATTTCACCAAAGCCTATCAAGCTTTCATTTGAAATAGAATAAAATCATTACAAGTTACTTTGATGTTTACCTAATATTGATGTAAAACGCTGAATACTACCGTTCCAATAATTTGCAAGAGTTGCGTCCCTTACCATAGGTCTACCACCTTAATTGCAGGTTTATTTGCTATTAAAGAATCATAACGGATTCACATACATATAATAATTCAACTGAGCGATACAAACAAGGACAAGTTGATGAATAATTAACAAATCATTCCCAGTATATGATTTTTACAGGTCTGTTGCTATTAAATATTTAATTGAACAGTGGTTTAAAACAATCTTGACTGTTTTATGAAAGGTTGACGATTATACAACTATGTTATTGATTCACCTGAAAGCAGCGTTCAGTTGTTAAAACATCCCATGCAGGTCCAGGTGTCAAAAGAATAGACCTGCAGCAGCGCTAAACTTGTCGAAAAAGGCGACTAAATAGTGCTCAGAACCCTAGTCGGCGGCTAGGGCACACTGCCCACAGAGCAACTGGGTTGTGTTCCCCAGGTGGTGGAATGGGGCACCCCTGGCGTGTTTCATGCTGGGGTTGTCTGGCTATAATACGGACAACTTGACCGCAAACCATAGTAGTGCACCGTGTCGGGAAAGATGCCACGTTCCTCGCACGTTAAAGAACCCTACTGTGGTATTCTCCCGGGGTAGGAACCATAGGGTTCCGCCACAGGAGGCGAAATTGCCCAACCCTACCCATCTCTCTCTATTTCCAGTGGCAATAAACTTTTGTCGACCCCATTGTCCTTGTTTCCCATCCCTTTTTCATTTCGTCATCATTTCATGTTCATTTTGTCATCAATTTCATGTTCATCGTCTGAATATAGCTGAAATATTGCTGCTGGGACGTTAAACCCCAACATACAAACAAAGGAACAAACAAACAAACAAACGCTGTCAGGGTTCAATCAATTTCAGTTCCAGAATAAAAAGGCACTGTAACAAAAATGAACATATCAATATATATACATCTAGCATGTAAAGGGTATAACATTAAGCGTAATACTAAGTGAAGTTAATCTTAGCTAAAAATTGCAAAAATGCAAAAGAAACGAAATATGCGTTCATTTCAAAAGAGCAAATGAAATCAATTCCTACTTTAATGATTCGTCATTAATCGACGCTATTAAATACTAATCATGGAAAAATCTAAAGTAAATTGACCAGATTTATAATTGAATAAAACATACAGATGCGTGAAGCTATATTTGCTTGCATTTGCCGTAACAAGTGAAATACACAACAAAATTATACCAAGAAAATTAAATAGCAGTTACCTCACATAATTGTGCAACTGCTCCTACATCATAAACATCATGAGTTGGATAATGGAGTCTCCTGACCATGAAATATCAGTCAATAAGAATTGACCCATGATATAGTAATTTCTATACCTTTGAGGAGAGTTAAAGTATCGGCCGTAAAAATGAACCAGTTATAAATTTTACATTTAATCATTATTGTTAAAATTAGCCGCGTCGTTCGACACTCTAAATATTTGCAATGATGTATGCAAATGTATGCAAATCTCACGGAACTGGTTTGCTATTTTAATAGAAAGTTTATTGCAATTGAATTTAAAGAATAATGGAAATGAACTATGAATGAAAAGTTAAGCAATTAATTAAACAAACCAGTTCACCATTTACGCACGCATTCATACAACACTTTATTAATTAAATTACAAATTAAATAGTATAGTGCGGCAAATAAGAACAAAACTATGCTAGATATATACATGCAAGTATGTAACGAACCTGACTCGAAACTATCGAAAACAAAATGGTGCTGTCCAAAATGAATACTAAATAGTGCTCAGAACCTTAGCCGGGGACTAGGGCGTTCTTCCCACAGAGCTACTGGGATGTGTGCCCAGGTGGCGGAATGGGGTATTCCTGGTGTGTTACATGCTGGGATTGTCAGGCTATAATACGGAAAACCTGACATCAAACCATAGTTCCTCGCACTTTAAAAAACCCTACTGTGGTATTCTCCCGGGGTAGGAGCCATAGGGCTCCGCCACAGGAGGCTAAATTGCCCGACCCTACTAACCTCTCCCTATTTCCAATCGCAATCAAAATTTGTCGACCCCATTATCCTTTTGTCCCATCCCATTTTTTCATTTTATCATCATTTCATGTTCATTTTATCATCCACTTCATTGTTCATTGCCTGAAAATAGCTGAAATATTGCTGCTTGGGTTTCAGTAAAACATAAAACATAAGCTCTGTATAGCTTTTAGCCTACATACATATCAGAAAAACATAATAAATAATAAAACAAGACGCATACAAGAAGCACAGCACATAAAATTCACAAGACACACACAGTACAATGAAATAAAGTGTTTGTTGAGATACTATGTAACTAAAAATGATTAGAAAAATAAAACGAGAATTAGAAGCAACTATAAAGTTAAGATCTGCAGTAGCCACATCTGAATGAGCTGCCATTCCAGTTATCAATGAGACTTAAACAGGTTCAAATTGGACTGAAACCGAATTTCATTTGGCAGTTCATTCCAGAGTGTGGCCCCAGCATACCTAACGGAGTGTAAAACAAATCGTGTTGTTCATACTCCACGAAGTTCTGCCAAATTATCATTCTAAAAAGGGTAATTAGATTTTTTTTAAATTTGATGTTTGTTGGGGTTTAACGTCCGAGCAGCAATTTTTCAGCTATATTCAAAAGATGAACATGATAAAAAGAACATGAAATGATGATGAAATGAAGGGATGGGACACAAGGACAATGGGGTCGATAAATTTTGATTGCCACTGGAAATAGGGAGAGGTGGGTAGAGTCGGGCAATTAAGCCTCCTGTGGCGGATCCCTATGGTTCTTACTCAGGGAGAATACCACAGCAGGGTTCTTTAACGTGCGAGGAACGTGGCATCTTTCCCAACACGGTGCACCACTATGGTTTGCGGTCAGATTTTCCGTATTATAGCCTGACAACCGCAGCATGTAACACGCCAGGGGTACCCCATTCCACCACCTGGGGCACACATTCTAGTTGCTCTGTGGGCAGAGCACCCTAACCCCCGGTTAGGGTTCTGAGCACTATTTAGTCGCCTTTTACGACAAGATTAGCGCTGCTGCAGGCCTATTCTTTTAACATCCGGACCTGGACGGGGCGATTTTTTAAAAAATATATTATGTCATGTAAATAAGTGAAACTTTTAATGGGTAATTTTAAAAAACTTCTATTGCCATATATCGAAGACGTCTTATTTTAAGACATGGAAAACCAGATTTTAAAAGTAATTCTTCATATGTACATTCACAATTTTCATAAATAAAGCGTGAGGGCGTTCTTGTATTTTTTTTGTCTTTTTTGTATTGCCCTCCCCACAGAAATGCCAAACCACTGGACAGTAATTAAAATTAGACATTATAAAAGAATAGTAGATTGTTAACCTCCTCAATTTTGACAAATGTTTTCCAATGTGTTTAACTGCCTTGACATCTTTTTTACATATATTTGTAATGTGAGTATTAAATTTCATTTGTCAATTGTCACCCCAGGAGCTTCACTTCATCTTCCAAAAAAGGCGACTAAATAATATTGTCCAGAACCTTAACCGGGGGTCAAGCCGCTATACCAACAGAGCAACTGGGTTTGTATCCCCAGTGGTTGAATGGGATATCCTTGGCATCCTGAAAGCTTACGTCATCAGGCCATAAAACAGAAGCCCCATCCGGGTCTGGATTTCATAAGAATAGGATCACAGCAGCGCTAATCGTGTTGGAGGTGTTTAAATACTGCTTAGAACCGTGGCCGGGGACAAGGGCGCTCAGGCCCTCAGAGCAACAGGGTTGTATGCCCCAGGTGGCGGAATGAGGGTCACCCTGTCATCCTATATGCTGGGGTCGTAAAGCCATTATATGGAAAATCTGACCGCAAACCATAGTCGTGCAACGTGTTGGAAAATATGCCTCGTTCCTCGTACGTTAAAGAATTCTGCTACGGTATTCGGTAGGAGAAGGAACCTTGGTGCGCCGCCGTACCAGGCAAAATTGCCTGACCTTACCTACCTCTATTTCCAGTGGCAATCAGAATTTGTCGACCCTATTATTCTTGTGTCCCATCCAATTTTTCATTTAATCATCATTTTATGCTAATTCTATCACCCATTCAATGTTCATTGCCCGTATAAAGCTGAAATATCGCAGATTAGGTGTGAAACATTGATCAATCAATCAACCAACCTTAATACAGCAAAAATGACCACAAACCATAGTGGTGCACCGTTTTGGGAAAATGGCTGCGTTTCTCGCATGTTAAAAAAAAACATTTAGTGGTATTCCACAGGAAAATGAGCCTCAGCTTCGCTAGAGAATGCTAAATTGCCCGATGATACCCACCTCTCCCTATTTCCAGTTGCAATTGAAATTCGTCGATACTATTAACTTTCTGTCCCGTACCATTATTCATTTCATTATCATTTCATTTCCATTCATCATCTATCGTATGTTCATCGCCAGGAAATAGCTGAAATAATTATGTTTAGGTGTTAAACCCCCGATTGTTTTGTGATGATAAATATTTATACAAATCAATAATTTGTTTTAGACTTTTGCATAGTTGTTAAATATAATATACAGGTTAAATGTAATTTGCAGTGAAATAAAACAAAGCCGCTTAGAGGAAGGGCATGATAAACTTGTTGCCTTCCCCTTTTCACCTTTACATGGCGGGTCGGTTGATGTTTTATTTATGCCTTAGTTTTCCCTTCTTTTACTAGTTTCATACACTGTGCTCATAGTAATATTTTTATTATACCCTGCTTTCCGGATTGTGTATAGTGATCATGGAGTTGGTCCATCCGACGTTACTGCTACCCATAACTTGTTTGGAATAGTTTCTCTGTGACTACTTTAAAATAGTCACTATTTATTTGGACAGACACTTTAACATATTACATGTATTGGATTCCATTAGAAGTAAGCAACATCAGCTACTGTCCATGTATTAATTATTTGCGGACATTGACACTAGATATATTTTGGGTACCAAGTTTCGCGATTCCTTAAAAAAATTAGCGTTATAAAGAGCTAAAAAAATAATTTTTTGGGTACTATTTGTCGCGGTTTTCTGTCCACAGCGCCAAAAAAAAATTAATACGTTTGCAGTATTTTTTAAAACCGTTCATATTTTGTGTGTATTACTATTGGAATGGAGAGCGGGATATCCTTTAGTGAGATTTGCAGTTTTATTGCTTTTTGTGTAGAACATAATGTATATGACGGTATGAACAAGATATCAAAAACAAAGAGCTCCTTGCAGTGACATGGAAATATTGCTCATTTGTTTATTTCTTCTTTTTATAGTTAAAATGCATTTTCAAACATATGAATGTCAATGATAAAAATGAAGGCAGCGGGAAGAAATATAAAATCTCATTAGAATTCCAAGCTTCTCAAAGAATATCAGTGCGACATAAATCATTTGTCACGTGTAAACCATTTAAATGCATACAATTGAATAGGCATGTGTAACAGTTATGGCATTGTAGCTTATTAAAAAAGAAATGGTAAACAAATTCAATTGTATTGAATAATATTTTCTGCGTCTACATTTGAAGATAAATCGTAAGACATACCAGTTAATGTAATTGTCAATAATTGCTCAAATATCTTCGTAAAATCATTATATTAGACCCGACAGTTCTATAATCAGGGGAATGGCCATTACAGTCCATGGAATGATAATATCAATTTATTATTACGGTTGTATAATTAGTGCCAGCATAATTTACTTGTCTGAAATAAAGTTGATTGTTTGTTTACGGAAGGCGAATCCAATCAAAGCATCTCTTATAAATTTTAAACTTGAACCTTCCATTTATTAATGAAACTTGGAATTGTTGCGAAATTTCTGAAGTATTAAATTAGAGAAATGGGACTAACTGTTATTGTTTTGCTGGTATTTTCTGTATCTTCTACACTTGCGTGTCATTGTCCCAGCAGATACACCCAACAAGCTGTTTGCGACGCAGATATAGGTAAGACTTTTAATTTGAATTTTCTAAATTATGGAATAGATTTGAAGCCGATATTTTTTTTTACGGCTTAACCGCGAGTAGTTGGTCATTTCATGCTTTAAATACTATAAGAATACCAATGTAATGATGCCGTACCTGTATGGGGAAAAACTTCCCATAAGCCATATTGGAAGATGGAAGGCATTTTTGATATGCAGGATGGTGAAATTAGTTTTTTGAGAGAAATCAAGGCAACCAAGGTTATAGCGGTAATCAAAACAATGTAATTCAGGGACAAAGACCAGACATGAAAAACAGACATACAAAAAAAATCATAAAGTAACTAAAATCAATCATACAAAGGAACAAAGACAAATGAGCAACTCGGCCTCCACTAAAAACTGGGAGCATGGACCAGGTGTATCTGTAGGGTAAGCGTCCTCTGCTTTTATAGAAATACCCGCCGAGTTGCTCATAAAAAGTCAAGTCCGGGAAGACGAAAGAGTAAAGGAAAACAATGACACGTTGAACAAGTCAGTTTTCATGGCGCAGATAGATAAACTATAGCGATCCAAGAGTTCATGATGTCTACCAAAAAACTTCTATTAAGTTGAAAAATTAATTTTTTAATTAAAATTCGATTGAAATTATAAAAAAAATAAAATATAAAATTTGATTTGATAATGTAAATATTTAATACGAAATATCCAATAGGGATTTTATGTAGACCTTCTGAAGCATATTCAAAGCTTTTAATTAAAGAAGAAACCAATTTTTTGTTTTCATCCACATGAATATAATTATATATTTTTTTATGATTTTAGTTATAAAAGCACTAGTGGAAGATGTAAATGTGGGCATTGCGTATACAATGTATTCGGTTGTTATCGGAGAAGTTTATAAGGTAAGTATCATCAGTGTTCATAGTTTAATTGTCATGGATGTCTTTAAACTTCTTGCGCCGAATAATCATGAAATATTTGTGACTGGGTGTAAAACAGACAACAATCAAGTAATCAACTGTTTACGGAAAAGAGTCAATGATTTTAGGTCTATTTTATTGTGTGGGCTTGGTTCTACACTTCGATTTTGTTTGTTTGCCAATTTCAGACCGTCTTTATTTAACTTAAACAATTGTAGATACATATTTTGTCTTTGTCGTAAAAGGTGTCTAAATACTAATTGTGTTTAGAAACCTGGCCGGGGCAACTGGGTTGTGTGCCTCAGATGGTGGAATGGGGTACCTCTTGCATGTGAAATGCTGGGGTCGTCTTGCCATAATACCGAAAATGTTGGGAAAGGTTCCACGTTCTTCGCACACTTAAGAATCCTACTGTGTAACACTCTCGGGGTAGGAACCATAGGGCTCCGCCACAGGACGCTGAAATTGGCCCTACCCATCGCTCCCTTTTTCTAGTGGCAATCAAAATTTGTCAACCCTATTATCCTTGTATCCCATCCCTTTTTAGCTCACCTGGCCGAAAGTCATGTGAGCTATTGCCATCACTTGACGTCCGTCGTCGTTAATATTTTTTTTCAAAACTCTTCTCCTCTGTTACTAATTGACCAATTAGAATCAAACTTGGTATGAATGTTCCTTGTGGTATCCTGCATAGAGGTGTTGTAGGGATTATTGATCCGTCGAAAGACATGGCCGCTGTTGTTAAAAATAGAACATAGGGGTCAGACAGTATGTTTTTTGAATATATCTCCAACACCGTTACGTTTAGTCAAATTATGACACTGTAAAAGTGTTCCGAATGACAAGATCTATCTGCGGTCATTTTAATCCATTATACCATGTTGGAGTTATTGCCCTTTTTAACGTTTTTTTGCTATTTTTAATGTTATTTCTTTCAACAATCTTTTTTCTGACACTACTTTACAAATTGAAACCAAACTTGTAATATTGTGTTTCTAGGGGTATATTGCTTAGAACAATGTTGACATCGTTGCAAAAAATAGAACGTAGAGGTCAGACAGTAGTTTTTCGAATATATCTTCAAAACCGTTAGGTTTAGCAAAATTTCTTCAATGGCTGAAACGATCCTTATTATTAGGACTACAAAAGTCTTCAAGCATAAAAGTTTGTTTGTTTGTTTGTTGGGGTTTAACGTCCGAGCAGCAATATTTCAGCTATATTCAGACAATGAACATGAAATGGATGATAAAATGAACATGAAATGAAAAAAAGGATGGGTCACAAGGATAATGGGGTCGACAAATTTTGATTGCCACTGGGAATAGGGGGATAGGTAAGGTAGGGCAATTTAGCCTCCTATGGCGGAGCGCAAAGGTTCCTACTCCTATCGAATACCACAGCAGGGTTCTTTAACGTGCGAGGAACGTGGCATCTTTCCCAACACGGAGCACCACTATGGTTTGCGGTCAGGTTTTCCGTATTATAGCCTGACAACCCCAGCATGTAACACGCCAGGGGTACCCCATTCCACCACCTGGGGCACACATCCCAGTTGCTCTGTGGGCAGAGCGCCCTAGCCCCCGGCTAAGGTTCTGAGCACTATTTAGTCGCCTTTTACGACAAGTTTAGCGCTGCTGCAGGTCTATTCTTTTAACACCCGGTCCTGCACGGGGCTCAAGCATAAAAGTTGTCAGACGACTTCTTGTAAGAGTTATTGCCCTTGACAGTGAAAAATGACAGTTTTTTAACAGTTTTCAGCCAATATCTTGGATAGATAGAAACTTTCAATTGCTGAAACGATCCTTATGATAAGTCCTACCAAAGTCTTCTTGAGTCAACATTGTTGGACAACTTCATGTTAAATTTATTGCCCTTGAAATACAAAATTCAACCAGTTGAGCGATTCAGGCTCCTGGGTGTTAAACTCAAACAATCAATCAATCATTTTTTATCGTTAGTATGTATTTCTTTCCTTTGTTCTTGTTGATATTATTCTTTGCTCGTGCATGACAAAATATTTCAAAATATCCGTCAAATTGATGGGAGTGATTGTGACGTTAGAAGAGTCTTCTTTGGAACTGTTAACGAAAACTGCGTCACGCACTAACAGTTGTAGTCGTACTACTATATTTTGTTAAAGGTACATTACGATAATAAAAATACAATTATTGGATTACCGTCTGTAGTCGTATTACTATATTTTGTTAAAAGTACATTACAATGACAAAAATGCAATTATTGGATTACCACCGGTAATCCAATACTTGCCTTTTTGTTCATTGTAATTTTGTTAAAAGGTAAGTATCATACAACTTTGTCATATGTCTACCAACGGTAATCCAATAATTGCATTTTCGTCATTGTAATGTACTTTTAACAAAATATAGTAGTACGACTACAACTGTTTGTTTTCCACTCTGTCAGTGGTTACAGCCATCACTGTGATTTGTATGTTACATGTATGTCTCTTCGTTACTGGTATGTAGGGTATCATAGCAGTGGTAACTGGTCTCCCTAAAATTGTGGTAGCATCTTGAAAAACTTCATTTTTATTCAGCTTGTGTTTACTTCATTTCACTACATGGAGACCATGATGCCTTAGTATGTGTAATATTGTGCATATTTGGAAACTTCAGCAAAGCAAAGAGTATACATCTACTAATTCTAATGGTGCTTAAAGTTTGATTAATTATCAACATGTATTCACAAGTTACTATTCATGCCATTGAGGTGCAGTAATTAACATCAAACTTCAGTTTTGAGTAATGTTTCATGTTAACCAAGAGAAATTTTAATACACTCTTTACAAAAGTTAAAAAAATATATGCCAGGAGAGCCATAGAATGCAGGATGTTGCTTCATTTTCCTCAGAGTTTCATTACTTTATTAATCCTAAATACCATCAAATGGGGTTGGCATCTCTGCATTAAACAGAATAACAATTCTCGATGTCGATCTCCTTTACTTGCTGCCCTATTCCTTCACTCTTATGAGGCTGAATCTATAGCTGATATGATCCGAAAGAAAGAATATCGTTTGGCTAGATTCTTTAATCTCAGTTTCCGCTATAAAGATGATGTATTATCTTTAAACAATCCTAATTTCGGGGATTTGATACATCGCATCTACCCCCAAAGAACTTGAGATTAAGGATACTACAGACACGTTAAGGTCAGCCTCATATCTTGACATACGCGTAGAAATCGATGGTAAAGGAAAAAACTATTGACCAAACGTGATTACTTTTCATTCAGTATTGTCAACTTTCCTTTCATCTGTGGAAACAACCCTTAAGCACCTGCGTAGTTTTCATATCACAACTCATACGTTATGCCACAGCTTGCAGAGGCTACGCAGACTTTTGGCATCGCGCTAGAACTCGAACAAATAGACTTCTGGAACAGTGTTATGTTAATACCAGATTGAAGTCACTACAGAAGTTTTTTGGTCGTCATCATGAACTCGTGGATCGTTATGGTGTATCCATCTTCATCATGAAAACTGATTTATTCAAAGGTTCATAGTTTTCCTTTCCTCGTTTGTCTTCCCAGGACTTGACTTTTTCAGAGCAACTCTGCGGATGTTTTTAAAAAAAAATAGAGGACGATTACCCTACCGTTGCACCTGGTCCATGCTCCCAGTTTTTGGTGGAGTCCGTTTGTTTGTTACTTTGTTGATTTAACGCCCGAGCAGCAATATTTCAGTTATATTCAGGTGATGAACATGAAGTGGATGATAAAATGAACATGAAATGATGAAATAAAAAATGGGACGGGACACAATGACAATGGAGTCGAGCAATTTTGATTGCCACTGGAAAAAGGGAGAGTTGGGTAGCCTCCTGTGGCGGAGCCCTATAATTCCTACTCCGGGAGAATACCACAGTAGGAATTTTTAACGTGCGAGGAACGTGACATCTTTTTCAACACGGTGCACCACTATGGTTTGCGTCCAGGTTTGCCATATTATAGCCTGACAACCCCAGCATGTAACACGCCAGGGGTACCCTATTCCACCACCTTGGGCACACAACCCAGTTGCTCTGTGGGCAGAGCGCCCTAGCCCCGGTTATGCTTCTGAGCACTATTTAGTCGCCTTTTACGACAAGCATAGTGCTGCTGCAGGCCTATTCTTTTCACACCCGGACCTGCACGGATTAATGGAGTCCGAGTTGCTCATTTGCTTTTGTTACTTTGTATGTATTATTTTAGTTACTTTATGTTCTTTGTTGTGTATGTCTGTTTTCCATGTCTGGTCTTTTTCCTTACACTATCATGATCGGTGCGTAACAACTTTGTACTTTTACAGCTTTTTTTCCTTATAAATCGGTATGTAATCGATTAAAATTCAATATTAGGGACTATTTTTGGTCAATTTCCTGAAATTTTTTTCATTGTTTGATGAATATTTTCATAAAAACATACTACTCATAAACGGAGTAAGTGCCAAATTTACTGCATTCACCGTCTTAAATATCAAAATTCTGACGAAGAGAACACGTCTCGCTGTAATTTGAAATGATATTAAACTGCATTTAAAATATCAAAACAAATTTATTGATTATTTAACATTCTGTAGGGAGAAGAGATATTAAGGGAACTTTCAGACAGATCAAAAGTATCAACACCGAATGATTCTGGAATGTGCGGACCGATATTACTTCGATCCGGTGCATCGTATTTCATCTCAGGTATATAAAAAATATTGTAGAGGGAACACAATGCAATGAGCCGAAAAAGTAAAGAATATGACCATCGAAGTAGAAATAGTTTAAAATTCTGTAAACACCAGTTCATTGGCTTTAAAAGATGTGTAATGGATTGATCATTTGGGTAAAATGAATTGCGCTCATCTTGGAAGTCTGAAAAAAATGTATAACATCTGCCTATTACAGATTGATTTAAGGTATCCGATCCATAAATGGTCCAAAAACAACCAGCAAAATATTTTGGTTTTTTATTAATAGTTATAAGCAGAGGTGTCAAGTGGTTCTTACTATGAAATAAAAATCTGTAAAATGTTCAAAGTATTAGCAAAGGGCTTGGTTACATTACCCTCCCCTTTTTTGCCATATTTTGGGGGTGAGGGGGTTAGGGGGTACAAGAAGTGTTCAAATGACAGTAACCACTTTAATATGATATACTACTATATACCTCAAGAGGAACCATAAAGATGTTTTTATCAATTGAAACTAATAAAATCCTCATAGCTATAGGTTTTTCTATTTTTAGACATGTATGGTTGTTACTAAAAATAGAAATAGAAGAAAAGGCTAAATAGGCACCACCTCAGAAATTAAGGAGTCCAGAAATACAACATTTTTTGAGGCACTCAACATTTGCATTAAAAATAACTTCAGTTATTGTTTATGTTGTAAAAAAAAATCAAATACTTTTACCGTGCCAATTTCTATGAATTAAGATTCGTAATGACAAGGTTATTGTGGTGAGATGTAGACTGGCAAATCAATTATATATTTTTTTGTGTCTCGTTTCAGTTTATCTCTTTTGTTTTTCACAATACTTTAAGTTTGCATAGAACTTTGATAGTGTGTCATAATAGGGACATTGTATAGCTATAGCTGATCACGTCTTATCAAATAAAATAAGAATAAAAAGCTTCACAGAGTGCAGCATGATACAACTGCAAAGGTCAAATCCTGAACACTTGAGAGTGCAAACAGAATATTAGTTTTTGGCACACTTAAGCATAGTGACTTTCAATTCATTATGGACACAACAACAGGTTTGGACACTATATGCACACAATTTTAAATTCAATCAAAATATTTCAAAATCAGACCAAAAATAAGAGTCAATTTTTTGGTATGGGGCCTCTTTTACCGTTTATAACTCAAAAACTGAATGGGATATCTGAAATCTGATTGACAAAAACACCAGCAAGACTTTTTATAAGGAATCAGTTAAAAAAATGTTGAAAATAGACCAAACATTTAACAAAGTAGTAGGAACCTTCCTTTAGTCAATAGTAAAATAATATCCAAATTTCATAACAATGGGTTAACCACACGCAAAGTAATTGCATGGTAAAAATGGTCATCGTTTTCACTATACACACACTGCTTCAAAGCATGGGATACATAAGTCCAAAATGATACATACAGAACTATGGTTCAAATGAGCTAATGAACACTTTAACAATTCTGCAAAAAACTTGCATAATCTTTGTACCACAGACGACATTAATCTTTTATCATTTGAAACCCTAGGTTTTCCAAAAATGTTGTTTGACATCAAGAACATCAAGAAGACCATCTTCTCCTTTACGAACATATATAAGTTTTAAATGTACACAGCTTAAACCTGACCCAGCCATGTTCTCTGATGTTGTCATTTTCATTACATCCATCACTAGCAATAAGGGGATGAAAACTTGGCAAGTTCTTAGATTTTGCCTTGATGAAGTTTTCCTGTATCAGATGACTATTTATTTGATATGAGTACTTAAACAGTTGTTCAGAGGTTATATTTGCTGCAATAAGTATTTTGTCAAGCATCTTTACATCATCTTCAGCATTATGTGCATTATAGATTTCCTTAAAAAAAATGTTGGGCTAGATAAGGTTGACTGTATTTTCCAATTTTTTGAAATTGTGATCTAAATAAAGCTAATGAGTCTACAAGTCCTACTACAGTTTTTGTAAAGTTATCAAACATTCTACAATTATAAGCAGCTGCTGACAAAACTCAAAAATCAAAACTTTTCCCATTATGTGCTACAAGTTAAACATAATTGATTTTTTTTAACCAAAGAAAAAAAATCTGATATGGCAGCCCTAATATTAACAAAATCAAGTTCTACACTTTTAACGAAAGTTTTTGTCCATTCCAAACAATCCCAGTTACTTGTTCAGCTTCATCGGACATTGGCATTTCAGGAGAAATTAATCTGTGTTCTGTGTTCTTCTGCTGCTTTCTGCACAATGTGTGGAAATATATTTCTTCTGCCTGTCAGAAAATAAATAGGAATAAATTTTGAATGATTTCATGCATATTCTCCTTGCCCAGTCTTGCATATATAAATGACCTTTATTGATTGTTCTTTAGCAGATCTGTTAAGAATGTATGTTTGAACAAACATACTATACATTGAAGTAGTCTTACATGCCGATTCAGATCTTTATTGTGCTAACTTTGACTTATAGCCAACAAATATTCATTCTTTCTCCTACATGCATTGTTTTGACTAACATGTAGATAGCAGTATCTACTAACTTTAAAGTGTTTAGTGTGATCAATCTCACAAATTGTTACACTTATGGTGAGCATGCTACCACCGAAGCGGTCCCATATGCAGGGTATGAATGGTTTAGATATTTGATATATAAATGTATAATTGGATTCAAAATGTAACAAAAATTCTAGCTTAATGTAGGCATTTCTGTAAGTAAAACATCCTCATATTTCAAGACCTCTTATTTCTTTGAAAACAGACATAAAGCTAATATCATCAAACATGGCATCAGGCATTGTTTATTGTAAATGTTAGCGTATAGGAACAAGGATTTTACAAATTGCATAATTGTATAACTTATTTGTTCCTCTGTAGACCTGATTTGGTACCTGAAAAGTACCATTACTTACTCAAGTCTGTAGTTTCTAAATCTATTAGAACAAAAGTTGGATTGGCCAAAGGTGGTACTGAAGTAAATGCTGGCTTTGAAATAGCATCAGGAATCATTTCAATGTCATCTGCCTGTTCTGTTAGACTTATCTCTGAAAAGAAACAACCATGAAGATGCACGTCTGTTTGAGTCTTTGCAGTTGACGAAGAGAGTTCAATTTTATGTTAAAATGTTGATAGTAATTCACATAATTCAAGAAATTTTGTCATATTCACAATTAACTTATTTTGACCCTTCTTTGAGTATATAAGCAATTCTTCTTCAACAACAGCAAGTAAAACTTTGACTGGACTCAAATATCAATTTTCACAAAACAGGGCAAATTTCACCCATAAATGTACCGCATACATGAATGTATACCAATGGGTTTTCCATTGTAGATAATTTTAACTAGCTACAAAAGGCATACAAAGTTAATATGTGACAAGAATCTAAGCAGATCAAAAACCTTCATCTTAGGATTGGTCTAACTCTGTTGTACGTACCGGACTCACAGCTTGCATCCTCTGACGCCTCACATGCTCCTTTGGAAGTTGATCTTTCTTCCTTTAGTTTTAGGCGGCGTAATTTCTGTTCTGGTAATATGGACTTTCCTTGACGCTTTTCTCTTTTCAATGTCTTTCTTTAAGTTGTATGAAACTGTATAGCTGCCTGGGGAAAGCCCATTCTTTTGGAATGTCTGTGAACAGTTTGTTTTTGCCTGTTGGGGTTTAACGTCGGAGCAGCAATATTTCATCTATATTCAGACGATGAACATGAAATTGACGATAAAATGAACATGAAATGATGATGAAATGCAAAAGGGATGAGACACAAGGACAATGGGGTCAACAAAGTTTGATTGCCTCTGGAAATAGGGAGAGATGGGTAGGGTCGGGCAATTTAGCCTCCTGTGGCGGAGCCCTATGGTTCCTACTCCGGGAGAATACCACAGTAGGGTTCTTTAACGTGCGAGGAACGTGGCATTGCTACCCATCTCTCCCTATTTCCAGTGGCAATCAAAATTTATCGACCCCATTGTCCTTGTGTCCCATCCCATTTTATTTCATCAACATTTCATGTTCATTTTATCATCACTTTCATGTTCATCGTCTGAATATAGCTGAAATATTGCTGCTCGGACGTTAAATCTCAACAAACAAACAAAATTAAGGGAGATAACTCTGTAAATAACACTTAAATACAATAGAAGCTATTGGATTTTCAATGTTGATTATATCTTAAGAGCAGGCAGATTTGAATGAATAATTACTAATTTCATAGTATAGACCAATAAAACAACTTAATAACAAGAATAAAAATATGTAGCCTTTTTTGGGGTGTATTAAATTTTTTCAGATTTTGCATTATTCTTACGAAGACAGCCTTATAATTATTTGAAGTCTTTTGTTAAAAAATCATATGTAAGCCTCCATACATTATGTAGAGCAAAACTATGCATTACCAGTTAAACTATCAAATCATCTTTTTTGCCATCCATGGTCTGCACAAACAGTCTTTCCAAAAGAATTCACAGCAGGCCCAGATGCATATCTGTCAAAATAAAATCAACAAAATTGAAAACAAAACCAAAAATGTTAGTGACAAAATGTGTTAAGTGGTGTAATGTATTTTATACTGAAACCAAACTATTTTAGTTACCAAGAAGCAATTATAATACATATACATTTAAAACAATGTTACTATTGACAGATGTTTCTTGAAAAGCAGATGGCGCTAACCCTACCGGTGCACCTGGTCCATGCTCCCAGTGGAGTCTCATTTGCTCATTTACATTTGTTGTTTTACACATATTATTTTATGTTATTTTATTGTGTATGTCTGTTTTCCCTGTCTGGTCCTTGTCCCTAGATAACATTCTTTTGATTTCCAATACAATCTTGGTTCCCTTGATTACCCTTACATGTAACATACTGACATGGACTAAATATAACTGATGTATTATTAGCTGTATTTACATCTTCTATAGTATTAAAGTTCCTGTTGAATAATATATTTTTTTCAAAACATTGAAAAATCCGAATAGAAAATGGATATACAATCATGCGGGATAATACAAAAACAATGGACCTTTTTTCTTCTTATTGTTACATCTATTCAATTTTTAAATTACACATACACACATATTTGACATGTGCAGTGCATGCACATAATATAAAATTCAGATTATAATCATAAAAAATACCTTTATGTACAACTTTTAGTGGAACACAAAAATAAAACATTATTCCTTTGTCTCTTGTATCTTTTGATTCTTTGCCAAGGTCATAGCTTCAGTATCATTTCTTATACATTTTAAAACACTTTCAATGAGTGATTTACAAGTACATGTAAATTTCTAGCAGATGCATTTTAATTAATGTTACAAAATAACTAACCTCATTTCAGATTCAAAAGCCTCTCTGCCTCTCTGCTCCACACTTAAGTTTTCGAAACCTTCTGTCATTTCTCCTTCTCTTCTTTCCATCACTTTTAAATTTTTATGGGAAATAGGGGGTAGGTTCAGTGTGGAAAGGACATTATTCACTCTTTGTGGACCCCCTAAGTCATCTATCATTGCTGAAAGGAAAATTCAAAATATATCAATATCATACAAAGTACATATTTTTACATCTCAAATTACAGTAGCAGCATCACACATAATCATGAAAATAATATAAAAAAATGTTATAAAAGTAGCAATTGGTTTGAATCCTATCATTTACAGTCCATGTCAAAATTTCAATGGATATAAATAAATCACTTTTACACCAAATTAAGTTGTTTTTTGTTGTTTTTTGTTGTTCAGGCTCGTAAAGCTTGAACTTTAATATTACTTTTTTTTCAGGGCATTTTGCCTCAAAGCCAATCTTCAATATGAATAAACCATTGTTCTGTAAATTTAACTACTTGAGACTATTTTTACAAGCCTTGAAATGGGCATGTGTTGCTGTTTACTATTGTCTTTTTCTTTTAATGTTTGAGAATTGAAAATGACAGTATGGGTATTCGACTAGAAGTACATTAACAGGTTCAGAACAAGTCCAGAAATCAGGTTATCTCCACCTGACCCAACCCCCATTTCAGATATAACTTTGCTCCCACCCTAAGAATACCATGCTAATTCAGTCAGAGTTTTGCTCCCTATACTTAGTCTAAGGAGTGAGGCTCTGTCTGAAATGGGGACCTACAAATGTATATATGACGTTGTACTGATCAAACTGATAAGCAAGACACATTGTTTCTTACCTGCCCCAAGCTTTGTGTTTATACTGAAACTTGGCATCCCCTTGGAGCTTTTGTTGTCTTTGTGTGTTGTACCATATGCAACTCGGTTTAACTCGTTACAAGTCATACATTGTACATACAGGTAGCCACCGAGTCCACATTTCATTTCTGCCTTCACTATTTTGTGGCTAAGAATAAGCGGGCCAAGCAAACACTGTCTACAAGACTGCAGGTTGTCTAGAAGTGTGCCCCGTTCAGTCAATCTTCTGCCCGAATGCCAGGACGTACTAGTGTTTATCTTGGAACTTCGCAGAAGTTTGTCAATTCCGGGACAACACGCCTCACAAGCCGTTACTCCCGACATGCAAATATGATCTTTACTATAATTATGGTCAATTTCTATGTTCTTAGTGAAGATTCGACTGTCTGGTTCACTGTCAGCGCTGGAGGGCTTAGAAAATCGCCCACGTCTATGCCGGCAGACGACCGAGTCAGCCATGTTGTTGTGTTGTTGTTATGCAATGAACTGCAATTTTTATTTCCGATTCGTAAAATAACGTGCAATATTTTTTTAAAGAAAAAAGGATTATACTATATTTTTTATTGAAAATATACAATTTCAAAGTATTTTATTTCATTCTAAAAAATTGAATAAAAATTAAGTGTACTTTCGTTTACTTTACGAGAATTACCGAGGTTAAAAGAAATAAGACACCTCGGTAAACTTCGGAAAATTGACCGGAAGTTTTTATAATGGGTCGGATACCTTAAGTGCCCATAAAACTATGAAAAATAAAAAAAAAATAAATAGAAAAAAGACAATATTGTTTTGGAAAAGGCACAACTTTTGGTGGAAATATCAAACAATCAATGTAACAAAATAATGTAAGTGAACAAAATAAGCAGGTTATTCATTTTGAATTCATAATGCATGATTTTATAAATATTATGAGTGCATAATTCAAACAAGATGTTTACATTAAATCTAATCAAATAATTTCAAATAGGAATGGTGTATGATGGAGTAATGATGACAACTCTTTGTGATTTTGTTGAAGAAGATGCTGCCTTAAGCGAGTCTGCAGCACGAGGGTTATCAGGAGATTACATGTCTAACTGTGATTGTAAGGTACGTAACTGCATGATGGATATTTCTTGTTTGGTTGGTTTTAATCAAACGTTATAAATGCATGTTTCAAATAATGAACGAAGCGAGGAATTATTTGTTTGTACGCGTTTGGTGGGTAATAAGTTTTAATCATTTGATTTTTTTTTATATATTTTTTTTGTGTATTCAGACGAACGTATTTGTGAGATACATTTACATCATTATTGAAAAATAAATTCTCTGTTAAAAGTTCATCGAATGTAATTTAAGGAGGAAGACCTGGGGTAAGGGACATAACTCTTGAAATCAGTAATTCTTTGATGCTTATATTAGATTGATGTAAAATGCTGAATATAAACGTTTCAATGATTTTTAAGAGTTGTGTGCCTAACCCCAGGTCTACCTCCTTTAATATTGAATTTGGTGACCTGTTGAACATGCATTCTTCATGGATAGGAATGTTGATATGTGTAACAAATAATTACATTTTGTTTAATAAAAATCAAAAACTAAAGAATAAAAAGATAGGTCATTTGAAAAGATGCCGATAAGGTAAAAGTAAGCGATGACAAAGTATCGAATTATTTTTTATCGCGCTAGAATTCTAACAAAAGGGTTATGTTGCTACAAAATTGAAATCATCACTACAGAAGTTTCATGGACATCATCATGAACTCGTGGATCGTTATAATATATCCATCTGCGTCATGAAAACTGATTTATTAAACGTGTCATAGTTTTCATTTCCTCGTTTGTCTACCCGGGACATGACTATTCATGAGCAATTTGGCGGGTGTTTCTTAAAGGCAGATGACGCTTACCCTACCGGTGCATCTGGTCCATGCTCCCAGTTTTTAGTGGAGTCCGAGTTGGCTATCTGTTTTTGTTACTTTGTATGATTTTAGTTACTTCATTTTCTTGGTTGTGTATGTCTGTTTTCTATGTCAGGTCTTTGTCCCTGGATTACATTCTTTTGGTTACCGCTATAACCTTGGTTCCCTTGATTATTATAATACCTGTGAGTTTTTTCTCGCTTGCATTAATGCACTTGTAATATGCCTTACCGGTTTTGAATTAATTTACGTTAAATTGTGGTCACTTTTATGTAGACGGAGATTTACCATCTATTCTACAGAATGTACTGGATTTGTAAGTATTTTTAATATATGTAAAACGGGGCATTTTACGTGTGTCGATTTGACTTATTTTAGCGTACTGTTTGAAAACGCTGGGCCTATCTTAATGAAATGCTTATCAACTGCCCAATTTCGAAACGTCATATTTTGTATACTTTTTGCCTCAAATCGACAAATTTGACACGTGACATTATAAACGCCCCTTTCAAATAAAGCATAACTTTGAAAGCACACAGTGATTTGTTTTATTTTCGTAACAGATACCATATGAGTGGAGCCCAGTTCGCCGTGGAAAACGTCGTTGTGGACAAGCTCCACGTGGATGTTCAGGGGACACAATCTGTGCTAAAAATCAACGTGGAAGATGTAGATGGGAGGAGTGCTAAATCTTTATTTTTTGTGTTAAAATGAAAGAGTCCATATACAAATTGAAAGATAATTTTTTTTTAATTTAATAAATTATTGAGAGTCAAAAATAGTGTGTTTTCTTTCTTTCAAATATACGCAATATACCAAAAACACTGATATGACACATGTTTACAGAAATTGATATGTGGATAAATAGTTATAAGTATACAACGTGACTTTATTCATAGACTACTGCACGAGGTTTTTTTTATATTTTATGTGAATGGATTAAATTTGTGTAAGTACATTACTATGTATTGGAAATTAATATACATATTCTCTAATCAATCTTCACAGATGCAAGAGTTTTGATAATGTTTTATGATATTGTAATTTTCAATTCAAGGTCAAAGATAGACATAAAAGGCCCATCAAAATGAAAAAAAATATTGTTCCCTTTTATATCTTTTTTGACACTTACATAGCATTATCAAGGTTTTTTGTGTCGCAGTCTATGATAAATTCCAGTAAAGAAACAATGAAAATTCTTGATTTGTTTTTGTTAATATTTGCTTTTTCCTGGAAGACCAAAGAGATTCGATAAGTTCAAGAAATAAATGTAATAATGATTTTGCAGTTATGACGCTTGAAATACAACTACATGATCTCTAGATATTTTAATTCACATTCGCCAACATAAGGTGACAAATTGCGAAGAAAACGTTTGTATTCAAAGACATACATATCATGTCTTCAAATTCTGGTATGATTTTTTTTTAATACAAATCGAACTTATTCATAGAAAATATCGTTGAAACTTTATTTACAGCTTTAAATAGTGTTCATAGTTTCATGCATGTAGACATAACCTGGATAAGATGAATAGAGTAGGCATGGCACAATATAATACAAAGAAGTCAACAGTGGAAAATATAGATGACACATAATTCGTTTTCATCGTCGAACTCAAATGTAAATTAGATGGCTTTGACAAATGACTCGGGCCATTCTTTTAAGAGACAGCATTTAAATTCGGGACAACATATATAGGTTATAACATGTTATTATTAGGTAGTTATATTCATATTGGCATAGTTATAGGTCCGATGCTTGTCAAATACGCTTGAGGCAACGTAATGATACCTTACTTATTAATCATCTTCAGGCTGTAACTAAGTTTTATTGCCTAAACTTCCGAAGTCATTTTGAAAAAAAAGGTTATTTGGACGGTATTCCAACCCTATTCTCAAGTTTGTCTTAAGAGTAAGGTCCGTTTGTTGTCATCATGACTTTGATATAACATCCGAATCACCCTTAAGGTCTACATATTTCATTTACATGCAGCTCTTAATGAGTGTGATGAAAGGTTCTCATTTGCATCAATATTTGCGTATCATCATGCTAAAATACAATGTTTTTTTATGATCTTTTAAATAACTTCTTTTGACACAAGCATATTTCATCTGCTTTTATTCTAAACTTTCACATTCAAATAATTCCCCTTGAAAATTGTTTCATTATAGTTTTCATCTTGTGTCACATTTCCACAGTCCACTTGCAACTTTTTTTTTATAAATTTGCAGAAGGTAAAATCCTAAAACTTCCGAACGTTTGACTTTACGCTGAAGTCAAGAATTTTAAAACGAACTCAGAGTAAATTTATAATACTTAGTACATATTGTTTATATTGCCTCCGATATTAGCCCTTTATGTGATCAAGCGATAATACCGGGGCAATATACCGTGTAACGTTTTTTGTTTCGATTTCGTAATTTTCGTTTTCGCATTTTGCTTTAGGAATACGGTTATGAAATGTATTCATTTGTCATCGTCTCAGATTTAATAAAATGAAAATTATATGAAAAAAAAAAATTCTTGAAATATATTTGGCAAACGTTTTTTTCGTGGTTTCCCTAACTTCGCAAATATGGCGAACATTAAAACCTCTCGTTACAATAATGTAATAACATATATATCACATATAAATGGATATAAGAAGAAATAAATTATAACTTTAAATTTAAGAAAATCAACTGAAACATTTCATGTTCATTGCCGGACATAGCTGCTTGCGTTAAACACCAATAAATCAATCAATCAATCAATCAATGAAACAAGAAATACAAATAACTAAGAAAGAATGTGTCAACATTTTATTACATAGTTGTTCTTTACAGAACTGTTAATAATGATTGTAGTATTTCAATCTGCGCCATGAAAACTGATCTGTTTAACCTGTCATGCATAGTTTTCCCCGGACTTGACTTTTTTATGAACAACTTGGCAGGTGTTTCTAGAAAGGCAGAGGAGGCTGCACCTGGTATATGCTCCCAGTGTTTAGTGGAGTCGAGTTGTTCATTTGCTTTTGTTACTTTGTATGTATTATTTTAGTTACTTTATGTTGTGTATGTCTGTTTTCCATGTCTGGTCTTTGTCCCTGGATTACAATCCTTTTTTTTCGGCTAGAACCTTGGTACCCTTGCATGGTTACTCTTCCATGACACGTAGTAGCATTATTTAACGCCAAGACTCTTTGTGATAGTAATTGCATTAAAGTGTTCACTGCTGCTAGTTTTACATTAAAGAGTTTACTGCTGCTTGTTTTACATTAAAGTGTTCACCGCTGCTATCTTATATCGCAATCACTTTCTTGGTCAGCGAGAAGGACAGTTTCAAACAGCATAAAAGCGGTACCAGTCGAGTATTTAAGCTTTGAAAATTATTGTTCGGACTCGTTTAGGTTAGTACATTTGCAAAAGCAGTTTATTCATCGTAGACACACCGCAACATCACTGAAGATTATATCCATTTCCTCTTGTTAATGCAAAAAAGCACTATTATACTCATTGAGAGACGCCAAGTTGCATAACTATTGCTGCCTCAACTTTTGAAATAAAAAAAGAGGTTACAGTGGTTCTTTTACTATATGATTTAATTTTTTACTTTTCGTCCTGATAGTCCACACTTTTCTGACATTCTTCTGGCAATGTTTCAAGTAGTGCTTTTACCCTACCAAAAGCTGAACTCAAAAACAAAATTTAAACCATTTATGTCTAGTGTTTTGTTTGCTCATGAGGGAAACCGACTCTTTTGGGTCAAAATATCTTTATTCATTCTTTAAATACGTTTGTCTGTAAATGAATAAATAAATTACATAAATTGAATATGGATTAGGTTTTATTGAAGTATTTTTGGAATAATATTTTTGTTTATTATTGTTGTCTTGGTAAGTGCACATGAATGTACAATATTATATGTATATGTCTATTCGTTTCTCAATATTCCTTTTTTTTCTTTTAATATTTTTTTCAAAGTTCAAATTGATCTTTGTTAAGCTGCTTTAGTTGTTATTTTTTTATTATTAATAAGAAATCCATGTTTAAATTTGTAAACATTTGTAAACCTTTGAGCAATGCTCACAAAATTTATAACCCACCCCACCTCCCCATCTCATAACATGCACTTTTTACCACCAAATGAATTTGAAGTGTTTACTTTCCTCATCAATTTCTTCGTGTGGGTCAATGTATGCAGCTGACGTCATAGTGGCCCCATCAGGTCCGGATTTCAAAATAATAGGCCCACAGCAGCTCTAAGCTTGTCGTAAAAGGCGACTAAATAGTGCTCAGAACTGAATCACATTACAGTAATGCCCAACGAGAAGGCACCTGGAGTGTGCGCCTCAGGTGGTTGAATAGGGTAACTATGGTATGCTACATGCCAGGCAATAATAAGGAAAACTTGACCACAAACGATAGTGGTGTTCATTAGGAGTAGGAATCTTTGCGCTTCGCCGAAAAAACGCTAAATTACCCGACCTCACCAACCTCTCCCTATTTCCAATCAAAATTGGTCCCTATAATCCTTGTGTCCAATCCCATTTCTCATTCATCATCATTTCATGTTCATTTTATCATCCATTTCATGTTCATTGCCTGAATATAGCTGAAATATTGCTGAGGTTAAAGGATCTAGCTAAATGATGTTCCTTCTTTTGTATTAGATCAGCTATAAAATCAGCTCGTAAGAGTGATGGAATAGGTCAGCAAGTAGAGGAGGGCAATTTTCATTGTTCCCTCTAGAATTCCGACCTTTTGTTGAAAAATGCGTCCACCACACTTTTGTCGATGAAAAATTCGAGCATTTTGAATACATTTTCTTCGGTATATATTTTATATATTCAGTATCCACACGAGTATATCTTTTATAAATCTGATAAACCTCTCAATAATCGGTCTTTTAACATTAGTGTTGGAATGTTGGACTCCAGATCGTTCAACTTCTGTAAGATTTAAGAGTTGACTAGTTCCATCAGGTTGAGACACAAGGAGAAAGTTGCTTCCTATCAGTTCGTTTCTACATTTAATCTGTTAAATCTGCCTGGCCTCAAATAGTCAACACAAAGATCCATTTTATTCTTTTCCGTTTCTGTCCCAACGTAAACATTCAAATTCTTTAAACGTTCAGTTGAAATATATAAAATACTCCTAAAATAAAACGAGTCTTTTCTTTTAATTTACAATATTTGTATTTATCAAATTATACTAATGCATCATACAACTGTATCTAAATTAAGTTATATTGATTAACAATGTTAGAACGTTTACGGAGAAGGTGCATTAAGGGCTCTAATTGGCGTATGATACAAATATATGATATAGATCCACAAGTGTTGATTAATTGTGAATTTGGAGAATTGAATTCATAACAACATGCTCCGAGCAGGTATGGGTGTCAAAAGAGTAGGCCAACAGCAGTGCTAAGCCTGCCGTAAAGGGCCCGGTGCAGGTCCGGGTGTTAAAAGAATAGGCCTGCAGCAACGCTAAGCTTGTCGTAAAAGGCGACTAAATAGTGCCCAGAAACCTAGCCGGGGGCTAGGCGCTCTGCCCACAGAGCAACTGGGATGTGTGCCCCAGGTGGTGGAATGGGGTACCCCTGGCGTGTTACATGCTAGGGTTGTCAGGCTATAATACGGAAAACCTGACCGCAAACCATAGTGGTGCACCGTGTTGGGAAAGATGCCACGTTCCTCGCACGTTAAAGAACCCTGCTGTGGTATTCGATATGAGTAAGAACCTTTGCGCTCCGCCACAGGAGGCTAAATTGCCCGACCTTACCCATCCCCCTTTTTCCAGTGGCAATCAAAGTTTATCGACCCTATTGTCCTTGTGACCCATCCTTTTTTTTTCATTTCATGTTCATTTTATCATCCATTTCGTGTTCATTGTTTGGATATAGCTGAAATATTGCTGCTCGGACGTTAAACCCCAACAAACAAACAAACAAATTGTCGTTAAGGTGACTAATGGTTGGGGCTAGGGCGCCCTGCTCACAGGGCAACTGGGTTGTGTGCCTTGGGTGGTGGAATGTGGTACCCTGGCATGCTACATGCTGGAATCGTCAGGCCATAATATGAAAACTTGACCACAAACCAAACCGGTGCCATGTGTTAGAAAAGATGACTTGTTTCTCTCACGTTTACGAAGCCTGCTGTGGTATTCGACAGTAGGAAACTGCGCTCCGTCGCAGGAAGTTTAATTGCCCTACCCTACCCCACTCCATATTTCCACCGACAATTAAAATTCGTCGACCCTATTTTTCTTGTGTCCTATCCCATTTTTCATTTCAACATCATTTCATGTTCATTTTATCATCCATTTCATGTTCATCGCATAAATATAGCTAAAATATTGCAATCAATCAATCAATCGACATGTAGGTACAACTGAAGTTCCAGAAGGATGAAGTATACTAAGTTACTTAAAGCAATCTTTTATGTAGCAATATCAGCATAGCATGGGATCAGCATGTTTTTTAACGTGATTAAATCAAAGACATTTGATTTTTTCTGCGAGAAATATTAGCCAGGAGTCTTATTTTTTTGCATTACTGGATTTTCATCCTTTATAGTCTACCTTATTTTTAATGTGTACTATAAGAAAAATTTTGGTATCGACTAATAAATAATTAATAGTTGCAGACAGAGGTTTTTAAGTCTTAAATTTAAATGAACTTTGTTAATGGGTCGTGATATTTTGTCATGAAGTAGCATAAACATGTATCTTAATATGTGGATTTGTGTCAAGTCAATGAATCGAATTGGCATTTGTTCGTTGGGCAAACATTTTGTATTATATGTAAAGAAAAATACAAATGGACGATAACTCGATTTTACATGGATCCCAACGACAGTATATAAGATGAAAATCACAGACATATATCCGGACCACATCTACATATATACCAGTGACCGCTACTTGTAGGTCTAAGACAAGGCCATCTGTATTTTATATATTTGAGTCCCATTTTACGTAATGAGAATAAGACGCTTTTATTGTATTACATACCATAGAAAAGCTAATGATAGTATTTACACACATAATTACTAATGAATAGAAGAGATGAATATAATACAGTTCAAAGTCTAAAGGAAAACAAAATAATAAAACAAACGCATTATGATATAGCCCTACGTCAGACTATAATCGCCATGCAATTTAAAGCCATGACCATAACATTTTAGATATGGGATATTGGGTAAACATTAAAAAAATACTAAATTCCATGTTTTATAAAATCATGTATGGTCTTGTGCGACCAAATATTGCATATTTTTTCATTCTTCCCTTATTTTTTTACAAATATGACAATAAATTGCTAGCATGCAATCGGCTTTACTTTTCAGATAATTAAAAAGATTACTATTTATTTACATTACACAGAGAAGAAACTGAAAACGGGGGATTTACCAAGGAGGCATTATCTATCCAACGTAATGCCCAATTAAAAAGTGCTAAAAATCAGTTTATGGTCCGTTGAATAATTTGCATTTTTTTTGTACTCGTCTGAAGTCAGGAATCTCAAGTCCGTTTTATGGCGTTCAATGAACGAAGATAAATTTACTTTGCAAGGAGTTTGCCATCGACAGACACATAAACGGCAAATTCACCAGGCAAATTGGGTAAATCATGTTTTAGTTGGCAAAAAATCCATGTAATGGCATGCGGCATCTTCTTTAAATTATTTTAAAGATAATTGGAATATTCGTTTGGTTCCCTATACTGCCAATAAAAGTCTTTTATTATCCACTGAATTCATTAATAAATATTCAGTAATTAAACTATATGCATATAAAACTATAATGATAATTGTATATGAAAATAGAGGTTTACTTATTAATGTCAAAACGAATTTTTGTCTTATTGGAAGATAGCAACTTTACACCTAATACATAAAAAGACAAATATTTTTTTTTTTTTTTTTTTTTTTTTTTATAACGACAAGTTTATTGACAGTCACTTATATGTCATCAAAGGAAGAAACACGAAGGCCAGAACTAAGCTGTTTATTAGCATGTGCATATGTTATTTATTATTTGTGATCAGAATGAATACCTTAAGCAGGAGACATACATCACACGGAATTTGATCGTTATATAGCAGATTGTGTCTTTTAAAGAGAAACTTAATGACTAGGCGTCCTTTTAAAAAAAAATGGTTTGTATCCAAAAAATCATGCATTTTGATCCCGATTATTCAATTGAGGTGAGGCCGGATATTAAAACGACTCGAATTATTCCATTACATTTCTAGTGCCTCAACTTAATCAGCCCCGTGCAGCTCCGGGTGGCCAAAGAATAAGCCTGCAGCAGCGCTGAGCTTGTCGTAAAAGGCGACTAAATAGTGCTCAGAACCCTAGCCGGGGACTAGGGCGCTCTGCCCACAGAGCAACTGGGTTGTGTGCCAAACATTCAACTTAATTAATGAATGTATTTCAATAGAATGAATTTGCATTGTACTTTTACGAATGTGGTAGAGATAGCATCCTCCCATGTCAGGGTTTTGAATTCACCTTTGTTCCCTCAAACTCCTGACATCACTCATTCATATTAAGCAGGTATCGTTCAGCCAATTTCGATTGGTTACTTATCCGGGTAAAAAGCACCAAAGAAATTCGATTTAACATATTACGTCAGAGGAAAAGTAAACAATAACACGATATAGTAACTGATAGTTATAAGATGTCACAAATAATTCAATGTTAGAAAAATTGATAACTGTAGATTATGTTTAAAGTCTTTACTGAAAAAAAATAGATGTTATGTGTAGCCATTTTGAAAGTAGTATCGAGGAGTTTCTGTTACGAGTGATTTGATTGAATGTTGGATCTATGTTAAATTTAGGTAACTCACTAGATGGCGCTGGATGATACCCGCTAAATAAATGAGTGATGTCTGAAGTTTGAGGGAACGACCGTGGACTCAATACCCTGACTTGGGGGAATTTAGAAATGATTTTTGATCAATGCCATCATAATTGCATAATTATTATTTAGCCATTAGTCGGTTTTTATGTGACCAGAAGCAAAAAATCCACTAATTAACAAAAACTATTATGAATTTTCATCACTTAAATTATTTACATTGGTATTGTTTATTTTTGCTGTGTTGAACTAACGCTAACGCAGACCTTTTGTTTCGCGTTAGAAACTCTTAATAAGTAAGCTTCTTGAACAGGGTTATGTTGCTACAAGATTGCAGTCATCACTACAGAAGTTTTATGGCCGTCATCATGAAATAGTGAATTGCTACGGTGTATCCATCTGCGACATGAAAACTGATTTATTCAACGGGTCATAGTTTACCTTTCCTCGTTTGTCTACCCCGAAAAGCAGAGGACGCTTACCCTACCGGTGCACCTGGTCCATGTTCCCAGTTTTTAGTGGAATCCGTGTTGCTCATTTACTTTTGTTATTTTGTATGTATGATTTTAGTTATTTATGTTCTTTGTTGTGTATGTCTGTCTTCCATGTCTGACCTTTGTTCCTGGATTACATTCTTTTGATTACCGCTATATCCTTGGTTCCCTTGTTTACTCTCTCAAGTTCTTTAGGGTAGATGCAATGTATAAAATCACGATACCAAGAATTAACGATAACACGTGATCTATCTAGCGGAAACTGATATTATAGGATCTAGATAAACAATGTTTTTTCGTATGAATCAGATCAGAAATAAAATCACCCTAATATGATTGAAGGAATAGTACAACGAGTAGAGGTGCATAATTTGTTCCCATTGGATTGCCGCCCATTTATTTAAACCACGTCTACGATACTGGGAAGTTAATTTGTCGATACAAATTCCAGCATTTGGAACGCATTTTCTTCGGTTTATTTGGAAGAAATCGTTTTTGATAAAAAATGAGAAATCTCTTCAAAGAACTACGTATCTGTATCTGGGTATATGATACAAAAACTTGTTTGTACTGCCAGAACACATACATACACAAAATGGATTTTATACCAAGTTATAAACTTCACGAAAGAAATATAGCTGTTTTCTCAAACATATTAATTTGACCATTTTGCGACGTTTTTGGGAAATCCGTGGTTTATTTTAGCAGTTGATATCAAATAATTTTCACTAAGTCTTTTAAAGAGCAAACGGTGAGAACTGAAAATATTTTTTAACAGCATGGTATAAACATAAAAAAGGAAACAATCTGTATACGTTTTTTTTTCATTGGAGCGGAATCCAGAAATTTTTAGTAGCTTCAGTTTTAAAAACATGCATTGTCGGTTTAAAAATTTCATTTTCAAGGCGACTAAATGTATAATGCAAATATCAGAAGCGGTATATGATACTTAGTCATGAAAAGCAAATTTATATTGAACAAAATTTTAAAACGAACAAACGTCTGACGGGTTTTTATTTTTAATCTGAATGATGCCTATATTATATCTATTTTGTTAAAAATCCCTTTGACCTTGCTATAGGATAATTTTCAATTTCACGCCAATCGAATGAGAATGAAAATTATAGCTAGTTTCTATGTCCTCGCGTAGGAATATTTGACGACCCAAATAACCATCTGCTTGTTTACCACGTTTGAAATAATTGTTAATTTGTGGCAATATTTTCTAGTCTACAATGGAAAGTGATTAAATACAGTAGCTTACCCGATTAAAATGAAGTAATTTCAAAATTATTCCACAAATTTTAAACGATAGTTAACCGATTTTTGTTTCAAATGACGTGTTTCATAGCTGCGCAACATACGTGATGTCACGCAGCACGTCGCCGAGAAATAGTCCCGATAGGAAACTTTGCAGCGCTAATATAATTTCCATATTTAGGTCAGGATAACTGAAAATAAAAGAAAACTTATACTTTACACTTCAGCAAAACAGCGATAAACATATTACTAAATTCTTTTTTTCAACTCGCGGGAGTTTCTCATGCTCATCTTGTCTCGTGGCGAAGCATGAGAAACTCCCTCTCGTTGAAAAAAATAAAAATAAATAAATAATCTAATATCAACATCTTATATTTTTTTAAATATACATAAGTTGATCAAGCGTCATAAATCATCAAGAAATATGCTTTTAATCCAAAGAAGGAGACTTGAAATTCCAATAAATCTGTCAATTCGTGGTCTATTTATATTAATGTTGGAATGTTAGGCTTCATACACTTCAATTTCCCTGAGATTTAAGAGCTGAATAGTTCCATCGGCTTGGAGCAGAAGTAGAACATTGCTTCCTATCAGACGTTTCCTACACTTAATTTTTAAGACTTGTCCAAGATAACCTGGCCCCAAGTAATCTCCACAAAAGTCCATTTTATTCCTTTCAATTTCTGTTCCAACATAATTATTCAGATTCTTCAAACGATAAGCTGAAATGTATAAAAGACATTTTTGATTTAAAAAAATAATAGTGTAACAAGATATGAGAAGTTGTAAGTTTGAAATAAATCTCATGTAATAAGATCATATCACAATTAGTTCATATTAGTATTATGTCATATCATATCAATTTGCTATTAATACACCCTCATTAAATGGGTTTCTACAATGAAAGATTGAAAACCGAAGTTAGACGCAGTGGTAGCGCATGTCCAATCAAAATGTGTCTTTAATGTGTTCTCCTTTTGAGCCTATAGAGTGAAATCATGTCCAATTTTGAAATAATGTTTTTTTTTCGGTAATACTTACCACAGCAGTCAATTCGGTTGATTGCCACAATTTCAACAACTTTGCACGTCACTTGTAGATCTATCAATAGGTAGGGCTCGGGTCCCCAATTTGTGGTTACAATATTCATATTTATCAGCCCATCAACTCCAAATGATGGAGAACAAATACTGCAATTGTAATAGGAACTCTGTGCAACTGGCTTATTGAGAGACAGCAATTTTATACCTAATATAAGAAGAAAATTCAGACAATCGAATCAAAACAAGTAAAAAGTTAAAGAACTAAATTTTAAGTGGCTGTCTTTGTAAGAATCATGCAAAATCTGAAAATGTGATGCACCCCCAAAAGACTACATATTTTTATTTTTGTAATTAAGTTGTTTTATGGGTCTATATTATGAAATGTGTAATTATTCATTCAAATCTACCTGCACTTAAGAGATAATCAACATTAAAAATCCAATAGATTCTATTGTATTTGAGTGTCATTTACAAAGTTATCTCCCTTAATTTTGAATTCTACAGTGCATTCTATACAATTTTATCTCCTATGAGCATGGGTTATACGAACAACCAGATGTTAATTTCTGTTTACTGAAGCATTTTAAACAAAATATCAAAAATAATAATATGTATGCTTTCCAACCATATATCACATTTTGCATGATTCTTAGCTGGAATGCTACTTAAAATGTAAATGACACACTAGTTTACCTTTTTTCCTATTACGTCTACTTCGGACGAGAAATTCATGAGAAAACCGTCGGGAAAAGCAGTGGAAATCAATTCTACTGGTGTATTTGGTCCATGCTTTCAATATTTATTAGAGTTCGTGTCTCATTCACGTTTATTTCCTTTATCGTGTCATTTAGTTATTTCATGTTTTTTGTTGTTTGTGTCTGTTTTTTCCTGTCTGTTTAGTCTTTATCCTTGGAATAGTTTTGTTTAATTGCCGCACAAACCTGCGTACAAACACAGTTTATTGGGCCTTACATTTAAAAATGTCAATGTTATCCTATTTCTATTACCGTTTGCATTGGTCTTCTTAGTGTAGTGTAAAGTGAAATTAAATTGTCTTTATAAAATCTCATATGTAATATTTTGAATTTGTTGTAATTACATTTTTTTCTAATTAAATCACGACCTTTTCTTAGGAAAATTTCGGGGAATTTTTCAAGGTATTTCAATTGACAATAAAATGTTACTGCCAATCTTTTTAATTGAACTTTCAGTATCAAACTTTTATAAGTTAACTATAGACAGGTTGATGACATTACTTTTAAATAGGAACAGTGTGGAAATGAGTTGATAATCCGAACTATATTAGTTTCCAACCAAAACAAAGTCACTTTTTATTGTGATTGTAATACTCCCAAATTTGACAATTCAAACATCGTTGGGAATTTTTCAGACCTTTATATATAATTTTCAACTAACCGTCATAGTGCTGCCAGTCAGCCTGGTTTATTCCCAACGTACTACTATTAACAAACACATCAGAAAAATGTTGACATGCTCCAGTCTCAATATTGTTTGAAATTGACTTACATATTGGATTGTTTGCGCATGACAAAAAACATTTCAGTGTGCTTTTTGTCTGGATGAAGAAAAGTTCATTCTCAGTCCTATGAATGTCATCAATGTTTGTGTCTCTAATTCCAGAACTAAAGTGAAGTTCAGCATGTATTCTTGGGTTTTGCAGTATCATAATGAATACTATCCACAGCAAGTTCATTACACTCGGCATTCTTTCGTCGTTAAGCTGTATGTCTTATAGTACTGTTTCGTAAATTATTTGAATAAAATTGTTTTATATATTCCTTTTCGGGTAAATTGAATATAATTAGATTTTAAAACGACCTTACAGATATATTGGAATTCTTGTTTCGGAGTTTATTCATTGATAAATATTCTTTTAAAGTTCAAAGTTTTTTTTACATCGAAGTTCAATTGACAATTCACAAGCGATATGCCATCCTTGGCAACATGTAGCAACCTTGTATTATTACGATATTGTTTGTTATATTTCGAAATAAATGGCCTAGCATGTATTTATTTTCCGTAATATTTGTGAATTTGATGCAGTTTAAATCCGAACTCAACTCATTTCTGTTTAAGGTAATAACCATGCTTATTTTGTTCTGTTCTTTTTTCCTGTCATTTATATCATAACTTACTTTGTATATTGAATTAGAACAAAGTTGGTTTCTAATAGCTGAATAATTTAATAATTTCACGCTGAATGGTTTTGTAGATTGCATGTTCAGAGAATCTAAAGCTTAAGATATAAATGTAGTGCTGTAAAAAAGAGTTACAACAAAGTTACCAAACACAATTCCGATTCATAACAAGGTTTAGTTAAAAAAAAATGAAATTAAAATAAATTGATTATTGCTTCTGATAGAGCATGCTATTGTCATCACTGGGCGTACCTCGTATCTGACCAAATAGAAGTAATCTCATTACGAATGTTACTTTCTGAAATCTTCTCCTCTACTTGACAGAGCTCAATGCAAATTGATTATTCCCTTGGAATTCAGAAATCTTTATCTAAGAAAAAACACAGTCGTAGTAGTATTACTTTAGATATAAATGTTTCTTACTGTACGCCATTGCTGCAAGAAAACGGTGATCTCAGGTCAGTATTCTCGCTTCGAGTGTTGGATGTCGTGGATTAGATATCAGGCTGAGTCACACCAAAGACTAAAAAGGCAGCCACTCACGCGGTTTTCAAGAAGATAGTTTGACAACTGGTTGACTCGGAGTCAGAATATTGTGTCTGAGTAAGGTGACATGCTGTTGTTCCTGTGACGATAACTAAGCGTGTCGGAGTAGTACAAATAATTGTCTGTTCGATTAGTTAATCGTTTTCATCTTGAAATGCATGAAATGTCTGCCACAGGGCCTTTAACTTTAATAAAACAATTTATCAATTAAAAGCTTCAAAGGAACGAAAAGAATGGAACACACCCGCCGATAATGTGAAAAGTAACCACTCATATAAAGAACGGCTACACGTACATATACATGCATCTCAGTGACAACTGCTACTTCTATCTACGTAAATTGCATAGCCAATTCGGCTGCAATGACTTTGCAAGCTATAGCAGAAAACAATGAAATCAAGGGTTCCAGGTTTATATAAGAAATGATAAAATCCATGTTTTCTAAATGCTGAAAAAAAAGTATAAAATTCGATTAAACATTGACAATCTTTTGCCTTTTCCCCATATTTTGACAAATATGTTGATATCTCTCAAGCTTTGAAAACCATTATTTTCCTTTTTTGTCAAAACTAAAGGGAACACTACTCATGAAATTGCAGAGGAAAGAAAGTAGAAATGGCAATTGTGTCAAGGATATACTATTCCAATATTCAGCCCTACAAAAATAGTGCAAAATACATGAAATAACAGCTTAGGTAGTTTTTAAAAAGTGAGCTTTATTACCAGTGCTTAATTAGTTATTGTGTGTTAAGTTTTGTTTTTTTCTTATTTTCAAATATTAAATGTAATTTATTTTATTTGAACGTATTTGAATTATCCAACTGTGGACGCTTTGGTCTTTTCTTGCCGATATCTATTTTTTTCCTTTAGGATAAATCTTTTATACGTGTTTTTCACAGACTTTTACATGAACAACTTTTCGACAGTTTCCTGATTAATCCTTTCTTGGAAAATATTGTTTGGATGTGTAAATGAACATCGACAAAAAATTAACATTTAGAAGTTTTATATTTTGATCAAGCTTCATATATCATTATCATAGAAACTGTTATTGCACAAAGAGAAATCAGGTCCTCGATATGAACTGAAATCAAAATAATATAATTTAAGGAAAAAATACTACACAGACACACACACAGACACAACAAAGAACATGAAATAAACAAAGTGACATGCACAAAGAAGCAACCTCGACTTTATTAACAACTTGGAATATAGACCTGGTGCGTCGGTTGGGTAAAAGAGAAATCAAAGGAAATAATATTCTAGAGGAAATCAAAAAATGTAATCCAGTGACTAAAACCAGACATGGAAAACAGACACACACAACAAAAACACAAACAACCAAACTATGCATACAAAGTTACAAAAGTAAATGACTCCACTAAAATCTGGGAGCATAGACCAGATGCACCGGTAGAATAAGCACCTGTAATTATTAATATTGGAATGTTCGACTCCATATAGTTCAACTTCAGTGAGGTTTAAGATTTGACTAGTACCATCGGCGTGGAGCAAAAGAAGAACTTTGCTTCCTATCAGGACTGTTTTGCACTTAATCTTTAAAACTTGACCAAGATGGCCTGGCCCCAAATATTCACCACAAAGATCCATTTCATTCTTCTCTGTTTCTGTTCCCACGTAAACATTTAAATTAAACGTTCACCTGAAATATATAAAATACATCATTGAGTCTTTTCTTTTAATATGAAATATTGTATTTCATCGAATAATACCTACGTATCATACAGCTTTATTCTAATAAGCTTAAATTTATCAACGACGTTTGAACTGTCAAAGGCTTAGGAAACATAAAGATTTCAAAAATTTACTGCATTTAAAATTAGAAAAATACTGTTTAAGTACATCAAAATTCAAAACATCAGTTGATTTAGTAATTTTCAATGCATGCATTCAATATTGGATACCAATAGCTTATCAAATGCGAATATATATATATATTCCTGGGTGGAATGGACATGATCTAATGTCTCATACCTTTGCATAGTCAATTTTATGTCCTTCTCCCGGCGAGGTTAAACATTAAATTGCTGTGAAATATATGGCAAAGTCGCCTTCACTTTGTACAGCGCCCTACACTAATCAGTCAGCATGTTTCATGCTGGGGTAGTCAGGCCATAGTACGAAAAATCTGACCGCAAACCATAGAGGTGCATCGTGTTGGGAACGATGTGTCCCATCCCTTTTTCATGTTATCATCAGTTCATGTTTATCTCCTGAACATAGCTGAAATATTGCTCCTCGGGCGTTAAACCTCAATAATCAATAGGTCGACCTATTTCAGGATTTCAACTTAGATGCATGGTCGTACAGGACAAATAATCAAGGTTGAGTTGCCTTGTAGGATAGTGGATCACATTATCGACACTTCTGAAATCAAACAAATATTGAATACACACATACACCTCAGAATGTGAGGACTCTGATAACAATTTACGTTACACACATAATGAACTTGTACATCTTTAATTAAAGAAGTTATCTTTAGAGGACGTGACCGAGTAATATTTGGTTTGATTGAGGGTGATTTCTTTATTATTGTTTGTGTAACGTAAAGCCACAAATATTTCATGAATTATTAAGACGAGAACATATTATATAAGAATTACGTGGAAATATTAAATAAATTCGAAGTAATTGGAAATAAGAAAGACACAAATCTGACTGCCATTGGGAAAAGGGGAAATGGCAATGATTGGAAAATTTTACAATGTTATAGTATGACCCAAAGAGCTTACGCTTTATGGATTCCACACACACACACACGTTTGCATACTAAAGTCCGTGATCCAAATATTCTCGTAGGACCTGACAAAATCCGTCGTAGCGAAGGATGATTAATTTTAGTACAAGTTAAAGAAGGACAACGGACCAGGTTTTAAAGTAGTGGTGTGCTTTCGGTTAATTCCTTTTAGTACATTTAACTCAACATGGGCAAGTCCAAGCTTGAAAATAATCGTGAAAACGTATTTTGTCTTTTCTGGTTTCAAAATTTAATTTGAAACTACTAGAAAGCCACTTTGAACAAAAAACAAAGTTTTACTGTGAAAGTTACTTGATTGTCAAAGAGAATAAAGCAATGTTGATACAAAAAATACCAGTTTTATATACCGTAAATTTCGATTTGCTGTACACGTGTTTGAAGGAGTAACAACTCATCAGCAGCATTAAAATCAAATATGTAGAAGATCATAATCAAAATATTAATGTATACAAGAAGTACTTATAACCAAATCTATCGAAAGAGGAAGCAAAAATCCATCACCGAGAGGTTCTACCATATGCAATGCAAGGAATGAAACATCGATGTTTTACGTATTTTTAAAAGCCTGTTTTAAGTGAAATTAAATAATTTGTATTATTCTGGACTTTATTCGAGATTATAAAGGATCAAGAACCCTTTTTTTATGATTATATTTGGCAACACTTACCACAGCACTCGAATCGGTTGAATACCAAAATTTTAACAACTTTATACGTCACTTGTAGATATATCCAAATATAGGGCTCTGGTAACAGATTTAAGGTCAAGGAAAAAAAAACAATAAAAAAGATACAAATTAAATCCAGACATAAAGAAAAAAAACAATGAACAAACAAACAAAAACTTAATTTGATAAAAAAAAATATATCATCAAGATTTTGGTATTGACGTTACAATACTAATGATACAAAGTTTTGTCTTATATTTTGTATTTGTTTATTTGTTTTTTTTGTGATTCAAAAATACCTGGCACAAACTATGAGATGATTGATCGACGCTCTTAATTGCAGGCAGAACATCTCTCAATTTCTGTTCTTTAGTTTCCTTCCATTTAAACTACATCATAGCATTTTGTTCTAATGGTTTATGTCTTGCATACTGTAATCTTACACTATCTACGTCAACAGTCGAAAACCTCAGGTTAATCATAAATTCTTTAAAAAATGTGTGGATTAAGTTGTTTCGCCATCGAACAAGATGCTTGTCTGAAGGTTGTTTGTCTAAGTTGTGTGCTTCTGAACACGAGAGTAAAATATAGCAATATTGTTACATAGTTTCCAAATGCCAATTTTGATTACTCATTCCAAATGCCTGTTGTCAAATATTCTAAAATCCCGTTACTCCACATCCAGTTCATGGTCGCCAAATGTCCCAGTTAGTGAGAAGTTTGTCTCATTCTTCTTTCTCGAAATCACATCCCTATCATAATACATTTTGTTAGATAAATACAATCATTTTCAGACAAAAGACTGACTTATTTCATCAAAACAAGCATTTAAAAGTCTATTTTGTAAACATTTGCATTAATATACATACCCTTACAACTTGTTTCACAACTTCCACCACACTGAAAAATTGAAAAGAAATACTTGATCGATACCAGAGCAATAATTGTTCTACATACAGTTAGTTATAGAGATTGTTATATAGTCGTAATATATTATATTTCATGGTTTTATATATTCTGAAATATAAAATATCAGCAGAGGGTAAAGGGGTTTCAGAGTCGATTTGGGAGGCAAAACTTAAAATCATATACAATTGTCCCCTTAAACATTTTACATGGGCTCAGAATCGAACTGCAACCGGGCTATGTTGGTAAAATCAGTACAGCTATTGTATGGTATAAACTTCCAAATTGCACAATTTATACCCCATTCCCCATTTCCATTCGTCCCCATCCTGATTCCTCATTTAGAATTCAAAATTATAAATTCAAAATCCAAATTACTCTTACATTCCTAATTGTATTTTCTTTTCAAATATTTATATTATGAAATTAAATTATATATTTTTTACTGTTTGTCACTGTTTAATTCTTTTTTCATATCAATAAATACCTTGTTATTAATTTCTTAATCCTCACCATTCATAATTTCTATCCTCCATACAAAATTCCCATTCCCATTTCCATATACCAGAAAAATAGATCAGTTTTCCCCTTATCATATTTACAGTTAAAACAGTACAGGAAATACATTAATTTTGTTATAAAATTCAATAAATTAATTGATTAATTGGAGATAAATACTGTAATCTGATTGGTTAAAATAATTTTGTAGTATCTCAAATGATAAAAAAAATATTGACCTGCCCCTATTCAGTTAAATTCAGAGCTACGTTTCTCATGTTCAAAGATACAAAAATGTTTTTTGAAATTAAGTTATAAGAATTGGCTATAATAAAAATTTTGTCTATCGAAAAATAACATAAATTTTCCATATGCATATTTTGTTTATTGCACATTGCACAATAAGCGATACGCACATGGAAAATGTATGTTCTTTTTCAATAGACATTTTTTTCATTAATGCCAGTTCTTAAATAGTCTATACTATTTTCGTCAGAAAAGGAATATTTCGTAGCAAGATTTGGATTTCGGAAATAAAACTTTTACATGGAGCGTATGTTACGTTTTCAACTTATACACAACTATATCTCCCAGGGAGAAATGGCGTAATTTAAAGTCAGTATAAAGGTCATGGTTCCAGCGTAACGTAATATTTAAGAGACATGTAAACGCAAGAAAAAAAACTAACATAGGAATGAATGGCATATTGTTTTGATAGTTACTTTATCACGGTTCATATCGGGTAAGCCCGCTAAAGTGAACCCAGATATTAACCGTGATAAAGTCAAGATCTAAAGCAAAAAGAAGCCTTTTATCTGCAACTTACTATTTATAAAGGAAAATTACACAGCTACCTGCAATAGATTAAAAATCTCACTCAAAAGCACCACTAAAATGGGGTATATTTTCTTTGGATGACCACTGATCGTCATGTTTTGTGATACGGTCCAATCAAAATTCAGCATGTGCATCAGTTAATGAAGCGATGTAACAGAGGGAGGTGACATTAATCAATTATTTGATTGTTAGGTTTTGTTTGTTTTTGTTTCTGATAGAGGAAATACGTTTCAGTATAGTCTAATTATATTCGCGAATCCTTTTTTTCCAACTAGTTATTTAAAATTCAAATTAATAATACAGTGGAAATTAATGTTGTACTTTATCTATGTTTATAACTGGTCGTGAAACTCGAAATCAAACTAAGCCTTAAAACCACAATTGAAAATACATGTTTATAGAATACTTTTACTTAGCTTACTGCCTTAAAAATCAATAATTGTAGTTAGTGGTTTAAAATTGATTTTGTGAAATTTCTATTCACAAAGTAACAGAAAAAAAATATTATGAATACGACTTTTTAGTAAAATTCGTACATGTACAAGTTTCTCACTTATGAATCAAGTAAAAACTGCTTAAGTCAATGTAAATGACAATAAAATCAGTTCACAATAATTTAAGTCGAGAAAAGAGTGGTGGATCTTTCAGTAAAGGCTTCAACAGAGTCAGGAGAGGAAAGAAACTTATTTAAATATCTTCATTTTCGAGATCTTAACTGTTTCATTGCCAATTCTTAAAACAACTCTATACTTGTAAAATCAGCTGAAACTGTCAGTATCAATGACAACATAATTATTAGAACTGCCATTTAGGATTCTTTTTATCAGTAGGATTTGAAAGATTTGCTAATATCGTGTTGTTAGTTATTCTAAATTAAAAAGAAAGAAAACATTCATCAAACATAAGATACAGCAACAATCAATCTCACTCAATTATTTTAACACGTTTATTCTAATATTTTCTGTTTTAAAAAAGTCAATTGCAATTTTAATTCGATTAAAAATAATTGGCACAAGAAAGGTACAGCTTTCCATCTCCAATGCTCCTCAATATGAACGAAATTATAGCGTATCAATAAAATTTTCTCAACGACATATTAAAAGTGGTTTATTTTATTATTATTTTTTTGCGACAAAATAATTCGTTAATGGCAGGTACACGTTTAATGATACCTCAAAATCATCATTAGATTGATGATAAGGAGCAAATCATGATAGTATTTCATTGTTTGGGATATAGCGGCCACTGTTTTACATGTATATGCTACAAACTCCTTAAGACACCTATTGAAACATCATATAACTTGTCACTATTAGACTGGTTAATTATGGTTTCCGTGTCAAAATATGAAATATCCTGAAATATTTTATATTTAAATAATGCTGCACTCAGTCAAAATTGATGTAAGTAACCATTTAAGATGAATAAAATCTAATGTTGCTCCATCATATATTATACTGCAGTTACCTTTACTCAAAATATTCATCGATGTCATGAAGCAAGCTCAAATTGAAATTTGCAAAATATGTTCTTCTTAATAACACTACAGATGAAAATGTGGCGGTCATTTCTGAATTCGGTATGTTTCTGTTTGTACATGGTCTTGTCAGCTGCAGAAGGATTATGCATATTTTAACTTTAAAAGATTTTGAAAGAATTTGTTGTGACTGTTTTATAATTTCATATCTATTTTTTTGTTTCTTTGGTTGATTCGTAATGACAAAGAAATTGACGAAACTGAATTTCACTCTTGGATGGAAAGATCGTAATACCCTCGTAAAAAGAAAATTTGACAGCAATTGAAAGTCGAGTATTGAATAAGAGTCTGGAAAACATGCAACAATATAGATTGCAATTTCGTCAACTGTTGTGATCATGATGTGTGGGAAGATATGCATCATGCCAATATGAACTTCTACGTCAAAATCAGCAACAGTGACAGTTCTTGAGCTTGCCAGACAACACACGGTATTCCAACATCGTCGCAGTGACCTAATGTTATTTATGCTTATTCTCGAACAGAAAAAAAGACATACATAAAATAAAAAAAAGATGTGAATTTATCTTACATAATTTCAAGGTCATTAAACGGAGGTGCTTCTATGAGGTTGATGATCAAATTATTTGAAATCAGCAGTGAGATCTTCAGGTATTCAGGGCAAAGATTGTGATCAAAATACATAACGCAGAACTTCTATCATATATTACTTAATTATGTGGTACATCAATATTGTGTCTCAACCAGTCATTGTGTCCATAATGAACTACAAGTGTGTAAAAATGAATAGTGTGTCTCCAGTGTATATACAGCATGCCCGATTATGGAAAGTATATGGTATTCATGGTGGTCTTTATTACTTGTATAAAATTTTTCTATTTTTGTTTTTTCTTTTTGCTCTTGTTTTCAGTTTAGCAATTATATTTAGAACAAGGGAATATGTTCCCTCTTTGGACACTAACCCATAAATAAATTGCATTTCAAAAACTTTCCCTTTCATTATTCTATAAACAAAGTGACAAAATGTTTGACGTGGCGACTTTTCAATCCGAATTGTCAACTTTTCTTTCCTATGTGGCAACATCAATTCAGCACCTGCGTATGGAGTTTTCATATAACAACTCATACGTTATGAAAAAGCTTGTCGTAACTACACAGACTTTTAGTATCGCGCTAGACGTCTCTCAAATCGGATTCTGCAACAGAGTATTGTTGCTACAATATTGAAGTCATCACCAAAGAAGTTTATTGGTCGTCAGCAGTAAAGAATAATCAAGGGAACCAATGTTATAACGGTAATCAAAGAAATGTAATCCAAGGACCAGACATGGAAAAACAGACATACACAACAAAGAACATAAAGTAACTAAAATCATGAACTCATGGATAGTTACGTTGTATCCATCTGCGCCATGAAAACTGATTTGTTAAACGTTTCATAGTTTTCCTTTCCCTTTTCGTTCACCCCGGACTTGACTTTTTATGACCAACGCTTACCCTACCGGTGCACCTGGTTACTTTATGTTCTTTGATGTGTTTGGTGGTTTTAATGTCTTGCCCTTGTCCCTAGATTTTGATTTCCGGAATAATCTTTAATCCCTTGATAATTCCTTGAGAAGAGTACAACAAACATGTCTTTAGAAACTGTTTCCAAATCAGCCAGTAAAAATAATGTCCCTTAATCAATGTATTTTTGATACCAAGCCCCTGGTTGTATATTCTAGATAACCGCCTCGTTTGTCTCACGTAAACGTGCTTGTTTTGACTATGGTAGATCGTGGGTTCGATCCCTGACCGAGTCACTCCCAAAAGCATAAAGGCTGGATGTCACTGCTTCTCTGCAAAACAAGCGGTATCTTAGGGTAGAGAGAAATGTCTGGCAGGCTCGAAGTCTATATAAAGTGTACGAGCTTTCCAATTATATGTTGTTTATTAGAACAAGTAAAAATAATATACGCATCAGCATGTTGGACTAGTACAAAGCTGTGTATGTACGATTTTTACAAATATTTCTCGTCCTGAAATGCTGCAATATCTGCATTCGGACATTCAGAGACTCTCTATATAAAGGATTATAGTAATGGTGGAGCAGGGTAAAAACAATTATCCCAATTTTAAAATTATAAATTTTATCCTACCAAATGTAATGTTTCAGTATAACTCCCATTTTTGTAACATTTACAATAATTGTGTTAAATACAAAATAATAAATAATGATAATGATAAATATATAACAATAGTAAAAAAATCATGCCATTCGACGAGGTAAATTCATTTTGGATTATTTCATCGTTGAGTGATTGTTTTATCATATCGAGCAATGAATAATGGAACTACAATTATTTGTGGTTACAGCTCTTTTATATGTATGCTTCCTATCCGGCACGTTTTCAATTCAATATCACACCATATATAATATACAGAAATTATACTTTTCATTTGTGTATGAAGTAATCACCTTCTTTTATCAGTATATTATTCACCATTCACTGTTCTTCAAATTAAATTCACCATTTACCCCGTTTCCCATTTCGCCATGCTCAATAAAATATGAAATATATATTTCTGCAAGGGTTCTGAAACAAAGGTTTCAATAAATGTGTATTTTTTTTTTACTTTAATAGATCTGCAAAAATGTCTGCCTACAGAGCAACTGGGATATGTGCCCCAGGTGGTGGAATGGGGTACCGATGGCTTGTTACATGCTGGGGTTGTCAGGCTATAATACGGAAAACCTGACCGCAAACCATAGTGGTGAACCGTGTTGAGAAAGATGCCACGTTCCTCGCACGTTAAAGAACCCTACTGTGGTTTTCTCTCGGAGTAGGAACCATAGGGCTCCGCCACAGGAGGCTAAATTGCCCGACCCTACCCACCTCTCCCTATTTCTAGTGGCAATCAAAATTTGTCGATCCCATTGTCCTTGTGTCCCATCCCTTTTTCATTTCATCATCATTTCATGTTCATTTTATCATTAATTTTGTGTTCATCGTCTGAATATAGCTGAAATATTGCTGCTCGGACGTTAAACCCCAACAAACAAACAAACAAACATTGGAAAAATCAATAACATGCATGTCAAAACCCCACCGACATGACAATGTTATATCACCTAAGAATATTTTTTTTTTCTTTTTGAAAAGACCATTATATGATTTCTGCAATACTGGCTTTTCAAGAGAGGGTTAGGAAAAAGGATTTAGACAGGGTTATTTGCTTTTGAAATGTTAATTTTAATGCACTTCAATAAAACTAAAACTTAACGCACCAATATGATATAGAAAAAAATATATATTGTCTTTTTTCTTGATTCTAATGATGCAAATAGTGAAATAACACTATCGTAATGAATGATTTTTTTTTAATAAACAATAGTGGCCACCAGTTTTGGAAAAATGCCACGTCCCTTGCTCGTTAAAAACTCTCCGAAGTATTTGATAGGAATAGGAGCTTCGGCCACTTTACAGAAGGCTAAATTGTCCGATCCTACCCACCTCCCCCTTTTTCCAGTGAAAGTTGAATTTAATAGACCCTGTCCTTGTCTCCTATCCCACTATTCATTTTATTATAATGCAATGTTCATTGTCCTGATATAGCTATATATTACTGCTTGGACATCAAATACCAATCAATCAAACAAATTTTAAATTAAAAAAAGTTCCATCACATATTTATCAATAGACGAATAAATCAATTATGCACAGAAATTGTTTTATATAGAGCGACCAGCCTATTGCATATTTATTTAAATATTAGGTTCGGAAGTAGCTACGTACTTACACGAAAACTTGATAATTTATATTCAATAGCATGAACATATTTTATATTAATTATTCAATAATTTTCCAACAGTTTATTTAGAATGAAGTAAAATCAAACCGATGATTAAAGGGAAATCAAAAGAACCAGAATTCGAACGGTTATAGAAAACGTAATATACGGAAAAAAACTCGACCATTAGAAAAGACGCACACAATAAAGAATGTAAAGTAACCAACATAACGCTAGGGACTAAATTTTCCTACAAACAATGCGCAAAGAGCAGGTGCACACTTTGCAAAAGAGTTAACAATTACGAGCTCATGATCATGCTAACATTGATACATGTATTACTACAAGAGCAACACTTGTTGTGTTAGTAAATGTCAAATTCCCTCCCCCACAAAAATTAAATAAAACGAACAAATGATTGTTTTGTTGGCTTCCGGATGAAAATGTATGCATTTTAATGACATGGCGACTTTTTCATATGTCTTTCCTGTTTAATGAAAAATACAATGGAAGAGTGAAGCTAGTAGAGTGCTCACATTAGAAGACCCATGCATGGTATGTATATAATGTGATATGTTTTGCGAATTATATCCTTTTTTCAAACATTCAACACAATATTGTAATACAGGGCGCATCGACGGCGTCAAAAGTTCACTCAAATCAAGATATCAATGTTCTATAAAACAAACGATAAATATTTAACACACATAATCATAGTACTTACTGTACAAAGGGAAACAATTCAATTTATTCAGAACAATTCACACTGCAAAGCTTTTATATCAAGGAAACTCATTCATTATATAAGTTGTCTTACATATATATTTCCAAATAGATATTTATTGTTCCATTATGAATAATATCTATTTGCAAAATTGTGGCAACAAAATTGAACTTGATAACTAAATTATCTAAACTATCCATCTGCACCATAAAAACTTATTTATTCAACGGGTCATATTTTTCCTTTCTTCGTTTGTCTACCGCGGACTTGACCTTTTATGAGCAACTCGGCAGGTGTTTCTAAAAAACAGAGGACGCTTATCCTACCGGTGCACCTGGTCCATGCTCCCAGTTTTTAGTGGAATTCGAGTTGCTCATTTGTTTTTGTTACTTTGTATATATGATTTTATTTACTTCATGTTCTTTGTTGTGTATGTCTGTTTACCATGTCTGGTCTTTGTCCCTGGATTACATTTATTTGATTATCGCTATAACGTTGGTTCCCTTGATTACTCTTAAATAACTGGAAATTAAAGTAATAAAATCAACATACAAAGCTTACCAAAATATTAGTTAATAAGGGCTATGAATATCCTAATTCCGTTCGGTCTCATACAGGTCATATACACATGTATTACCCTGTATATAAAATTATCAACAATAAAAAACAATTGTAAGCAGTATTCAGTAAGTCATGAAAACGAGACCTAATTCACAATCCATAAAAAAAAGCAAACTCTGAATAGTGATATAAAAATATAAACGAAAGTTTTATTCCACTAATGGTTTTATCTATTTCACTCAACACTTTCATATTAGGTGCTATCATGCAAAACTTAAGTCAAATGAACTACATGGGTATCTTTTCTTACAACAACCCCTCCTGAACCATTGTTGATTTGATTAATCTTTCATTGATTACGTATATTGAAAATGTGGATTCACTATTTCAGAATAAGATCTAAATACTTTTTAGAGGGAGATGTATTTTGGGGTTTGGTTCATGGGAAAAATACCTTGCCTATGATTAGTTTTTGGGTGGCAAAACTCTTAGCCTTACCTTTTTACTATATGAATGGAATTTCATAAAACCTCCACATAATATTGAATAACGTTTATATACAAGAGTTTGACCTGAATTTCATTTTTTATAGCTCCCTTTAGCATTCATGAAGATCAGGTACTATCGTTTTAGTGAGGAAATATTTCAGGGTGTGTGTTATATGCATGTTAAAATCACCCTAGAACCAGATCCGTTGATTATTTTTGATTTGGAAGACAAGTGGTGCCCTTTATTGATATCTTGATCGATCTCAATTTATTTTCAAGGTCATTGGTCAAAAGGCGTAGATTATCAGTAAGAGAACGATTTGGGTATCAATTTAGTGAGGGTTTCGTATAGGTCTTCAAGTTTTATCTAATTATACATAACAATTAGGTTATTAATCAACTATGAATCGGCATATAAAGACTATAGCACAAATGTGAAAGATTACGTAGAGATACATTGTTCTACACATTGGGCTATAATTTATTTTGACAATTATGTTATTAGTCGTCTATGAGTCGGCTTTTGGAAATGGTACAAAAAATAAAAAAAAACATACTACATACTGATACACACAGGCAAATATTCATGTGTAGCTACCTACGTAATTCAAATGACTTCACATGAAATTAACATGATTTTCATCTGAAACTCACTAAGCCTAAGCTTTGTCTGAACAATTAACATCACATTCAGGCTCGATTCGCATTTTTCTTACTTAACTTGGGTCAAAATCACATACATTTTGTGTGAAGTAATTTACCAGTGCAACAAAAAAAAAAATAGTAAACTTCTTAATAAAACCAGTAGCACCATGGAAACAGATTTGAGTCGTCGCATATGTAGGCTACATAACCAGGTGTATTTAAAGACTTCTGAAAATGTTTATATATGTATCCATGGCGTGCATATTAAAATATGCTATTTGCCTGCTAGCATTATATCGATACTGACTTACTGTCAACATGGATTTTTTTGGGAAGGTGGAAGGGAATGAGTGGTTGTTTTTGGTGATTTGCTAAGAAAAACATTTCACATCGGTGTAAATTTCGCTGTTAGTCTTTTTAACGTCTAAAATAGATTAAAACAAAAATTACATTCGGGAGTATTGTAGAGCAAATTATGACCACGCAAACACTTTTACGTTTTTCATAATTTACCTACGAAAACCGTAGTGACAAGCAAAGCAATTTGTGATAATAAAACATAAATGAGTATTGTATATGTAACAATGTGATGCTGGAAAATAATTCAATATGATTTCAATTAAGTATTTTTCAAGAAGAATTACGTTCATCTACAAAGACTGTCCCGGCTGACGCAAGATTCTATAAATGATTTCGATTAAGAGGCTTAATATATCGAAAATTACAATATTATTATTGATAATATGTTGAACATGAATCAAAGATTTGGAATGTTACAGAATATGGTTTGTTTTGGTCATATTTTATCAAATAATTTATTTATCTTCAATAACGTATGGAAAATAGCCAACCATAAACTATAAAGGTCTTTCTATTTGATTTGTTGTATTCTTATATTCATATGTAAATCAATAGTCTGAAAGTATAAATCCTCATTGATATATGAAATTCTAGAAGCCATAAACTTTAACTTCTGCAAAGTTTAAAAGTTGATGACTGTCACTGGCTTTGAGGACAAGAAGGACCATGCTCCCCATCAAGTTAGTTTCACACTTCATTTCAAGAACCTGTCCGTTATAACCTGGTCCTGTATATTTGCCGCAAAGGTTTATATTTTTCTCTTCTTTTCTTTCTCCTACGTAAACATGAAGATTCTTTAAACGCTCTCCTAAAAAGATTAATTTTTAATCTGTCATTTTCTGAAGAATGTATGTAACGAGTAAAATAGCATATAAATTGTTTCATATAAACCTTTAGTGTAACTATAAATAGTAAATGTTTGTTTGTTTGTTGGGGTTTAACGTCCCAGCAGCAATATTTCAGCTATATTCAGACAATGAACATGAAATGGATGATAAAATGAACATCAAATAAAAAAAAAGGATGGGTCACAAGGATAATAGGGTCGACAAATTTTGATTGCCACTGGAAGAAGGGGGGATTGGTAAGGTCGGGAAATTTAGCCTCCTGTGGCGGAGCGCAAAGGTTCCTACTCCTATCGAATACCACATCAGGGTTCTTTAACGTGCGAGGAACGTGGCATCTTTCCAAACATGGTGCACCACTATGGTTTGCGGTCAGGTCTTCTGTATTATAGCCTGACAAACCCAGCATGTAACACACCAGGGGTACCCCATTCCACCACCTGGGGCACAAATCCCAGTTGCTCTGTGGGCAGAGCGCCCTAGCCCCAGGCTAGGGTTCTGAGCACTATTTAGTCGCCTTTTACGACAAGCTTAGCGCTGCTGCAGGCCTATTCTTTTAACACCCGGACCTGCGAAGGGCATAAATAGTAAATACTAATGCCTCGACATTATTGGCATGCACCTCAACCTAAGTATTTTGTCAAAATACAAACGACTCCGTCGAATGGAAAATTGATTTGGCAAGTCAGACATCAGGGAATTTAACACCAATTTAAAGCTTGTAACAAGATACATATAGTATTCTCTTAACCATTGATCAGTGAGTGGCCCACAGTGAAAAACAAAACGAAACAAAAAAGAAAACAAACAAAAACACCCATGCACAATTAAAAAATCATGTTGAAACAGACAAGGCAAAGACTCACAACAAAGAAAGAACACAATATAACCATAGTGGTTCATACAAAGTAACCATAGTAACAAAACTCGGAATTCACTTTGACATGAATCTATTGCCCCGGTATAGTTAGCGTCATTTGCCTTCCTTAAATATCCCGCCGAGTTGCTCTTAAAAAGTTAAGTCCGGGATAGACGGAAGAGGAAAGAAAAAACTATGACACTTCGGACAAATTTGTTCTAATGGTGCAGGTGGATACGAGTTCATGACGATGACCATAAATAGTAGTGACTTTAATCTTGCATTTTTTTTATTTCGAAGACAGCGAACCATTTGATATCTTGGACGCCCCAGTATCAAACCACTTAAAAAGAAAAGAAAAGAAAACAAAACAAAACAAAAAAAACCCAAAAAAAACCCCAAAAAACAAAAACAAAAACAAAAACAAAACAAAAACAAATACAAATATAGTATTAACATTTTTGGATTAAAAAAGTGACGTCATGTAAATCAAAACAGTTATTCAGGTAAATGTATATACACAAAACAAAACAAAATACAGAAACTATACAAACCAAGACAAAACCAAAAAGGAGAAATAAATAAATAAACAAAAAACTGACAGAATAACACCAAACAAACAAAAATAAACAAATATAAAGTAAAATAAAATTCATAATAAAAATAATCATAATAAATAAGAATACAACTTACCACAGCACGCAACCCGATTAAATAGTTGAACTTCCACAACTTTATAAGTCCCTTGAAGATATATCCATACATATGGTTCTGCTTCAAACAGTGTGGCTACAATGTTATCTTTATCTATCGAACCATCGGTCCCAAAAGCTGGATCACAATTACTATCACCATGATATGTACTCTGTATTATTGGTTTATTGAATGATATTAACCTGATGATACCTACAAAAATGTCAAACACATACAAAAACAGAACGAGACCAAAATTGTAGGCTAACAATTAGTTCATAAAAAAATATAATCCAAAATCAACCCTAAAACCCTACATTATGTCTATGTTTGTTTTTGTTTGTTTGTTTTTTACTGTTTATTATTATCTCTCGTTTTATGCAGCTTGTAAATGTTATTAACCTTTATTTCAAATCAAATTCAATACACGTCTTGAATCAATAAATACTTAAAAGCTACTTTCCCCGTCACCCCACTTTCAATATTCCAATCCATCAATACACTATCCCAATTCCCCTTCGGTATTCATAAGACCTCATGCTATATAATGTGAAAAAGCGTTCTACATATAAGCACTGCATCAACGTTTATTACCTTAATCCTTGTCTAATGAAATAAATGTATGTGCATTTAAGGAGGTAGAACTAGGATAAGGGACACAACTCTTAAAAATCATTGGAACGTTTGTATTCAGCGTTTACGTCAATCTTATGTAAGCATCTTATGAACTTGGATTCATCTTATTCTGCTTCATACGAAAGCTTGACAGGCTTTGGTGAAATTGAATATAAGACAAACATATCACTGATTTAATGAGTTATGTCCCTTACCCTAGGTCTACCTCCTTAATATATTGTTTTTAATATTTTGCCTGTTTTACCCCAAATGACTTGAGCGTCTAAATGCCTGAATATTGAACATTATTTGAAATCATGTAGTTGTGATAATAGATCCATTTAAAGAAAATATACCGTTTAAAGGGTAACCAATTAAAACATTATTCTGCTAATCGTTCAGAAATCTTTTCAAGTTAAATGAAAAGTCGTTGGTTACTTCAAATGATATATTTTTAAATAAATGAAAGAATGATTAAACGTAAAAAAACAAGAATAAAAAAACATAAACAAAACAAAATAAAACAAACATAAAAAAAACAACAGAAACAAACAAAAAACAAAAAACAAAAACAAAAAAGAAAAAAATAAACAAACCAAAAACAAAAAACAAAACGAAACAAAACAAAAACAAATAAAAACAAAACGATACAAAAACAATAAACATGGAAAAAACGCATTTATCCCAGTTAGAACATCTAACTGAATATAAGAAAATTGCAACATAACCACACGGTCTAATTTTAGTTACACAAATCGTGCGTGTTAAATGATCAAAATTCCTAACATCCGTTAAGAGCAAAATACTCTTAAGAACATTCCAACCAAATATTTCTCAAATTGATGGCAAAACAAAATTGCGATATCCATACGATCGATAAAATATGTATGTATTTCAGAGGAGAAAATCTTTTGAAACAATAGTCTGCAGAAAAGTCACAAATTCAAAGAAGAAAAATAGGTTGATTGATTGATTGATTGTTGTGGTTTAACGTCCGAGCAGCAATATTTCAGCTAGGAAAAATTATATTTGTAATGACTAATCAACATGAAACACTTAGGGACAAAAGATCCTGTCAATCTAAACAGCCTTAAAAGTCTCATTTTTCTTCTGTATCCAAAGTAATCCTAATGAATTTATTGTACTCGAATTCTGTTTAGCATTTTCAGAAAATAAAACAAAAAGTTTTTTTAAAAGGGATAGCAATAGTTCAAATGACCCTTTGGTGTATGATTGCACCATATATAAGCAGAAACATACAAGTCATTCACAGATAAAACATGTGTACACTAAATTTATGAGAATTGATCACTTACAATAGTAAAAACTGTTAACACGGTAAACATAAACATCAAAGCTTTTACGACTAAATACGCTGGACTTACTTTACTATATTGATGTCATTATTGTCAAATGATTTTCAACTGAACTGAACATACATTTTTTAAACGAATCATTACATAACTCTTGAAAGAAAATTACATTTATATCATCATAGTTTATAGTTTCCAACATGATTATTAATCGCAATTCGATTGCGCAGTTTCAAGTTTAAAGGTTGTTCAAGGAATGACTTCGAAAACGTCGATAAACCCAAAAGATCATAGAGGAAAAACTCGAGAAAGAGTGTATGACCGGGGTAATAGGGCAAAGGTAAAGGACAAAATAAGTATGATTTACTTCTGTCTAATCAATTTTGTGTTGGTGCCAATAAAATATGTTTCAACCAAACCTTTTAGAGCAGTACACTTTTTCTTCAATGTTTACATTTGAAAAAAGTAAATTTATTACACCTCAACACAATTCAACACATGTATTTGCACAGGCTTCTGGAACAGGGTTGTATTGCTTGATTGAAGATATCACTACAGACGTTTCATAGGCGTCATCATGAACCCGTTGATTGTTATCGTGTATCCATTTGTACCACGAAAACGGATTTGTTCTACATGATATGTAATTAGTTATATTACAAACAAGTCAAAATTAAAATGTATTTAATCGCAAAAATCGTCCTACTGATTTGAATAATAAAACAAAAAAATACTTCAAAGTGTTTTAACTCACTGTCATAGTGTTGCCATCCATTTTGATTTTCTCCCGAAACATTCCTGTCGACAAACACATCTAAGAAATGTTGACATATTCCGTTCTTAATGTTATATGAAATAGACTTACAGAGTGAATTGTTAACACATGACACGAAACAATTCAATTTACTTCTTTTCTGTACGACGAAAACTTCATTCTCCGTCTCATGTATGTCATCGAAGTTACTGTCACGAAGACCAAAACTACCCTGCATACCAAGAGCACGTATGCAAATTTCTTCAGATATAAAAATTAGCGTGTACAGGAAACATACTGAACTCACCATACTTTTGTCTACAAAACGATATTTTCGTTTAAAAAGGAATCCTCGGGTTTTAAGATCCTGATAGGATTTTTTTAATCATAAACATTTACGTATTCGGTTCACTACTGTCCAGACTTCATATTTTCTAAACATTAATTTAATAAAATTAACACTGATTTAAATCGAGTCAAATGAATCAAATGCTAACATACTAATGTTTTATAGATGAAAGCATTTTTGACTCGAAGCAACGAGATGATGTGTAACTGACATTGAGTCTGCATCTGATTTCTGAAAAAGAATACAATGACGTATCCCAGAAATCAATACTAACAATTTGTTATTCAATACATGAATGTGTAATTTTTCATTCAAATCTGCCTGCTCTTAGGAGATAATCAATATTTAAAATCCAATAGATTCTATTGTATTTGAGCGTCATTTACAGAGTTATCTCCCTTAATTTTGAAATCTACAGTGCATGCTATATAATTTTTATCTCCTAAGAGCACATGTTAATTTCTGTTTACTATGTCATTTCAAACAAAATATCAAAAATAAAAATATGTAGGCTTTTTACCCATGAATCACATTTTGCATGATTCTTAGCTGGAGTGCTAATTATTTATCCTTTAATCATTTTCCAACCAGGGACCACGACGGGTTTCAGTTTTCAACATTTACTACAAATTATTTACTACAATGAACACATGAGAGTTACAAGTAAAGATAAATACATGTATGTGTTAGAATTACATGTAATACGTAATACAATATAAATAATATGTACAAAATGTATAACCATAATATTTGAAAATGTACAAGAACACGTACATGTATACAGTTATAAAACAATACAAAAAAGTAATACTTGGAGTTTCGTAGTTTAAGGTAAATTGTCTGGAAAACACCCTAAGTTTTATTATTCTTGAGTAGCACTCCTGCGAAGAATCATGCAAAATTTGATTCATGGTTGGAAAGCCTACGTATTTTTATTTTTGATATTTAGTATATAACGTTATACAAAACATATAACCGTCATATAACCCCTGTTCATAGGAGATACAATGTATAAATTATATATAATGGACTGTAGAATTCAACATAAAGGCAGATAACTCTGTAAATGACACCAAAATACAGTAGAAACCATTGGATTTTCAATGTGAATTATATTCTAAGAGCAGACAGATTTTCCGTGAAAAGTTCACCTTTTTCGACCTCAGCTATTACAGTTGTTATAACAATGTTGATCCCATGTACATATCGTAAACAACATGTCTACCACCGCTTCGACAAAAGATAAAGCCGTTTAGTGGCTTAAAACGGTATTTTCTGCTTTATTCTATTCTTTTCCAGCATTAATATTGTATATTCGAAACAACAATTTTTGAAAGAATACAGTTATTAGTTGTCAGTTAATACTTTGAATATTGAAACTGACAACAATGTCACGTTGTTTGTTGAATGCCGCCATTTGCAATGTAAATTTCACTGAATGAGGGCCTCCAAGAAAAAACTTTTTAAGAAATAAATCACAGAAACTCCATTTTATCATTGTTTTACAATGGTATGACCATTTATGCCGATATTTTACCCCTCGCTAAATGGTCAGCCAGTAGAAAACAATTATAAAATGGAGTTTCCGTGATTTATTTCGATTCTAATAGGACAATAACAGTATTTTTGACATCAATTTTCGTGGCCTATTAAGGTAACCTTAGACCCGCCATATTTGTCCATATTTTGATATACACCTTACGCTAGCTATGACAATTGGAATAGTCGCTAGTAAACTTTGCTTGGATTTTTTTATGATAAAGGATAGGGCGAATTAAGTGGACCGATGTTAGATATGGCAATAGTTGTTTGAATGGTAAGGTCACACTGTTCAATGACAATTGTTATTGTTTGGTTTCATACATGATGGCGCAGGTGGCACGTGCTACCGAGAATACATGTGTGTAAGCTTAAGTGATTTTTACGGAATTTTATATAACTTTTCTTCAACATAGGGTTTAATATTTTTATTAAATATGAACTTGATGTTCATTCATGCTATTGAAATGAATGAAAACAACTTTTGCACATCGCAATGTTAGGTGTCTTTGTTTGTATGATTACATTCTACTATATAGGTAGATAACTTTATGGCAATTTGTAGAAATAAAGCTAAATTGAGACATTTTAAACAAGCGTATCAAACATTGTTTTTCCTGCAAAACGTATATATTTTTCAAAACCTTCCATTATGGAGATCAATAAAGAAAAAGATAGATATTATTTTCTATTTTGTCATGAAAATCTGTAGCCATGGTAAAATAACATATCACTTAATTCATTTTGGGGCCTTTTACAGTTTGCTATATGTTATAGTTTTTGGCCATCATTGAAGACCGTGTGGTGACCTGTAAAGAAAAAGATAGATATTATTTTCTATTTTGTCATGAAAATCTGTAGCCATGGTAAAATAACATATCACTTAATTCATTTTGGGGCCTTTTACAGTTTGCTATATGTTATAGTTTTTGGCCATCATTGAAGACCGTGTGGTGACCTGTAGAATTTTATTAATAATTATGCGCTGATTGGTTTTTAGTGGATGACTGTCTCATCGGCAATCATACCACATCTCCTATTTTCATATTAGACAGGAGGGTTTCCAGAATGGAAGAGTTTGAATAATTTCCCAAGATCACTAAAATTGTTCATGCGCTTCGCATTGGAACAGCCACATCGCCATGTTTTGCATGAGTAAGAATTTATCATAATACTGTAAGATGAAAAAAGTATATGCTAATTACAAGAAACATATAGTCCATGTAACTAATATGTCAAAGCAATGATGCTATTTCATACGAATGATAAGTGTAAACATTCTTCAGTATCTTTGTTTTGAATGACTTGAAATGACTTCTTGTAAATGATGTGCATCCGTGTCATAAAGGTGTTTTAAGGAGCAGTTTTCAGATAGTATCGCATACAAGTACTTGCGTGCATGTGTACTTTTGTCAGTGTATTTTATTTCGAAATGAGGTTTGATGATGTTTTGAAAGTCCAATAGATTATATTGTATTTGAGCGTCATTTACAGAGTTATCTTCCTTAATTTTGAAATCTACAGTGCATTCTATATAATTTTCCTAAGAGCACGGGTTATATGAAAAACTGAATGTTAATTTCTGTTTACTATGGCAATTCAAACAAACTATCAAAAATTAAGATATGTAGGCTTTTTACCTATGAATCACAGTTTGCATGATTCTGAGCTGTAGTGCTACTTAAAACATTTTCGTCAGAAACAACCATAATCAGATATATCGTTGCCAGGGTTGTACTTAATTGAAAAGATGTAAAATCGAACATTTAAATGTTCAAAATACATGAAGGCTATTTTATTAATAATTGAAATAAATATGTGTCTCAACAAAAGCTTACACATTTTGATTGCCACTGGAAAAAGGGAGAGGTGAGTATGGTCGGGCAATTTAGCCTCCTGTGGCGGAGCCCTATGGTTCCTACTCCGGAAGAATACCACAGTAAGGTTCATTAACTTGCGAGGAACGTGGCATCTTTCCCAACACGATGCACCACTATGGTTTGCGGTCAGGTTTTCCGTATTATAGCTTGACAACCCCAGCATGTAACACGCCAGGGGTACCCCATTCCACCAATTGGGGCACACATCCCAGTTGCTCTATGGACAGAGCGCCCTAGCCCCCGGCTAGTGTTCTGAGCACTATTTAGTCGCCTTTTACCACAAGATTAGCGCTGCTGCAGGCCTATTCTTTTCACACCCGGACCTGCACGGGGCTCCTCCATTTAGGTCTAGAACGAATGCCTTAACAATTTCATTTTGCTTTCTTGGTAATTGTCGTCTGGTGTCTCTGTAACACCATTCACGCGATTTCCAAATTGCTCTAAGAAGTCAATGTCCACTTTGAGATGAGCATTTTCTGGACGCAGAGTGTATAATTGGTTTTGAAGGGGCTGAATCATTTCATTTAAGCATTCAAGAATAGGTCTGCTGGATGTAGCATAAATGTTGACGGCTGCATGTGTGGATGACTCATACTAGGAGGTATATATGTGGGTTGGTGTGGTTGGCAATGTCGGAATCCCCTAGGGAGAAAGTTTTAGGGCACTGAAGCAGCATATCAAAACGAGTTTTATCCATACTTTGTTAATTTTACATGAAATATACCGGTATGTAATAAGTCGTTGCTATTATCCGAAATCGCTTACAGAAATCGATTTAGTATGTGTTTAAAAAAAAATTCAGGCCATGAATTTATTATGTCAATAATTGATTTAATATTTAATTTAATGAATTACTGTAATTTTATCAACTTTTGTTGCCATTTGTACATCAGATTTATTGATAATTGGTCTACCTTTTCTTCACTAGTTGATCAACAATTAAAAAATAAAATTTCAAGCTAATTCAATTTTCTATAGACTTGGATGGTTATTTAAACTTATTGAAGTCGGTATATTTGTTTTTATAAGAAGGTTTATATGTACTTTTAAACATGAAATGATAGCGAAATCTTCAATAGATATTAGTTTTTTAAATGTTTGTTATGAACATAAATTATGAGCCTGCAGATGGGACTGGGGTGTTTAAAAAATGTCTTTTTTGCAGTAGTACTTGTCATTTTTTTGGGGTTGTCTTTTAGAATATAATACCTGTTTGATATAACATTTACCACTTATTTAGGTTTATGTCACACAATATTTTAAATCTAAAAAATGCTCTTTTACATTTTGAATGAAAATAATAATGTTACATAATTTCTTTGGATTCAATCCGGCTGTATCTTGGTTAAATGTATTACCCCGCACATATTGTACGGTATTTCAGATGCCTTTGAATGACGATATTTGTAAGGTTCTTCCCGTCATTTTCATTAAGTACCAGTCCAAATATAATTCAGACACTGTATATGGTAGAGGTGATTCATTAAGAATTGACAATAATAAAAATTTTGTCTATTGAAAAATAACATCAATTTTCCATGTGTATATTGTTTATTGCGCGCAGTGTAAAATTGTTATCATAGCCAATTCTTATAAATTAATTTTAAAACATATTTTCATTTTAAACGTCAGAAAAAAACAAGCAGACAAATTGTGATGTTTTGGTCTACATATACATCACTACAGAAGTTTTATGGTCGTTATCATGAACTCGTGGATCGTTATGGTGTTTCCATCTGCACCATGAAAACTGATTTATTCAACGGGCCATAGTTTTGCTTTCCTCGTTTGTCTACCCCAGACTTGACTTTTTATGAGCAAATCGGCGGGTGTTTCTAGAAAAGCAGAGGACACTTACTCTATCGGTGCACCTGGTCCATGCTTCCAGTTTTAAGTGGTGTTCGAGTTGCTCATGTGTTTTGTTACTTTGTATGTATGATTTTAGTTACTTTATGTTATTTGTTGTGTGTGTCTGTTTTCCATATCTGGTCTTTGTCACTGGATTACATTCTTTTGATTACCGCTATAACCTTGGTTCCCTTCATTATTCCTTTTACAATATCACCCAAATAAAACCAATTCAAGAACAATAACTCTTGCAGAGGGAAGATATCATACATTCTCGTTATATGTTTTCCCCTCAAAACTGCAACATTCGAATTGAAGAATATGCCTATTTATGTGATCTGTTACTGTTGTTGAAAAAAAAAATGAATTTCATTGGTTTGACATGCGTGAATCACCTCCTGTGTATGTTGTATTAAGACTGCTACTGATAAAAATACTTGTTTACTAAAAAATAATATATTTTTTAAAGTATATTGAAATTGCAATTAATGAAACACTTCAATTGAAGGAGAAATATTTGTGATATTGTGAAGCATCATAACGCAACAGGATTGGCTGGTGGAAATTCCATATAAATACATTCTGAGGTACCCACTGATACGGACGTAATTGTTAAAAGGTTTAACGGCATGAAACAAAGTTGTTGGAATTTTCTGTAGAACTAAACTCAATAAGACGATATGATGAAGATGCAATTGTTAACTGCTTGAAAAAAACTTTACAGAAAAAATCACTTTCCAAAAATCAAAAGAAAACGAAATCCAACTAGGAAGTAGTCGATATGATATTGATGATTTGCGTGATCTACGATTCTTTTTCATGATGTCACATCATGCGATTAATGAGGATCAATTGTTCAAAACAACTCAATCGGAATTTATAACGAGTTAGCATTGGGATTTAAAAACCATGGCTAATAAGGATGTTTCAGTGATTAATCATTGGTTCTATTTAATTGTTGTCATATATAGTAGCTGTATTTTCAAAGATCAGAAAAGATGAAATGTGAAAAACCAACGGAATTCATCTTTCTTTTTAATTCAGAAATACGTACAAACTACAGTTTGTTACTTAGTTGGTACGCGTTTGAAACGAAAAACATTCGTCATTGTAAATAAATGTTTGGTTACAGACATTCAATAGGTGTAAAGTATGTTTATAAAGTTCAACTATGTATAGGTCAATTATTGGTTTATTACCATAGATATGGTAATGTTGGACATAAAATTCAACGGCTGATAAAATGACAAGTACCACCGGCTCGGACCATACATAATACCTTGCTTCCCAACAGTTCTCTTCCACACTAAAATTCGTGAACATGGCAAATATAACGTGGCCTCACATTTTTACCGCAAAGGTCCATATTGTCCCTTTCTGTTTTTGTTTTCACGTAAAAGTGCAGATTCTTGAAACGTTCTCCATAAAGATAAAACCTTCATTTCTTACCTTTATAATGTAACATGTGCTATAACAAATACTACGTCGATATCATTGCATTTAAGTAGCACTTCACCTAAGAATCATGCGAATTCTTTAATTTGTGACACACCCCCAAAAAGGCTACGCATGTTTATTTTTGTTGTTAAGTTGCTGAATGGATCAATTTGATGAAATGTATATTTTTTTCTTCCAATCTGTTTGCTTTCACGAGATAAATAACATTGAAAATGCAATAGTTTCTATCGTATTTCAGTGGCATTTACAGAGTAATCGCTCTTTATTTTGAAATCTAGAGTGCATTCTATAGATCTTTTCATCTCATAAGTGCAAGAGCCATGTTGTAAAGCCACATATAAATTTCTGTTTATTGTAACATTAAAAAAAATATCAAATGTAATAATAGGTAGGATTTCCATGAATCTTACTTAGAGTACTACTCAAAACGTTCTATATTATATGATATCGCACGTGGAGCTGCTCTATTATTACTTGCGGACCATTGTGTGCCACTTCACTCTTATCGAATTTACTTACTTGCAATGTAACGAGTGCCGCTTGTCGAGCAGGACTTGCTTTTAATATTCCGATTCTTAAATTTTGATGTCATTAAGGTTTCTGTTTCGTAGGAGTTCATATCTTTAGTAATGTAGTGATAAATGATCATACTTTGATCTTGTCCTATTATTGACACATTGGTATTTGTTGCCAATTTTAAGCTTTATGAAGTCTTTAAACTTGAATGTTCGATCGTGCTGATGTAAAAAAAGTAATATTGAATTTCTGTTAACTTAACACGAGAAAAGTGCTTAAAATGAGTAACTGTTCGATTTTATTCGGCTAACTATTTAACTATAAAGAGTTACGGCATTTATGTTGTTGACTTCTGAAACCAGTATTATGTTATACGCGATATACCGTAATCGGTAATCGTCGTTAGTACTAAATGCAATAAGCCTGTTATTACATTGAAATAAACATTTCAGACATCGTTAGGTGCTGGTTTACACATTTATTTGGCATTGAACTAGTACTTCCTTTTGACTTTTTCTATTGACTACTGCCTAGATTTTATCAGTTCGGTAAATTTGGTGGATTGCCGGATGAAAAATACAACGATTTAAATTTTCTTTTATCTTTTATTGTTTTTACTAGTGATGATTCTTCTCTGAGATAACATTTGGTTTTAATTTAAAACGTTAATTGTGGTATGGGTATTCATTATTCGAAAGACTGAAATACTACAACCGGTTTTTCCGTGTTTGAATAAAGCATCATTCAATAAATCTTAATACTATGATTACACTATATTTAATGATGAAGTTGTTTTTGTCGTTAAAAAATTCGACCTTTTCATCCTGTCACGTATTATGTTTCTATTGTATTTGATCATGGGTCTTTTTCACCACATTTAATAGCCAATTTTTTTATTGTATGATAATGATAATCGCCCAGAATAATTATTACATGCAAATTCATATCAAGAACAAGCTGTAACACAAAATTAATTGAGGAAGAACGGGAAGCACAACTATGGACTTAAACAATCCATCTGAAGCATCCCTGGGGAGCCTATCGTATATTTTAATGAGGTAGCCCGTAAACCTCTACTTCTGTGAAGTTTAAAAGTTGTTTAGTGCTAGCGGCATCAAGAATAAGCAAGACCTTGCTTCCTGTAGGTAGTTTATGGCAGGATACATTAACTATCTGTCCGTTTGTTCCTGGTCCTAGAAAAACTCCACAAATATCCATATTTTGTCGCTCTATTGTCATTCCAACGTACACATGAAGATTTTGCAATCGTTCTCCTGAAAGATACAAACATATTGGATTAAATGTTCCACAGATAACCATTTTTCCCAAAACTCTTTTTGGTTACATCTTTGAGCTACAGTAAATAAATGGTTAAAATTTCCAATCTAATTGTGAAAGGGCAGTAGGGTAAAGGGTGATTGGGGCATGGGCATGAGGCAGTAGGCTATTGGACAGTATGCGTGGAATGATGCCTTATATTATAAAATAATAATTTGAATATCGGAATATTTTTCTTCCGTGTATCTTACGTTTGGGCGACTGCAACAGTGAATGGGCTGTAGGGCATTAGAAATTTGGCAATGTAGATAATTCGGGGAAAATGGGTTTTGAGGGTGAATTATGAAAAATGGGGAGAGATGGATGTTAACCCCATAGGCCACTTGTGAAGCAGTATGATATCGTTCGGTAAAGAAGTGCAATGTGTTAAAATACATTATTTTTTATTCAAACAAAAGCAACTAAGATGTATTTTTCCCTTTGAAATTCTTAGAAATGCTTGTTATCCGTCAGAACTGAGTATTAAGAAGTTTTTTAACAGTTAAACTCTAAATTGTTGTCAAAGTATTAGTGAAACAAACATTCCGTACAATTTTTTGAGGTGACTATGCATTGAAATGTAAGCAGAATGATATTAAAATTTGTTGAAATCAATTTTTACGTATTCTGTTATTGTTGTTAACATTGTATTTATTTATTTCTTTTTTACAAAAAGTACTTTTACAAGCCTTTTCAAGTGCACCCATGTCATGTTTGGTCACACCCACCAAATCAATCTTTCGAAAACCGGTCATTGTCTTGGAGTTGAAATCAGAACACGACCGATTCCAATATTACAAAAACTGTTCAAAGCACTCAGGTAAATACCAAAATTCAAAATTACGTGCTCAAGTCAACTATTACGTATTAAGGCTCAGTCTACCGAACACATATTGATTTTAATAAAAAAGATAATTTCAGTGAAACGAGTCACTCAGGCAAGAAAGACTAACAGTAATGTCAAATATTTAAATCACCGTTTATCTCAACAGGCATCCTGCAAACTACTAATTATCCGACTGAGCAAATGCCGTCGACGAATAATGAACAAAAACTATCCTAAAGACAGTAACATTTTTGAACCCATGAATGTTTTGCTGGCTTAAAGGCAATAACCTTCCAACTATATTTAACGGCTCACTAAACTTCTATCAATGAATTGTCACCAAATAACAAATGAAATCCAGGAATCAAGTATATGTCAATATACAATTTAAAAATCTACTCAAAATGTGACTAAGTGTACTTGATTCGAGGCAATCCTTAACCATCCAGTTGCTTACTAGACCACTATCGTGCAGTCAACAGACAACTTCCCCGTTCGTGTCAGAATTGAATGTAATAAACCATAGTAACGGATTAGTATATGCAGTATAACAAATATATAAAGTCCGGCATTTAAATTGAAAATATTATGTTGAAAGTCTCAGAAAAATGAGACTACGAATTTGGCTGTCGTGGTCTATATAAACATTTGCTGAAACTTTATTTTTTCTTGTTGTAATTAATTGACCTTCATTTGCACGAATATGGCAAAAAATCGCACATTTAAGCAAGATGTAATTAATCATAAAGTAATCCGATGTCAGTATCCATACTGAGAAGAGTGCTTTTGTTTGTATTACCTGTTCAGAGTATATAATCATATGAATGTTGATAAGATGCCTTTGCGCAGAAATAAATCCTTAAAAAAGTTTGGCAATTTTTTTCTTAAACCGTCATTTTCCAGCATTTGAACACACAGGAAAGTAAAAAAATTGCTAAATGATGTTTTTTTAGAATGCATGTTCATTGCGAATAGTTGTTTGGGCACAAATTGTTTCAAGGTTGATATAAACTATATCATGCTTAAGGTTTGGATAAAAATATTAACTTTGTTATATTTAATATCGGTCTGTTGTAACCTATGAACTAATTTTTTTCTGTCTTTATTTTGTTTTGTTTTTATGCCTTGTTCTTGTTATTTTTTTTTGTCTTTTGGATTTCTAGTATTTTACCGCTCACATTTTTGAATTTTTGATATGTATAAATATATATATAACTGCTGTTTTACAATTTTTTTTTTCATTTTTTTGGTTGAAACAACATACTTTCACATGCATGTGATAATGGCGATCAACAGACTCTTGTCTGTGATATTCAATATAACAAATGTATAAACTGAGTTGCTCTTTTGCTTTTGCTACTTTGTATGTGTGATTTTAGTAACTATATGTTCTTTGTTGTGTATGTCTGTTTTCTATGTCTGGTCTTTGTCCCTGGATTACATTCTTTTGATTATAGCTATAACCTTGGTTCCCTTGATTACTCTTGATATTGTTATGTCATTACGTTAGATGAGATCATTGGCAAAATTCATGTTTTGCGACTAGGTATTTATTTCTGCTATATATTGAAGTTTTGGTAGGATTCCATGTAAAATAAATAAAAAAATAAAATAAGGCCATATACTAACCACAACAGTCAATTCGATTGAAAATCACCACTCTGACAATTCTATACGATTTTTGTAGATCTATCCATACATATGGCTCATTTTCCCATTGTGTTGCTGTTATGTATATATTTTTCAAACCATCAACTCCAAAGGAAGGATCACAGTAGTCACTATCATAATATGTACTTTGGTAAACAGGGCTGTTAGAGGATATCATCATTGGAGTACCTGGAAGAAATATAAACCTGTGTGCAGTTTGTTTGTTTGTTGGGGTTTAACGTCCGAGCAGCAATATTTCAGTTATATTCAGACAATGAACATGAAATGGATGATAAAATGAACATGAAATGATGATTAAATGAAAACAAAAAGAATGGGACACAAGGATAATAGGATCGACAAATTTTGCTTGCCACTAGAAAAAGGGGGATGGGTAAGATCGGGCAATTTAGCCTCCTGTGGCAGAGCGCAAATGTTCCTACTCCTATCGAATACCACAGCAGGGTTCTTTAAAGGTGCGAGGAACGTGGCATATTACCCAACACGGTGCACCACTATGGTTTGCGGCTAGGTATCTGAGCACTATTTAGTCGCCTTTTATGACAAGCTTAGCGCTGCTGCAGGCCTATTCTTTTAAGACCCGGTCCTGCACGGGGTCAAACCTGTGTGCAGGAAATCCTGTCTAAATTAAACACTGCAATAAAAAAAGTCTTTCAATAGCATATTCATATTCAGTAGAAATTTGAATTGAAATTTTGTATACTTGACAGCCGGTACCTTTTTAGCCCATCTGATCCAAAAGGAAGAACATCGTTTAACTAAGTCCTTTAACCTCAGTTTCCGATATATGGATGACGTATTATCATTTAACAATCCTAGTTTCGAAAATTTGATACATTACATCCATCCTAAAGAACTTGAGATAAAGGATAGTACAGACAATGTAAAGTCAGCCTCATATCGTGCCCTACACTTGGAGATCGATGGTAAGGAAAACTATTAACAAATTCAGAATTGTCAAAATCCCTTCAGCACCTGCGTATGGAGTTTTCATATCACAAATTTTACGTTATGTCAGAGCTTGCCGCAACTACGCAGACTTTTTGTAACGTGCTAGTCTTCTTACAATTAGGCTTCTGACACAGGGTTGTGTTGCCTCAAGATTGAAGTCATTACTAAAAAAGATTTATGGTCGTCATCATGAACTCGTGGATTGTTACGGTGTATCCATCTGCACCATGACAGAGCTAGGGCGAGTCCTGATATAACCGTGATGAATTCACTATTTAAAACAGAAATTCAGGTATTATTTCATCGGTAATTTGCAATTTATGAAAGAAAATGATGCATGTTATCTAAAATATATTCAAAATCGTACACACAGAGATTTTTATGTAGACCTGGTTAATTATTTTATGGTTTCCTGATTGTATTGTCATAATATGCAATGCATTTTAAACGACATTATTAGTAGTTACAGCTCTTCTATGGGTTCACTTCCCTACTCCACTTACCTCAAAATTCGACAATTCATTTCAACATTCTTTATTCTAACTACCTAAAAACTAATCTAGCCGTTCATACATCTGCATCCGACAATCGCAAATAGAAAGTGTTCATAACAAGATGTCTCATTGGAAAATATAGATCTACACGTGGGCATATGCTTGTTTGTCAACCTCGATCTGAGTGCATCCTATGTGATTGTCCCTTTTCCATTAAACATGTACTTTTAGATTTTAATATTTGTTTCCCCGGCAGGCATATTATTAATTTCTTGCAAGACATCGGTTCATTTAATAAAATGTAAATTTTGATACTTTTCAATATTTCATAGGGGTTATTTAAAAGTTGTTTCTTAGTAGTTTTATGTATTAATGTATTTTTAAATGTAAACATAATTTCGTTTTGATGTTGTTCTTTATGATGAGATTTACATCAGTTAATCAATATATTTTCTACTCCACTCGCAAAATCCCATAATACCATTAAACATCGCCTTACATAAATTACATCAATTATCTTAATATATTAATATCATACACTTACACATAAAGTTATCTTTTTGTTTTTATCTACCATTTTTAATGCTTTGAATGACAATAAATCTGCATTTTCCCTGATTTTAGGGATACAAATGCTTCAAAAGATTAAATCGAATAATCTCTTGTTTTTTTTTTTCACTATGAGAGCCAAACATTGGTTTTCTGGTGAATTTGTTATATAAAACAAATAAATACATGTTGAGTGTTTAAGAACGATTCAACATATATTATTACCAGGTCATATTCTGAAAATCAATCAATATTTATTTTTACAAAATAGAGACATTTCAAATATCTTACCACAAGTTTAACATGTATTTTGGGCTCAGTTGTATTCTCAATACAAAATTTAAAAAAATATCATAAGTAACCGTTCGGTGGGTGCATTAAACTCTTAAACCAAAGCCCTTTTTACGGCTTGGCTCTCCAACATACCAATATTAGCCGTGTATTTGACTTGAATATTACAAAAAAAACCTGGGTTTGGAGTGTTTTACTAACCGTCATAGTGCTGCCAGCCATGCTGGTATTCTCCCGACACATTCCTTTTGGAAAAGACGTCAGAGAAATGTTGACATACTCCATTCTTAATATTGTGCGAAATAGACTTACAGAGTGAATTGTTAACACATGACGCGAAACAATTCAATAAACTTTTTGTCTGTACGACGAAAACTTCATTCTCCGTCTCATGAATGTCATCGAAGTTACTGTCACGAAGACCGAAACTAATCTTCAGACGAGCATGTACGCATATTATATGAGATTGCATAATACTTAGCATGTACAGGAAGCAAACTAAATTCATCATTTATTCCCAGTAAAACTGATTGTTAATTTCAGAAGGAAACCTCATGTATTTGAATCCTGATTGGGAAGTTTTTTTAATCAAAAACATGTATGCAAAAGAATCAAATCCTGTTACTCAGCTAAGTAGCAAAATCAATGAATGCGCTTAGGAAGACATTTTAGAATAACGCATGGAGATGATTGGATACTAAAACTGAGTCTACAGCTGGTTTCATAAAGAAAAAAAAACGAGAAAAAAAAAAAAAAAAAACAACGACTGAATAATAATAAAGTTCATTTGCCGTTTACATCCTCTTAAAAATATTGCTTATTTCGATTGAAATATTTAAATTAAGAATGCCTTTGTAAATCATTTATGCCATTGCTCTGTCAAGGTAAGGTATGCATTATTATAATGTAATTACATTTTCAATCGATATTCTCTGTAAATTCAGACATCAGGTGAATCATGGCGGAAAGAAACATACAGGTCATTCCATAAAATTGTATTCAAAATAGTATCTGAAATGCAGAAATGACATTCATGTGTTGAATAAGGGTAACAACAAAATTACCGAACACAAATCCAAAATAAATCTGGCAAAATAGATATTACAACACTGGAGCAGCTGGTACCGCAATAATCCTGACTTGGTACAAGCACTTCAAACAAAATGGTGGGTTACAATGGAAATGTAGGTTTTACAGCGCGTTAAATCTCCCTCTTCCATTGCAGTTTGACTATTCCAGTGGTGATTAAAGCATTTGCATGCTAGTTTCATAATCGGTAAATCAGCGGTCCCATCAGCACAAAGAACATTTTACAAAAAACAATCGTTGCTCATTGTTTTAGAAGAAACTAAGTATTTTTTAAACAGCAATTACGAATAAGTCTTTTCAAAGTGTGTGTAATTCGACGTAAACATTAATGAAATGCTTTGAAATATCATCATTAAAGGGAGATAACACACTTTTCCACCATTTTTCTTTTTTTTGTAAATTTAAGGAAGTAGGCCAAGGGTAAGGGACACAACTCTTACAAATCATTGGAACGTTTATATTCACCTTTTTACATCAATCATGTGTAAGCATCAAGGTAACATGGACTGATTTCGTGCTAACTCAAAGGAAAGCTTGTAAGGCTTTGGTGAAATTGAATATGATACAAACATATCATATTTGTCTTCAATTGGACATACACTACATACCAAAATTATCAAATTTGTATTTCTTTCTAAGCATGAATCCTTAATTTCTTTCATTTTGCCTGATTTTTTACAGTTCACTGCCTTTATATAATTGATAACATCATAAATTTACATACAAAGCATCACTTCCATAACGTACTTTAACATAATAGATTATTTTTGTAATGTACATTCCCAGCGAACACTCGACTACATGCATATTTAAAGAAGCCTTCCAGTACATATTGTAGGAAGTAAACTATTTTTTTTTGTTCTCAAAGACTTTAAAATAAGATTATATAGCTGATGAACAAACACACAGTACATGAACAATAGTTTTTAGATTTACAATTACATAACAACTTTTCCTATACTTTAGGAAAGACTGAATAGAAATACTGAAGGAAAAATACACTTGTCTTGTCGAATTTGCATGTAGAATTAAACATCAAATAAAGCCGACCAAGATGCTAAGATTAACAAAAAGAATAGAGTGCATGGAATAACGACTAGATAAAGAACATAGACTCACACAACAAAGGACAATGATTAAAAGTTGTAAGCATGAACAATGTTTATCGATAGGATAAATAATCATTGTGCGCACAAAATAGATGTTCCGTGCAAAAAAAGTACATTGTGCGGACAAAATAATAATCATTGTGCGCTCAAAAGAATTATTCTGTGTGCACAGTTAAAGAAGGTAGTATGTGGCAAAATAACTAAAAGGTGAATACATTTGTTACGTTTTGTTAATCTGGATTGATAAAGTTTAGTGATGAAACACAAGCCCTGGATCACTTCATACGATTCTACTTACATATGGGACTTATTCAGAAATATTTGAAATCAGTAATTTCAAAATCTTCAATATGTGCTATCAATTACCCGTTAAAAAGAAATTTGAAGTTGCTTCTTCATTTAAGAGATGATATATTAACGAAGAAATATGCCCCCCCCCCCAAAAAAAAAAAAAAAAAAAAAAAATCCGCCCATTTATTTTAGAATTAAACTATCATAAATTAATATAACTTCATCATCGGTAAGGTACCATGGCTCTGATGGTCATTTTCTTCTTCAACTTGAATTCACAGGGTGGGGGAATAAAATTATCGTGCTAATGAATGTTCTATTGAAAGGGCTTGCTCGTTGCCAATAACATTTTGGACTCAAAATATTTCAAGGTGGCTAAAAAGATATTTTGTCCTAAAGTTTGGTGCAAAAATATTCATATTTTTTATTCTTTGTTTCTGTTTCTATTTTGTTCAAATACTTTGAACTTGTTGTTTTCTTTTTCTTTTGCCTTTCTAGTTATTTTATCGCTTACAATTTTAATATACATTTCTTTTACCTGCTCCCAAGTGGATTTTTGGCTTCAATAAATTTATATTATATTGAATCAAATAAAACTGTATATTTACCACAACAAAAAAATCACCACTCTGACAATTCTATACGAGTTTTGTAGATCTATCCATACATACGGCTCATTTTCCCAATGTGTTGCTGTTATATAAATATTTTTTTTAAACCATCAACTCCAAATGAAGGATCACAAACATCAGCATCATAAGAAGTACTTTTGAACAGGCTTTTTAAAGGATACTAAGACTGAAGTACCTGACAGAATATGCATCGTGAATCATGTCTAAAAAAACCTGAATAATTCGAAAATCTGTCTTGATCATACACTTCTAAAAGTCTAGTTTTATCAGAATAAATCATTTGTAATATACTGAAATTATATTTTACATTTTTGGATCAAGTAATCATCTTGTTTATCAATGTATGATTCACCATTCACTGTTCTTCATACCAACTTCCTCATTTACCTGTTTCCCATTGCCCCATACTCAGTATAATGACAATTGTATATTCAAGTAGTGTAATTAGTAGTAATGATATTTAAATTGATAGTAAAGAAAAGAAAATATATATAAAAATTAAAATAGATTTGTAAATAAGTCAAAAGTTATTTTTTATTCAAGCATACCACAGATAAATAAATTAGTCCAATTGTCACAGAGGACGAACGGACGACCCTCAATCTTCCGGCCAAGACAGCCATATTTGATAGCATGACCAAGAGTCTTATGAAAGCCAAACTGCTCCGTAAGAACGGCATTTTGTACTTCCGGTGCAGTGTGGGAAACCACCGCTCGCCAGCTTGCCAAATACGAGTAGATGTTTAATTTGGCGAGTTCTAATTAGCTTACACTCGTCAATTTGGCGACCGTCATTTGATTGGCGAGTTCCAAGGAAAGTTAATCAGCCAACAGTTTGTTTAGTTAAACATCCCTTAACATCATACATTTAAAATATGTTTCCTACATATTAAGAAGTTTAACTTGAATATGTCAAGTGAATTTTGAACAATTTTATTGATTTGTAAAGCAGTGTTTACGAGCTGCCATTTTAATTTCCGGTAAACGGGTTGTGCCAAAATCTACGACGGTCCCGATCTTAGTTGTCAAACGAAATTATCTGGGTAATTTATGAAATGTTACCTTGCAAATTAGTTGTTTATTGTCGAAAATTAAAATGAACAAGAAGCAAATGATAAACATTTTTTTGTTTCATAATGATGAATCTGTTGAAATATAATTTTATTTTTAAAATATGACTATGAAATGGAGTACTTAAAGTACTTGAAAAACTTCAACAGGGGGGGGGGAATATTCGAAAATGGACAAGTTTTTGATAAATTTTTTAAAATCATTGGAAACTTTGTATTCACCTTTTTACATCAATCATGTGTAAACATCAAGGTAACATGAACTGATTTCATGTTGATTCAAAGGAAAGTTTAAAAGGCTTTGGTAAAATTGTACATGATACAAACATATCACTGATTTCAATAGTAATGTCCATTACCCTAGGTATACCTCCTTAAGCAAGACGACCATGCTGAAGTTTTTTTTTAATAAATGTACATTCTAGATTAAAGAAATAATTTTGATCTTTTCAACATTTGCCATTTCAGCTGTCAACATACTCTTGTTCATGAAGCTTTCTGACTAGCCAAAAGACAAAAATCAAAAAACATACACACACACAAAGAAAAAAAAAGATAAAAACGATAACAAATTGATTACTGTTTATGATGTCTAATTTTGTTTACATGGACGTGTTCATATTTTAGCAATTTGTGTTTTTTTTCTATTTTGCGTTGGTGTTTATTTTCGGTCCAATGATTAAATGAGCAAGTATATATTTACCCTAGCGGGTTGGGAAGGGGGCTATATTTGTGGTTCTTTCTTGACTACGAAGTTTACAAACTAAATCTAATGCGCCAATTTCCAAATTTATTGTAATAGTTACAAATAAACAGTGTTTCTTCTATATATATATACTTTTTACTATAAATGTAAAGTATGATTGATTGGGTTATAATATTCCTTAAGCATACGGTTAAAAATCATTTGACTACTTGAAAAGCTGAACGCCTGAGATGTCTTCCAAATTCACTAATGGTTTCATATGAAAGGACAATATACGAGCTTTATTTCACAAAAAATACGTTTTCGCAGAAAAAAAACAATAAGTAATGTTAAGAGAACAACCTCAATGAAAAAGATGGTACACTCTACCAAAGGAAATATTATTTACTTCAAATAATGTAGTAATTAATTATAAATAAAATGACATACACACACATATACTGACAGACTTTGTATATGTATGCAGTACCTACAGGCAGCTTGGATGTTAGTTTACTACAATATACTTTTGTCCTTCCTCACAAGAATGGTCAGCGCATCTTCTGCCTAATGACTGCAAATGAATTATAATGTTAACTTTTAAACGTTTTATTTACTTATGTACTCTTTATTTTAACCTTATATAGTCATTCCGCGTATAATACCAGTTTGCATTGACTGGTGTAGCAATTGACGGTTGCATATAATAATGATTACAGGGATACTATATGATTTCTTCGTTTTATTTACTTCTTGGATGGCTAGTCATTGCGATATTACATAGTGGATGATTTAATACTGTTTGTTGTGTAATTGTGTGTCGTTTTCTGTTATACCGGATTGGTCTAAAACGACGTTGTGAAGTTTCTAAGGTTGTTAATTTGACACAATTAATATTGAACGTCATGAACGGAGAATTGTTTGAAACTCCGCCAAGACAGATGTCAAGCGGGCAAAATATGCCAAAGGAATCATAGAGTAAAATGTTTTATTAAGTACTGAAAATTACATATTGCAAAATGTCGACTGCATTTTGGTTCAGATGTAGATATTAAATAATTCCAGTTGATTTTTTGCGATATTCAAATTTCACTCAATGTTAAATCTAAAGTTGTAATGATTTCGTACAATAAAGACTCTATGTGAAGAAAATCTATTACAAATTGGAAATGTTTACTATAATTTAAACAATTATTGCACAATTAGTATGACCGTATTGTGCACACAGGTAACCTACACTGTACAATAGAAATGCGTTTCAATGCGCATGTAACTTGCGATGAATGTGTTTTAAAACGTGTACCTTTGACCAACTGGATATCACTGAAGAAAAACAACCACCTTCATCAACAAGAAATGCTGTATATCCGTTGGTCCAATCAGATCACACAATGCCCAAGAACTTCTATAGTTCGAATATGTGCAATTTGAGGTTCCTTTACACTCCTTTAGACATGTAGAAAGCTTATACTACGGAGGCGTACGAATATATAGTCTTGATAACACTTTCCATTCGAAATATTTCCAGGTTTTGATAAATCCGGATGTGTACATATCATGCCAGTTCGATTACAGATATTACTCAAATCTTGTGATAGAGAAGGAATAAACCCATAGACAAAAACAAAGGTAATGCATATCATTTCTTATATAAACACTTGTTTTCACATGTATAAGAATAATCAGGGAACCAAGGTTATAGTGGTAATCAAGGGAACCAAGGTTATAGTGGTAATCAAGGGAACCAAGGTTATAGTGGTAATCAAAAGAATGTTATCCAGGGACAAAGACCGGACATGGAAAACAGACATACACAACAAAGAACATAAAGTAACTAAAATCATACATACAAAGAGTAATCAAGGGAACCAAGGTTATAGCAGTAACTAAAAGAATGTAATACAGGGACAAAGACCAGACATGGAAAACAAACAAACACAACAATAAACATAAAGTAACCAAATCATACATACAAAGGAACAAAAGCAATTGAGCAACTCGTACTCCACTATAAGATTCAAAACAGATCATTACTGTGGTCCTGCAAAAATTTCATTCGATAGTCTAGTTTCCGTTATATTTATCCAATACATTGCTGGAACTAAACTTAAATTCAAATGAATTTGATACAAACAACAGCTTTTTGTTTGAATTCTTTTGATTTAAACACACAACATATATACATTTTTACCCCCAAACCCACCGTACATCTTCCTGAACTAAATATGATCCCCTGGTTTATTAAACAGTAAGATAATTATTGCCACTTTTTGTTTTAATTATTCACTTTTTTTTACTTGACAGACCATTTGAAACAACTGGCGTCAAATTTCATTTATAAGAAATTCAATACAATGCATTGCATTGACGCTGTTTAGTATAAGGTGAAAAGAGGAAGAAATCATCTGCAGAATCGTAATCAAAGACAAATTTTTTGTGTTGTTTCATCGTTGCATCATACTTCTAATGTATAAAAAGGAAAGTCTTAGCTGGTGTATTTGACGACAAAAGCGACGTTCCCACAAAACAAAAAAAAAAAAAAAGCTGTCACCAGTCTTCAGTTTATTAAAACTGTTCAGGTATTGTATAGAATATGTTTTAATATCAGTAATGTAACAAACTATTTCATCGGTTAATTTGCCGGCTTTATTTCAATATTTAGCAGGTTTACTCTTAATTGAGGATCCCGATACAGCCCGGAAGTGGTTACAGCAAAAGTGGTATGAAATGAATACATATTGCCTCTTTACATTTTAAATAGCTATGACACCATGATGGTAGCCTCCTACCTTGGCCTACACTTAGAGATCGATGGAATAGGAAAACTCATGAACAAACTTCAGGCGAAACGTGATGAATTATCATTCCTTTTGTAAATTGTCCTTTCATCTGTGGAAACTCCCTTCAGCTTCTGCGCATGGACTTGTCATATCATAACACACCCATTCTATCAGGCTTGCTGTGAAGTCTTACAATAAGGCTTCTGGAACAGGGTTATGTTTCTACAAGACAGAAGTCATCACTACTAAGGTTTTATGATTGTCATCACGAACTCGTGGATCGTTATTATGTATCCTTCTGCACAAGGACAGAACCGAATTGTTCACCGTGTCATATTTTACATTTCCGTAACGACTACTCAAGACGTGACATTTATAAGCAACTCGTCGTGTGTTTCTAGAAAAGTAAAGCAGAGGACGCATCTGGTCAATGCTCACAGTTGTTATTGGAGTCCGGATTCTCTTTTTTTTTGTGCATGTTATTTTTGTCATTTCATATTCATATTATATTAAGTGTGACTATTTTCGCAGTCTAATATAAATCCTTGAAACACATTTTTTTATTGCCGTTAGAATCTTGGTTCTAATGATGACCCTTTGAAAAGAAATTTCATGTCTGTAATAAAAGTCTACGTGGTTAAATATGAAGAGCTATTCTAGTGAAGGAACATTATTTTTTATTCGAATATGTCCATATCTCACAGATAATATAATTAGAAATAAAAAAAACCAAACATTTCAATCAATATATGCACATATTTTTTTTAAAAACAAATGTCAAAGCAATAACAATTGTTTCTACTAGTATAAATGTAATCACAGCATGATTCTTCAATAGATGATAATGGTGTAATTGATTTAAGTCTGCTTCTGGTTTGAAAATGACAACACTGAGGCTTCGTTCCTTTTATTTAAAAGGGATCTACAATAATGTTCCTCCTTTTGACAGACTACTTAGCTTCCTGTATATCTCAATCATGCTTCGGTTTTAAGTACTTCTTGAGTACAATTTACTTCCAAATCTTGAACTTCCCACGTATTTGAAGCTAATGCTGCAGATGTGAAGTCACTCTTTTAAATACTGTACAACACTTTTATATCTACATAATTATTATAATTTGTATTGCTGAATTTATCATAATCAATCCTTATTAGTCACAATTCAATTTATATTTTACTCACAATATATTATGCTTTGGTGTTGTCATTTCTAAGAGCCAATTTACAATACGAAAGTGTGTTTAAGTTAATACGAATATGAAAATTGTAATCAACACTCTCTAGGTCTTAACGGAATACAGATATAAAACATAGTATTATAACACTCGCTATAGATGCAAGTACATATATAAAAACAAGCAAGTAATCACACTAATAGCTCTGTAATGATAAATAATCTTGAGTCCAATAGGCCCGTGCGGGCGGGTCCGGGTGTCAAAAGGATATATCCACAACAGCTGTAAGCTTGTCGGAAAGACGACTAAAGAGTGCACAGAACCCTAGTCGGGTGCTTGGGCGCCCTGCCCACCGAGCAACTGGGTTTGTGTTCCAGGTGGTGGAATGGCATGCTACATGCTTTTCAAATATATAAAATGGTGGGATTAAATTTGAATGTGCCAGTATTGAACTTGTTGGAAGTACTTGTATTTGTCGTTTTCTGGAATACTTTATTCTCATCAGTCTTTGAAACGAGGGTTAGTTGATGGGGTTTTCGTGCCTTCTCAGCGACCAGGGTCATATAAGGCCAAGAGTATTTTGATGCGAAAGACTAGAATTATAAAGATCAACTCAGTATATAGAACAGATGGTATTCCAAATTTTATCATATTGATGTCAAGAATAAAACAACCTGCAAAATATAGCTGGAAGGATGTTCGATAGTATGATATCGGAGCAATACTTTATATATTATTTCAAGGTAAACATGGTTTATTTAATTTATTGTTGTGTAGTTACAATAAATTATGCTAATATCAATGGATTCGTATTGTGCATGGGCTTCTTTTTTACAATGATTAAACATTCTTCTTCTGAACATAATACTTTTGTTTAGTTTTCACTTAAATTTTATAAATTTTATGTATCCTTAAAAAAATAAATTTAAAAATAAAAGTAGGATGCAAAAGGAGTTTTGTACAATCAATATTGATTTTAAAATCTTTGTAATTATTTGTGTTTATGATTATTATAGGATTTACCTGCATTAACAGCTTGTATTCTTGATAGTGCTTTTGTATGCTAATATGTACTCTTAAATGTTTTCTGTATGTGTCATGATTTATTGTATTTTACCTTTTTATCTTAAGTACCATTCTGTGTAAGAATCAGACGACAGATGGCACGTCATATTTCTCAATTTGGTCTTTTTTGCCTCAAATACATTCAACACATCTAGAAATCAGCGGAACAGCTATTTAAGAGGAACTGGGATGTGTGCCCTAGGTGGTGGAATGGGGTACCCTTGGCGTGTTACATGCTGGGGTTGTCAGGCTATAATATGGAAAACCTGACCGCAAACCATAGTGGTGCACCGTGTTGGGAAAATTGCCACGTTCCTCGCACGTTAAAGAAACCTGCTGTGGTATTCGATTAGAAACCTTTGCGCTCCGCCATAGGAGGCTAGATTGCCCGACCCTGCCCATCCCCTCCCTTTTGACTTGTGGCAATCAAAATTTGTCGACCCTATCGTTCTTGTGTCCCATCCCATTTTTCATTTCATGTTCATTTTATTATCCATTTCAAGTTCTTTGTCTGAATATAGCTGGAATATTGCTGCTCCGACGTTAAACCTCAACAGTCAGTCAATCAATCCCATTGCCCCACCATTCATTCCCCATTCCCCAATAACCCATAAAATATGACGTTTGTCCCATACACCTACTGTAACCTTAATTTCCGACCACTTTATACCTTAGTTCTTGCAGGGTCTATCATTCGTTATACGAATTATCAATCAAATTTTCAAAATTAATCATTTTGTGAATATTTTTTCAGTATTTATCGGAGTGGTGTAAATATTAAGAATTGGTTACACTTTTAGGATAATAAATCATTTAATTTGTAAAAAAAACTGTTTTTATGAACCTCTTTACTTGTGTTGTATAACCACACCTTGTCATACTAAAACAATTTACATGTTTTGTACAATACCAGTATTGAACCCTTTCCAAGAAAGTAATACACTTCTTGATTATACATCCGGTTTTGTACGAGATAAATTACTAAAACGGTTGCATAGTTAACAAAAACAAGCATATAAGTAGTAAACTTTATCACCATCATGTAAGTGTCGTATGTAAAGTATAAAAAAAAAACTGGACACAATATTATATAGAATAAAAAAAATAGAACTCTAATCAATATATTTAATTTCGTACGTCGATAATATTGTTCAATCTATCCAGAAGCTTCAGACAAATCTGGGTGAATTCACTTTAATAATGTCATGCCTTGATGTTATATATGTATTTCACTTCAGCATTCTTTGCCTTTTTCTATGAATTGTGACCGCTTTCGGATTGTAGTTGATGACACAAATTTACTTAAGAAATACTAACCAGTAATAGCATACAAATATGACAAAAGAAAAGTGTTTATATGCATTCAGTCAGCAAAGCTGTTCAAACAAGGAACTTAAGATATCGAGTAGGTGTATCCTCCTAACAGGACATTACCTTCATCTGGGAGGAGCCGTATGTTTTCTAAAAAGCAGGAAGTTTATTCTTTTCTAGTAAATGAATTTACTGTCGAATTATGTGAATTTATTGCAACTCACCTTTCTGTTTTTTTTTATTTTGTTGTTGTTGTTTGACCTTGACTCTCCTTGTGCTTAAACGTGTCATGCAATTATGATAATAACCTCTGTATTTTCGTTTTTTACACATAAACAAAGTGTCTTGAAAAGATAAAATAGCTTTTTTTACTCGTAAGACAGCCACAGACACAAAATGTAGAATCATTTATGTTGTGACCATAGCACTAAATACAGCACGTGATAATTAGAAAATACATAATTGGGAATACAAAATGTAGGGATGTCTTTCTTAATTTTGTGTAAATAATAATTTGAATGAAATTTATTTATATAGTAAATCTGTGAACTGTTTTAAAGTTTTTTTTTTCTTTTGAAGGTTATGCCTGCTGTAGCTATGGATGCAGTAAGCGATGTTTAGCTGTAATGGTGAATAATGAACATCCAGGTAATTTAATTAGCATGTAATGACTTAAACATATTTTTGTGTTTATATAAATTGGTATAGAATGAAAATGGAAGCAGATAACGGGAAACTTTCAATGAAACATGCAATCATGTTGAAATGGATAATCTCCCTTTGCACACATACCACAATTATTATCTTGCAATAAGTACCATTTAACCATTACATTGTTTAAAAGGAGTTACTTGAGGTAAGATTTTTTTCACGAAAGGAAAATATATGTATTTATGCTTCAGTACATATGGCTTATGCCTTCCGTTTTACTACTATCAAAATTGAGTTTTTTAATGTCTTATGAATCTTTGTTTTCTTGATTTCTATGTCACATTCAGAAGTAATTTCTAAAATTTGATAAAATGGGATTTTTATTTTTTTTATATATAAAAAAGACACATCAACTCAACGCTTTATGTTATTATTCGATATGTCTCAATGTTACATTACTGGATATATAATTATAAATTTATTTTAAGTTAAATACTCGTTTAATGAAACCTTAGAAACATAAATGAAGATGATGAGTTGGGAAGCACTGGGAGTATTCTCAGTCCTAGTACTGTAAGAAGAAACACAGCCTAGGACTATTCAAAGGACAAATGTTTTAGGTTCAAGCAGCAAACAATAGCAAATACATCTGGGTATACATTGGAAGTAATATACATTCAGCATGATTCTCTTTTCCTCATTTAAACAGTAAAATAATAACTTATATATATATGGAAATGTTTTAACGCCAGTTCGTGGTGCTTTCAAGCTATGCTTAGCTGAAACCGCATTTAATAATTTTGATATTAAATTTCTGGATCTTGTTATGACAATAAAGCATCTACAAAACACCCTTTTTCAGGCATCATACAATATAAAATGCATCTACGTGTATATATGGAATATTATATATATTCAACATAAAAATCTGCATTTAAACAGTATATGTGTTTAAATGTATTGAAATCATCTAGCCTCAATACCCAGGCAACTAAATATAGTGTTTTTAAATCATTATTTAATTGCATAGAATTGAACCTGAATGATTTCAGGCATGGAATTTCAGGATCACGTTATGACAAGAAATAATCTACTAAACCCATGCAGCAATGACCGATCATGTCAGTTCCACGAAAAATGTTCAGGTAGAATTATCTACCAAAATATATGAAAAATTTGCATTCTTTCTTTCCCACTCTTTCCAAAAATATTTGAATAGAATGGATTTCGATTAAAAGAAACCTGTTTTAAATAATGTCCATTTGGCAGTCAAATAATGTCTTTCATCTTATGGTAATTCCCAAAACTGTTCAACATGTCATAGTTTTACTTGCCTCTTACCCGGACTTGCATTTTTATGAGCAACTCGGTGGGTGTTTCTAGAAAAGCAGAAAACGCTACCCTACCGGTGCACCTGGTCCAAGTTTCTAGTGGAGTCCGAGTTGCTCATTTGCTTTCGTTACTTTTTATGTATGATTTTAGTTACTTTATGTTCTTTGTTGTGTACGTCTGTTTTTACGGGAGATTTAACCATTATCGAAAACGAATCTCTGCGTAATATCCTCTCTAAAGGTCCCAAGTACTGTGAACCAGGCTCCATTTATTGGAAATATAACTTTAAAATTCTTATGGATGCCGTCGAGGACTATGCAAGAAAATGGATAAAACGAGAACAAGAAGACATTCATTCTCTGTCAGAGTGGTTAAAGGCCGTGAGGACTTTAATTTTGAAACGAATAAAAGTTTTAAGTAGGTCAATGAGTGCCAAGGCTACATCAGTTTTCAAAGACCCCGATGAAGCAAAAACATTGTCTACTATACATGACAAATATGTTGTCGTACCAGCAGACAAAGCCCAAAACAACATTGTTTTTGTCTGCAAAACGTTTTATATCCAATGTTTATTATCAGAGGTAGACGTAGAAAATTATAGCAGTGATAAGACCTATACTGCTACTACTCTCTCCAAAGAAGAGATTGCGGAAAACCATAAATCTGTGCTATCCTCTTTTGGTCTCTCTACCAAGGACGATGTTTGTGAATTACCGTCTATGTACTGGATTCCTAAACTTCACAAGAATCCATACAAATAACGTTTCATAGCTGGATCTGCAAAATGTACCACCAAACCTCTTTCAAAACTTTTAACTTCTATACTCACAACTGTCATAGGGTCTGCAGTCCTACCACAACACTTGTTACTCCCGTAGTGGTATTAATTCAATCTGGATCCTGAAAAATTCGAAAGATCTTTTGGAAACAATCAGTTCAAGACTGTTATCTGAATATAATAGCAATAAAACCTATGATTTTTCAACACTGTATACTTCTATTTCCCATACTCAGTTAAAATCCCGACTTAAAAACATTATACATCGTTGATTTTCCAAAAAAGATGGTACACCTAGATATGAATATATAGTTCTTGGTAGAGATCCCTCATACTTTGTAAGAAATAATTCCAATCGTTTTTTAATCGACAACATATTTGTCCAGTGTGGTGGACGTGTTTTTTTAACAAACGGTTGGTATTCCAATGGGAACAAATTGTGCTCCTTCACTTACTGACCTATTCCTTCACTCTTATGAGGCTGACTTTATAGTTGATCTGATCAGAAAGAAAGAATATCGTTTGGCTAGATCCTTTAATCTCAGTTTCGCTATAAAGATGACGTATTATCTTTAAACAATCCTAATTTCGGGAATTTGATACATCACATCCACCCAAAAGAACTTGAGATAAAGGATACTACAGAAACTGTGAAGTCAGCCTAAAATCTTGACCTACACTTAGAAATCGATGGTAAAGGAAAACTATTGACCAAACGTGATGACTTTTCATTCAGAATTGTCAACTTTCCTTTCATCTGTGGCAACATCCCTTCGGCTCCTGCGTATGGAGTGTTAATATCATACTCATACATTATGCCAGAGCTTGCCGAAACTACGCAGACTTTTTGTATCGCGCTAGAACTCTTACAAATGGGTTTCTGGAACAAGGTTATATTGCTACTAGATTGAAGTCATCACTACAGAAGTTTTATGGTCGTCATCATGAACTCGTGGATCGTTATGGTGTATCCATCAGCACCATGAAAACTGATTTATTCAACGGGTCATAGTTTTCCTTTCCTCGTTTGTCTACCCCGGACTTGACTTTTTATGATCAACTCGGTGGGTGTTTCTAGAAAAGCAGAGGACGCCTACCCTACCGGTGCACCTGGTCCATGCTCCCAGTTTTTAGTGGAGTTCGAGTTGCTCATTTACCATTGTTACTTTGTATGTATGATTTTAGTTACTTTGTGTTCTTTGTTGTGTGTGTCTGTTTTCCGTGTCTGGTCTTTGTCCCTGGAATACATTCTTTTGATTGCCGCTATAACCTTGGTTCCCTTGTTAACTCTTCCATGTTCGGTCTTTGTCCCTGCATTGCATTCTTTTGGTTACCACTATAACCTTTGTTCCCTTGATTACTCTTTCCCATTAATAGTTTATCATTTAAGGAATATAAATTTGTTTCTCAAGATTTTAGTTGGTTTGCATTCCAGTCTTTTGTCCGTCTGACGGTTTTGCCTTAATATGTTTTGGTAAGGTTTTAGTTATTTTCTTACTTTAAATATGAATATAATCATGCTTAAATTTAAATGTTGAAAGAATAATAAAAGTTTTGGTTGTTCCCTCTGCAGGATTTGAACCATTTTGACATCTATGGCAACACTGACTGCACGAGGTCCAGCACCCAAAAAGGTTCGATAAAAAAGGTGCCATAATAATATTTTCTGGGTTTTATTCCCTCGTTTTTTCGTTTTCGTACAATTGATGTACTAATACATTAATTTGAGATAAATACTGTAATTTGATTGTTACAAGTAATTTTGTTATATCTAAATAGATAAAAAAATATTGACATGCCCCTATCCAGTTTAATTCAGAGGTAGTTTTCTAATGTTTAAACATAAAAATATTTTTTTTTTAATTAATTCATAAGAATTGGCCTCGCGCAATAAATAATATGCACATGGAAAATTTGTTATTTTTCAATAGACAAAATTTTTATCATAGACAATTTTAAATGTTCAGATGTTTATCTGGGTTTATCCAAGAAGAAAGGTACAATCCGGTAAAGTGTGATCAGTTGACAATAATCAAACATGTTCGTGCAATTACCTCACATATTTTGAATACCTCATTATTGTTTAGTATGATAAAACATTTATCGGCTGTTCATATGGGACACAGTTAATTTCTTATTCCCTGATAATAATGTTTACATTCGGCTTTCCTCGTGTAATAGTAGTTTTCTCGCAGTAATACTAGTTGAACGGCATTTGACACAATTGAGAACACAAACAATGAGCATCATTCCAGTAGTCAACCTACATTTAATGTAGTGCAGTTGTTGTTTTTTTTTTTTTTTTTTGTTTTTGTTTAAATTCTCCTCCATCCATCATCCGAATTTAAATGATGTCTATTCTATGTATATAGCTCCTAATAAAAGGCAAAACAGGAATTGCGCTTGGTTTGCTGACGACAGCACCATCATATTTTTGGGCGAAAAAACTTAATTCAATTGAAATGAAACAATCAGGTCACATACATTTTTTAAACTACTATATGAAATGTAAAATATTAAACTTTTTTAAATAAAGCAAACTACAGAGATACTGAATACTAATCGGAACTTCGAACTCTTTGTTAGTAAGAGCACCTCGATACTAAGATATGGGTTTCTGCAATCCAATACCTACCCTAAGTACAACCAAACACTTGCCCGACAGATTTGCAACCATAAGCAAAGCTACTATCCAAACTAGTTATTCTAAGTATATACTACGTACAAATAGAAAAAAGAAAAGGGGAAAACTCATCTACCCGTATAAGAAATACGTCAATCTAGATCATTTTGATTAATTAATTCATAATATTTTAATAGGATGCCAATGCAAATAGCATGCACATGACAAATTTTTATATGATATCACAAATGCATTCTTTCTAAAAGTTGACAGATGGTTTTTGATTAACTTCTATGATTAAAGAGAAATAAGTTACATGCGAAGCATAGATTATTAATGAAGAAAGGAAGGGTACTAGTTCTTTAATATGAGCGGAATTTGGTTGTTTTGTTACTTGTACGTAACAACATTTTTTGAACCATCCATTGTTGATTAAAAAATTATATAAATCCACATACATTAAATATATACATCACAATGGAACACAAATTACGTGGGACAATATTTATAATTTGGGATATAAAATTGGGATATTTTTTTTTGTGCCACCCATATTATAGGATCTGCCTGACTTTTACATGGACAGGCTCATAACGTCATAATGCGGATATGTAAGCATTTCAGGATACACAGTTTTATACTAGTCCAAACACGCTGAGGTGTACATTTATTATGCTTGGTCCCAGAAGCAACATCTTACAGAAAGGCACCCCAGCCCTCTCGTGCACTTCATCCCAGCCTACCCTAAAATACCGCTTGTTTTGCAGGGAAGCAGTGACTTCCAAGTTTTTGGTGTGCGTCGGCTAGGGATCGCACCCATGTTCTCCCATAGTCAACGCAAGCACGTTACCCTGAGATATAACTAATTCAACCAGGGGTTTGTTACATTGTCACTTTGTTTAAATAATAAAGAAAGTGAAAGTTTTTGATATGCAATTTATTTGGAGGTAAAATAAAAAATAATAAAATCCAACATTCTGATAAATTACATGTAGGTCAATTTCCGTTTGTCTGCAAAATATAAATACGGATGCAATAAACATGGAATGTATATATGCTATTAAACGGGATAAAATACTCTGCTGGGCCTAGTATTTTTTTATGTAAACTTGAAACGTTTCAACTCTAATAAAATCTTTCTGACATCAATCTATGTCTTAAAACACACACATGTTGTCATGAAGTGCTCATTAGTGAAGGAAACATTCATGCTTTAATCACGTTATCAATATAAAAAAATACCTTTCTCAATAAGTTAATAGGTCAGCCATGTATATATGACACCATATTTAGATGTTTAGATACATTTTTGTACATCACAGAGAGTGTATTCAAAATAGCATGAGGCTAGTTAATTGTCACTTCAAAGAAAACAAAATTGTCACGATATATACGGTTTATTGACTCCCGTTATAACAAATATTTCGTCATAAAGATTTATCGATAAAATAAACCGCCTTAGTTTATGATTTTCTTTTTATTGGCAATTAATATTATAAGGCAAATGCTAGACGTATCTTGTTTGAAGAGAGAAAACTTACAAAGCACCGTGATGGGACCATTCCATTCACTCTGCATTGATTTGTTTTCAATTTTGGATGATTTGCAACTATACTCATATCATTAATGTCATGGAACTTTATTAATGTAGGAGACATCATTAATGTCATAGAACTTTATTAATGTAGAAGACTGACGTTTATAGATGTAAATAATTTCAAAGACGAATAACATCTGATTAATATAAAACTGTCATATGAATATCAGAGAATATTGAATAAACTTACTAAACTTTACATAATTTCCAACGTGAATAGACGCCCATACAGCGAATGCATATGGGATAATACTGCTTCACATTTGGTGACATATAATTTATCATAATATACTTGGTTTCTACATCAAATCTTTCTTTGGATCAACCCATGGTTTAGCAATCTGCTTAGAATCTTTAATCTAAGTTTCCACTATATTGATGACGTATTATCTGTAAACAATCATAATTTTGGGGATTGATACATCGCATCTAGCTCAAAGAACTTAAGATAAAGGATACTGCAGAAACTGTGAATTCAGTCTGATAGCTTGACCTACACTTAGCAAATCGATTGTAAAGGAAAACTATTGTCCAAACTTTACGACAAACATGATGACTTTTCATTCAGAATTGTCAACTTTTCTTTCATCTGTGGCAACATCCCTTCAGCACCTGCGTATGGAGTGTTCATATCACAAGTCATACGTTATACCAGAGCTAGCCGGAACTACACAGACTTTTTGTATCGCCATAGAACTCTAACAAATAGGCTTCTGGAACAGGGGTATGTTGCTACAAGATTAAAGTCATCACTACAGAAGTTTTATGGTCGTCATCATGAACCCATGGATCGTTATGGTGTATCCATCTGAACCATGCCCAGATGGTGGTATTGGGTATCCCTGTCATGCTTTATGCGTGGGTTCTCAGCCCATAATACGTGAATACATTATATGTGTGTACATGTCTTCTTACTAAAAAAAGTACAAACGCTTGTAGCATTCTGTATAATTTTATACCGGAAATAAAACCTGAATGTCAAAAACGCATATTTCTTTTTAATTCAGAATATTAAAAAAAAAGATTTTGTCCTTAATTTCATGATTTAGTCACCAAAACGAAATACCCTAATTTCAATAAATACATGTAACTTTTGATACTCACTGACCACTGATGTATAATATCCTTTCCCTTATGAAAAATGTTTAAAGGAAAGGATATTGGTGATGAATATGATTGAATTATTAACCGGAATATTTCGATTGAATTGCATTAAAATGAACATTTCGAAGGCATATACAAGTCAAGTAGAGGAACCATCCCGTATTGAAATCAAATTGTCAGATTTGTGGTCTATTGTTTCAGATTTAGTTCTCAATTTCCCCGATTCTTACAAATATTCACACTCAAGATATAAGCAAACTGAAAGAGCTACCTTTATAAAAAAGAAAAAACAAACAAACAAAAAACAAAAACAAAAAACAAAAAACAAACAAACTACAAACAAAACAAAAAAAAACCAAAACCAAAAACAAAGTCAAAACAAATAATTGAACTTTTTACAGCCATTATTAGTCAATCATACGGCATATATTCCAAGAGTTTAATATTACAAATTATATTTATCAGTTGGTAGAATTACAACAAAGAATTGGTAATTGAAAAGACATTACAAAATAGCTCAAATGATGTAGAAAGACTAAACGGATAATTTATGACATCTTTTACGAATTATTTGATTTGTTTCATAAAACAGCAATAGGCATTGCTCTTCAATCTCCTCCTTATATGCATATCCAGTAGTCTGTCAATAAAATAATTGATATGCCTAATGTATATAAACCGTCCGACTGTGTTCATTAAACTATGGTAAGTTGAAAATGATGAACATAGTATTATAAAACTTTGATAGTTCTCACAATGTTAACAGTATATTTTTTTAAACACTATTAGTTCAAAATACTGAACTATTTATCATGGATATTATTGTCAAAAAGAAAAAAATAGGTAGAAAAATCAAAAAGACGACAACCATAAGTGTTTTAGTAAAGCTTACTGTTTTTCTGTTATTTCAATTGCCGTTAACTTATTCGGAAGAACGTTTCTCAGTGGGTATTCGAGATCCAGAACTTGTTGGAGTGGACAGAACAGGAAATGAACTTGAGATTTTTGATGCAATGAACAAAGTAGAATGTTTTCTGTATTGTGTGAACAATCCGCTATGCAAGTCTGCGTCATACAATTCTGATAACGGTATATGTTTGCATTATCCTGGAGAGATTTCAGGCGTATTAATGTCATCTGGAGTATCCAACAATAACTTTCAGCATTATATAGGTAAGTTTTTTTTTTATTCAAACGATGTTTTATGCATACGGTATACTCAAGACTACACAAGGGAAAGTAACACCTCCTGAAAAATGTAAAATTCACATTTTAGCATGTTTCGTGTGCTTCGTGTGCATGTTTAGTGGGATCATGTATCGTGTAGCGTGGGCTTCGTGTGCATGTGCCTTTCGTGTGCGCACTTCGTTCTTCGTATATAGTGCAACGTTCTTCGTACAAGGATTCTGATTGTGTTAAAAAATAGCTCTTATGGTAGATCAATTTTTCGGAATATCGTTGCAATTTCGTTTTCTATGCCAAAATCAATATTCCTTTTACATTTTACATTGACAACATTTTGTCAGGAATCAATACTTGTAGGAATTAATTGGTTTTAAACATTCCAACATTATTTGTACATATAATACAATACTGTAAATATATGAATGGCCTTCCGAAATGATCGGGGAAAAATTTCCCGAACTATAACTGTTTATGATTTCATGATGATTATTCCCTTGTGGTAATAGTTTGTCTTTTGAGAATAAAAATTATGCGAGACCCGACAGGGTAGTCAAGGGCGTTCAAAACCCCTTAGTAGTAGAAATTTTAATATTTTCGTACTCCCAGACCAGTGAAAATGTTTTTGCAATATACCATGTATAATAAAATGGACATGTTACATATCAACAATGTAATGTTATTTGTTTTAATAATAATATGAAATTGCACTAGTTGAAATAGCTTAATTATCTAAAAATAGAGTACTATTGACCAATACTTTATGAAATTTTGGTACTTTTGTTGTCCTGGAACAAAGAAAATGTGTTCCCAATGATCCATCTACAACAAATATAGCCATTTTCACATTAAAATTACCATCATTTCATATTTAGGTAATAAGATGGTATCGCATAAGCAAAAATACACTTTTATTTTAAAATTGGGTATATTTTCCCCGAACTTTATGACATTTCATTTTTTTCATAATCCCAGTCCAGTCAAAATGTTTTCGGAATGTACCATATATAATTAAAATGGACACTTCTCATATCAACAATGGAATGTTTTTAGACCAATAAAATGGTATCGCATTAGTTTAATTATTTAAAAAAATACACAATAGTACTTTTTACCAATACTTTATGAAATTTTGGTATGTTTATTCTCCTGGAACAAGGAAAATGTGTTCCCAATGATCCATATACAACAGATACATGTATGGACATTTTTCATATGATAATTACCACCTTTTCATATTTAGAGCAATTAGATGGTATCGCACCTGTCAAAAACACTATATTACCTAACAATTACCCTAATTTTATGAAATTTTAATATTTTTATGCTCAGAGACAAATGAAAATATTTTTGCAATGTACAGTAATATGAACATTTTTCATATCGAAAATGCAATATTTTCATATTTAGACAAAAAAAATGGTATCCCATTAATTAAAATAGCTAAATTATTTCAAAATAGAGTGCTTTTTACCAATTAAGTTATGAAACTGTGGTACTTTTATTCTCTTGGAACAATGAAAATGTGTTCACAATGATCTATATACACCAAATATGGACATTTTTCACATGAAAATTACTTTCTTTTCATATTCAGAGCAATTAGAAGGTATTGCATAAGTCAAAAGTACTCTTTTTTTTTCTAAAAAAAAATGGGTGTATTTTCCCCCAATTTTATGAAATTGTAATATTTTCTCATTCCAAGACAAGTCAAAATGTTTTTGCAATGTGCCATGTATAATAAAAATGAACATTTTTCATATCAACAATGAAATATTTTCTGTTTTAGATAAATAAGGTGGTATCACATTAGCTAAAATAGCTAAATTATTTAAGAAAAGAGTAACTTTACCAATACCAATGTGTTCCCATATGCAACAAATAGGGATATTTTCATACATAAAATAGTTCTATATTCATTTGATACTCGAAGCAACATGATTGTATGGTAAAAACACCTTCTCAACTATTTTTTCTTTTAAATTATCTTAAATTCTAAACAAAAACTTTCAACATTTTCATACGTACAGACCACTGACAATGTGTTCGCGATACACGATTTATAACGAAATTTAACGTGATTTTATATCAAAACATTTACAGACATTTACAAATGGTGTATATCATATGTGTTTATTTAAAGCATAATACACATTAATATAAAATTACACGCAAGATGTTTGCAATCAACAAAACACGACGAACACGTACACTGTATAACATGACTAATCATTAGTTTCGTTTTGCAAGTTAGATTTCGAAATATATTATTTACTGAGAAAAATACTTCCAGCGGACACAATCATTCGTTTATCGGGCTTTTTCAACGTGTTTCGTGTGGTTTTCGTGCATTGTGTGCTTGTTTCGAGGGCTCGTATTTCGTGAGCCTCGTGTCCGTGGGAATGGAAACGTTACACGTTTCAGGAGGTGTTTACTGCCTTAATCGTTGATAAAGCCGTAATCAACAGCACTGAACCTATGTTCTGTCTGTATATTGATAATAATTAGTACCTTGTTTATTATGTATTTTAAATTGTATTTGTTTTTGTATCAAACATAGATAAATATTCAAAATACATCATTTATTAGATAATATTTATGAAATAAAATCACAACTGCAATAAAGATTTTTTGAAGCATGAGACGTTTCTCATGGTTTCCAGCTTAAGAACCAACCTTTTTGTATGAATAACGACATTGTGCCACATCATTTTGTATCGAGTGTAAATGTTATGTTAAGACCATTGTTGAATAAAACATCGAAAAGGTCAATTTTTAGGTAAATGAAACTCCGGTCATATATACCTTTATTCTCCTTTGATCTAAACAGGTTTCTTTAATTGTATATTTATCAAATGTTGTTAATAACAAATCAAAGGCAGCAAGTTGAAATTAAATGTATTATTTATGTGATCAAAAATCCTTTTGTTTTTTTTGTGTTTTTTGTGCTTTTTGCAGGAAATACAATACAGCAAAGTAATACAACACTTTTACTAACAGGTAAATTAAACAAACAGTCTTAAACTGGGGGGATAAAATCAGTAACTGTCTGACGTTACGAGCAAATTTGTGGGAAATCATATTGATGAGAAACTAATGAATGAGTAATAAAAGGAACCAAAGTTATAGCGATAATCAAAAGAATGCAATCCAGGGGAAAAGAGCAGACATGGAAAACAGACACATACAACAAAGAACACAAAGCAACAAAAGCAAATGAGCAACTCGGACTGCACTAAAAACTATGACACATTGAATAAATCAGTTTTCATGACGCAGATGGATACACTGTAACGATGCACGAGTTCATGATGACGACCTTCAAACTTCCGTTGTGATTACTTCAATCGTGTAGCAACACAATACTGTTCCAGAAGCCTATTTATTAAAATTTTAGTACGATGCCAAAAATCTGCGTAGTTTCGGCAAGTTCAGTCATAACCTATGGGTTATGATATGAAATCGCCATACGCAGGTGCTGAAGGGATGTTGCCAAAATGACAATTCTGAATAAAAAGTCATCACGTCTGTCGTAAAATTTGGTCAATAGTCTTCCTTTACCTTCACTTTTTCTTAGTTTAGGTCAAGATATCAGGCTGACTTTGCAGTTTCTGTAGTATCCTTTATCTCAAGTTCTTTGGGGTAGATGCGATGTATCAATCCCAAAATTAGGATTATTTAAAGATAATACGTCATCTATATTGCGGAAAATGAGATTAAAGATTCTGGCTAAACGTTGTTTCCTCTTATGGATCAGATTAGCTTTAAAGTCAGCCTCTTAAGAAAGGAAAGAATAGATCAGCAAGTAGAAGAGCACAATTTGTTCCTATTAGAATGCCGACCGTTTGTTGGAAAACTAGGAGTCTACCGCACTGGACAATTATGTTGTCGATTAAAAATTGCAGCATTTTGTAAAAACATCTTCTGTGTATTTGGAAAATGAATTGGAATTATTTCTTACAAAGTATGAGGAATCTCTACCAATAACTATATATTTGTATGTAGATGTACCATCTTTTATTTTGAAAAACAACGACGTTTAATGTTTTTAAGTTGGGATGGGATTTTAACTGAGTATTGGCAATAGAAGTATACAGTGTTGAAAAATCATAAGTTTTAATGCTGTTATATTCAGATAATAGTCTTGAACTGATTGTCTCCAAAAGATCTTTCGATTTTTTCATGATCCACATTGAATTAATGTTACTACCGAAGTAAAAAGTGTTGTTGTAGGGCTGCAGACCGTGTTTGGCATCTGTGAGGATAGAAGCGATAAGTTTTGAAAGTTTTTTAATAACAAATATTACTAGATGCCTTCAACGTTGCTTACCTTTTTTTGTTTTGTTATATTACTCCACCGTTGCACCTCATAATCAAAGTTTTTGGTAGAGACCGAGCCACTCATTAACTTGTATTGCTCTGTAAATATTTTTTTGGTTATTTATGTTCTTTGTTGTATGTGTGTAAATATGAGGTTTTTGACGGAGTTATATCCCCGTTTTCCAGATGATAGGGTAAACCAATTACGAAGTACATATAACAAAAAGTAATCAAGAGGTCCAAAATTCTATTGGAAATCAAAATTATAATCTAGGGACAAGACCAGATATGGAAAACAGACAAACATAACAATGAACATTATACAACAAAATAATACGCACAAAGTAATAATAGTAAATGAGCACCTCACACTTCCATAAGAACTGGGAGTATGGACCAAGTGTACCGGTAGGGTAAGCGTACTCTGCTATTTTAGAAACATCCGCAGAGTTGCTCATATGAAAAGAAGTCAGGGGTAGACGAAAGAGGAAAAAAACTATGACAAGTTGAACGAAAGAATAAGTTTTATAAACAGATACAATCATTGATTAAGATTTATGATTCAAAGTGATTGCATACGTTAATTCTGATCCAACTGTATTAGGTATGTTGATGTTGTTATCTGCCGGTAAACCAATTACACAAAGTACATATTACAATGATTGGAATTGTCATCCAACTCATGGAGTAGACGGGATAAAGGATACAAATAGCATAGTATCTACAGATTTGGAATACCAACCATATATATGGATTGATCTACAGAAGACGTACACCATCTTCAAAGTAGTTGTTTATAATAGAGTCATATGCTGTGGTTTGTAGTTTTCTTGAATGCAGAAAATTTGTTTGAACATTTTTTTTATGTCCTTTGTAATTTTTCATAGTTTTTTTTTTGCTTCATTAGAAAAATATATAAAAATTCAATAGTTGTCTACACAAAACAGTCCAAGTATTTCTTAGTTCTACTTAAAATTGTATAAAAGTTTAGATTTGATATTACAACGAAGAAATCGATTGAGTAAAACTGTATTTTTGAATTTTTCATTATGGATTATTCTCAAATGACAAAATCGCAATAATATATGTTTGTAGTAATGTTTTAACTTACACTCTGAAAATTTCTTGTAAATATTTATAATCAATAACAAGTAATATATTGCTTGCAAGAAAATATTCTAATTTTAAAAAAAATGTTTTTATTCGATAATAAAACTTTGAACTGCAGAGAAATAATTACGTAGCACTAGCTAATATGTCTTAATGAAATGTTTATTGAATTAAGTGTATTTTGACACAGTCAGTATATTTCCAAAAAAAAAAAATATGATACATGTATGTAATTAACGCCACTCGTTAGCTTTTTCTTATACAGTAATCACTATGATATTTTATTATCAGTGAAAGATTATGGAGCATTGGTTGTAACATTGCACTCAACAATAGTATTTTGAAGATTCTGAATAAGGATGATCGATGCTCATGTTCTGTCATTTCTATAAAGACTTTCTAACCCTTCTTATTTTATTTATTTCAGAGCATTGATATTTTTGCCCAGCAACCCCACTTTTCTTTTCATTAGTTACTTTGTTCGTATTATTTTAGTTAATTTATGTTCTTTGTTGTGTTTATCAATTTTTCCATATCTGCTCTTTGTCCCTGGATTACATTCTTTTGATTTCTGCTAGAAGCTTAGTTCACCTTATAATATCTTTTTTTTTTATAAAAGCCTTGTTATTTCGTCGGGGTTATTAATATATAAAACCTACGAAGACTAAACCTATGGAAATTATTGAAAAAATATTTTCCTGCAAAAATGTCAAATGCTAATATCTTAAAAAACGGGTATACTGACCTATATTTTTTTAATATATTGTTTTCTGGCATGTAAGATTTTAAAGATTTCACAACCATTTTGAATCTTTGTTATTTTCAAAATAAGCAGCAAACATCATTAAAATTATTTGTTTTATTCCATGAGGGTAATGTAAGTTTTACATGCTTTTACCATTCAAAGTTACAGCATTTCTTCAATTGAAGTAAAAAAGAATGAAAAAAAATATCATATCTTTTTAGGAGAACGCTTGAAAAATCTGCATGTTTACGTAGGAACATCAATGAAGGAGGAAAATATGGAACTTTGTAGAAACTTTCCGAGACAAGGTTATAATAGACAAGTACTAGAACTGATGTGTAAAAACCCACTGACAGGAAGCAAAGTGCTGTTTGTACTCAAAGCAGATGGTTCTAAACAAATCTTTAACTTTGGAGAGGTTGAAGTATATGGAAGTTAGCATTGTATAAGCTCACCAATGCTTTTAAAATTAATGATAAATCATTTTTAATCGACAGTTAATGGGTTTGATTTAAAGTTCCCAAAAAGCAACCAGACCTTACACCATTATTTGCAAAGCTTTCTGTAATTTATATCTCTTTAACCGTTGCAATTAATCAAAAACAAACACTCAACATTAACCAAAAAATCACATTTAAGATATGAACTAAATAAAAGTTTTTTTTTTATAACAAAACTTGTCATGTGCCACCAATCGTCTTGTTTTTTTTTTTATATGGACACCCTCTTAAATGATCTTTGTCCAATTCGTTGAAGTTTAATGCAGCAATCTTTATAAAATTCAAACATGAAAATTATTCATGCATGTCCAAAACCTACCAAATTCACTTTGCTTTTGAACGCAGTGACAAACAATACAACCAATCTTACTCAGTGATTGTCTTGTCGCACTTCTGAGATTAAACATTTTTTTTTAAGATTGTGACCAAACTATGGCACCAATTAATAGAGTTATCTTTCTTTATTTTGCTTAATTTGAGATGGGTGTATGGTTTTTCAAAGAGTAATCAAGGGAACCAAGGCTATAGCGGTAATCAAAAGAATGTAATCTAGGGACAAAGACCAGACATGGAAAACAGACATACACAGCAAAGAATATAAAGTAACTAAAATCATACATACAAAGTAACAAAAGCAAATGAGCAACTCGGACTCCACTAAAACCTGAGAGCATGGACCAGGTGCACCGGTACGGTAAGCGTCCTCTGTTTTTCTAGAAACACTCGCCGAATTGCTCATAAAAGTCAAGTCCGGGGTAGACAAACGAAGAAAGGAAAAACTATGACCCTTTGAACAAATCAGTTTTCAAGATATCACATTTTGCAATATACATGTTCTATAAATGATTGGTATTTATATATTTAATGACCTGTACCACGGGGCGAAGTCTCTGCTGGTGGACTAAAGATCCTTGAGTGTAACCATCTACTTGTCTGACCCAGAATTATGTTCAATTCTTGCATTATGACAGAGGTGTATGACTCGATTTCATTTTTGTCCTTTATTACAGAAGTGTTCGTAATATTTTCCTTGTGCCAATTCATATTCGGCTTAACTCCTGTAAAAATGTAGGGCTACACTACTTAACACGATTTAGCCTTTGAAAACCACAGACGATGATTCCCAAGCAGTTATCAAATTCCAGAAATTTGTTAATGGAAAAAAGTTTGCCTTCTCTATTTAATGTTCCTGTATACTAACACACTCACAATGAAATATCCAATACTATAAGATTTACTGGATCTATTGTTGTCACATGTGCTGAGCATAGATATACACTATCTCTTGGACAACAAAGAAGTTTGGTATGGGAAAAGAAAAAATGTACAATTGCAGTGATTATGGTTAGTCTCTTTCGCCGTCATAATAACTTAAGTTTTTTAAAGACACCAAGATTTTGACGGGAAAAAAAATGTAATCCAGGGAAAAAGTTCAGACATGGAAAAAAGAAACACAAAATAAAGAACATAAATTTACGAACAATAATAGATACAAAGTAACGAAGGTTTATGAGCAACTCGAACTCCATTGAAAACTCGGAACATGGGCCAGGTGCGCCGATTTGTTAAACGTCCTCTCCTTTTTTAGAAACACCCGCATATTTGCTCACAAAAAAATCGAATTCAGGGCAGACGAATAAGAAAAAGAAGACTGACACGTTGAACAAACTAGTTCACATGGTGCATAATGACACACTGTAACGATCCATGATTTCATGATGACGACCATAAAACATCTTAAGTGATGACTTGTAGCAACATAACTTTGTTCCAACGCCTAATTATAAGAAGTCTAGCGCGGTATAAAATATCCGCGTAGTTACAGCAAGCTCAGAAATAACGCTTGATTTTTGATTTGAAAACTCTATACGCAGGTGCTGAAGGGATGTTGCAACAGATGAAAGGAAAGTTGACAATGCGGAATGAAAAGTAATCGCGGTGTCATATAGTTTTGGTCACCATATTGATCAAGGTTGTTGCACCTCTTTCGGTTTTAAGTATAATAGGAAGTTAAAGAAGGGAAATGTTCTAATCAATTATAGGTAAACCTCCCTCGTGTTGTCGACAGGCAACTAGTAAATATCAATATTGTACAATAAAACACATAAACGACTCAAAAACAAATACTTCAATAATAGTTTTACTGGTGTGTTTCTTATGTGAATAGGACGAGGAATCTAAAACAAATTTTAAAAATGACGTTGTTGCCCAAGTATGACGCCAAAACAAAGTATTCGCACATTTAAATCATCGTTAATTTTACATGTAACAATGTTTTTTTCGGTCTTCGGATGCTATATTTTAGGTAACATTTTGTATTTAGATCAGCAATTGTGAGAAAATCATGTATTTATCTTCCACTAAAATCAACCAAATCAAAGCAAACCCAGTACGATAACTCTTGCAAAGTGCTAATTTCATGTAGAAACTGTATAAATTTTATCACAGTCGCAACACCTAAATGAACAAAAGAAGACTCGTTATATGATTTGTTGCTGATTCTGAATAAGAAATAAAAGTACATTTGGTAGGTTTTAAAATTTGATATCGATGAGTCAACTTCTGTCTGGTTTTTATAAAGACTATATTTAAATCAAATAAGGCAATATACTTACCACAACAGTCAATTTGATTATAAATCACCATTCTGACAATTGTATCTGAGTTTTGTAGATCTATCCATACCTATGGTTCATTTTCCCAACTGATTGAATTAGAATAATAATCATTAACCCAGTGTATAGAAAAGATGGTATTTTAATTTTTATCATGTCCAGAATAGAACAGTCTGAAAAAATAGCTGGAAGGATGGCATGTTCGATAGTATAACATAGGAGCAATAACTTATACGTTACTTTAAGGTAAACATGGTTTCTTAGATTTATTCCTGTGGTGTTGTACAAATTATGTAATTATATTGCATTGGAAATGGTTATTTTGGTAACAAATTTAATAATATAAGAAGTACAACAAACCTTTGCAGTAACAAAAACATAACTATTTTTCTCTCGTGTCAAGATAAATAAAGGCACGGCTTGTCGCGAAATAAATATGGTCTTAATGTAAATGTCACTTAAAAAAAACTACTTGTTATACAAAGAAGACATTGTTTATATCATGGTGAGGATAATTGGAATGTAAACACAGATTGAACTTTTTCTATCAATGAATAATACGCTTTCATTAATATATAGTCTTAAATTTGTGTAGTATTTCCTTTTCTGTAAACAAAGCAGACAAATATCATTAATGGAGGACATATTTTACACAACAACTTAGTCTCGGACTTTTTTAATATCAAAAGATTTGTGATGTGCATGGTTTGCTTATTTACAATCATTTAAAATTCTTCTTTTAACAAAAAACAGTTTTTTACCCTTGAAAATAACTGTGATTTATTAAGTGATATACCCAGATTTCATTTACATATGTAAAAGAAAACAAAGAAAACACACACACACACAAAACAAACAAACAAACAACAAAAAACAACAAAACAACAACAAAAAAACAAAAGACCAAAAAAAAAAAAAAAGAAAAAAAAAAAAAAACAGACTTACTTTTATTTCTAACCATTTTGTACATTAGTTCTATCAGTTGTTACACATAGTATCAGTCAAATTTTCAAAATTAGTCCTTTTTAAATATCTTACCAGTATTTATCGGAGAGGTGTAAATATTAAGAAGTTGTAACACTGTTAGGATAATAAATCATTTTACTTTGTCATACTATCACAATTGACATGTTATGTTCAAAACCAGTGTTGGACTATTTCCAAGAAAGTAATAAACTACTCGATAATTAATCCGGTTTTGTACCAGATAAATTACTAAAACATTTGCATAGTTAACAAAATAAAACAAGCATATAAATAGAAAACTTTATTACCATTATGTAAGTGTCGTATGTAAAGTAAATAAAGTTGTATGTGTTGTCCCGGTAAGTAATTGAATTCTTTATTGTAAAAGAATTATTGTTCGTTTGTTACCAGTTTTATCAAGTTATTTTTCAATCTGTCCATGCAAAATAAACAAAAATAACCTTCCAAGATGGTAAACTTGCAATGAATTTGGACTACAAAGTACAATACATGTACATTGTGTATTTCAAACCCTCTAACTTTTTAGATACTAAATTACATACATGGATGTAAAAGTGGATCTTTTCAGAGAAGATATTGCTATTGCAAAAACAATAAAGTAGTATTCCCACTTTTATCTTAACTATGATTTTTTTTTTAAACCCACCATTTGTGGGTACATGCAGTTTAAAAAAGGGGGAACTCTAGTTTAGAACTTGTTCTCAACCTGTTCACATACAATGTACTCCAGAAAAATTATTCATGCTGCAGCCAGGGCCTAGTCCTAATATATATAGTGACCAAATCGGCTTGGGTAATTACAAGTGTGTAATCTTAACAAGATATTTCATTATTAATTGAGGAGGTACTCAATAGGGACAGAGAGGCGTGAATGTGATAGGGGAATGGCACACTGTCTCCTCCATTTTCCCCGAGCAAGGACATTGTAATCCGTTTAAAGTAATTTTTTAAGCCTCACTTTTATATTTCAATATACATAACATATACATTATTGTCTCTTTTTATCACAAACCATGTACATTTAATGTCAATTAAAAATATAAAAAAATATGAGGGTTTAAAGCTAAGTGTTGTATATTTTATTCAGGGAGAAGTGTGTATTTTTTTTCACAGTTTAATATTTTTCTGTAAAATAGTAGGATCCGACAATTTTCTATAGTAATTGGGTATTTGCATCTGAATCATTTAACCCTTACTATGACAAAGAGCCTATATACATGTATAGGCTTTTCGTAATCCCGTATTTTGCCAAAAGCCTATATATAGGCTTGGCAACTGTTGTCTACACATTCAACAAGTCAAATGTAAAGTACATTAAAAACATTATATATCGTTGTTTTTCCAAAAAAGATGGTACACCTAGAAACAAATATATAGTTCTTGGTAGAGATTCCTCATACTTTGTAAAAATAATTCCAAATCATCTTCCAAATATACAGAGGAAGATGTTTACAAAATGCTGGAATTTTTAATCGACAACATATTTGTCCATTGTGGTGGACGTGTTTTTCAACAAACGGTCGGCATTCCAATGAGAACAAATTGTGCTCCTTTCCTTGCTGACATATTCCTTCACTCTTATGAGGCTGACTTTATAGCTGACTTGATCAGAAAGAAAGAATATCGTTTGGCTATATCCTTCAATCTTATTTTCCGCTATATAGATGACGTATTATCTTTAAACAATCTTAATTTTTTGGGATTTGATACATCGCATTACCCAAAAGAACTTGAGATAAAGGATACTACAGACACTGTAAAGTCAGCCTCATATATCGACCTACACTTAGAAATCGATTGTAAAGGAAAACTATTGACCAAACTTTACGACAAACGTGATGACTTTTCATTCAGAATTGTCAACTTTCCTTTCATCTGTGGCAACATCCCTTCGGCTCCTGCGTATGCAGTGTTCATATCACAACTCATACGTTATGCCAGAGCTTGGCGAAACTACGCAGACTTTTTGTATCGCGCTAGAACTCTAACAAATAGGCTTCTGGAACAGGGTTAAGATTGAAGTCATCACAACAGAAGTTTTATGGTCGTCATCATGAACTCGTGGATCGTTATGGTGTATCCATCTGCGCCATGAAAACCGATTTATTCCACGTGTCATAGTTTTCCTTTCCTTGTTTGTCTACCCCGGACTTGACTTTTTATGAGCAGGTGTTTATAGAAAAGCAGAGGACCCTTACCCTACCGATGCACCTGGTCAATGCTTCCAGTGTTTAGTGGAGTCCGAGTTATTCATTTGCTTTTGTTACTTTGTATGTATGATTTTAGTTACTTTATGTTCTTTGTTGTGTATGTCTGTTTTCCATGTCTGGTCTTTGTCCCTGGATTACATTCTTTTGATTACCGCTATATTCCTAGTTCCCTTGATTACTCTTTAACACAAACATACAAATCAATGTCCCATTTTTGTTGAATATATGCTACACATTAAAGTGCCCACTTCCCTCCGCCCCTCTATTTTCAATTGATTGATTTTAAGTGAAAACTGACCAACTGAACATTTTAAATTCACAAATGACCATTTCTTACGGCACTTACATGCAAATTCTAATGCGGCTTATAAAATAAATAGTGGTAATAACATATAAAAAGTGAATTTTCTTTAAAAGTCTGTGTGGTAAGTGGAATTTTTTTATGTTTTCTGTGTTTGATGTTTACTGTTCTTACAAAATATCTATCTGTGTCTGTGAGATATTTCTCCTTTTGTAACTACCGATTACATTTATACATGCCCATGGTACCAAATTTGACTGAAAGTCCACATATTTGGCAACTAAGATGCCTTTTTTATTGAAATGGTGGTAACTATACAACATTTTTACTTTATTAAACCTAAGTTGTGTAAACATGAACTAAAACATTTTGCAATTGGCTGTATCAGTCAGCAGATATTAAATTACCAAGAAGCTTCCTTGTGTTAAGGCTGAAAAAGGGGGGGGGATCAAATTGACCTTTTATGAATAGAAGACCAAAAAAAAAATGAGATTTGGAAACAATTTGGTATTCATAGAATAGTTTAGGCATGTGTCTTATCAACTCAGACCACTTTTCATCTTTAAAAGGTAACTAAATTATTTTTTTTATCTAAACTTGTCTCTTTTTCAAAAACATCGAATACTTAATACTGTGATAAGATACCTATACTAAAATTGAAACAAAAATTCACAGGAAAGCAGGAGGACAGAGATATTTTGTTTTTAAGTTGAAAATTGAACACACTTGTAGAAATGCAACAGTATTTATAGATATCTAAAAAAGCTTTTATTAGTAATAGGTATCAGTCTTGTATTGTATTCCGGAGCTGGTATTCGTCAAAACATGGAGGCTAAAAAATATAGTGCGCTTTCTTTTTGCCATTTCCTGTTTTTGTTTTTTTTCGCAAATGAGTATCATGTATCATCAAAAGTATAGGATAAATATCAAGTTATGACACAAAATACTTGTTTTTTGAGGAAAAACAGTATTTTTATGAAAATGAGTCTTATTTTATGAACTCAAAATAACAATGAAAGTAGAAGTAGTCTATTTTTAGTTTGACATGTTCTGGTGTACCAAAGTTCGTGTCTTTTTTCCAGAATGGACCTAAAATTATTTTTGACATTTCCTTAATAAAAATTTTTAAAAAATCATGAAAATTTATGGTTTACTATAAAAGCCTATGGGACAAAGACTACAAGACTGAGACCTATTGTATTTAGTGTCATTTATAGAGTAATTTCCCTTTATTTCAAATTCTACAGTGAATTATATATATATTTTTTATCTCCTACATATAAGAACATGGGTGCTATGAAAAGCAGAATGTTAATTTCTATTTACTACGTCAATACAAACAGAGCATTAGAAATGAAAATATGTAGGCTAGGCATTTCGGACATATATCACATTATGCATGATTCTTAGATGAAGTGCTACAAAATAACAGAGCAACTGGGATGTGTGCCCCAGGTGGTGGAATGGGGTACCCCTGGCGTGTTACATGCTGGAGATGTCTGGCTATAATACGGAAAACCTGACTGGAAACCATAGTGGTGCACCGTGTTGGGAAAGATTCCACGTTCCTCGCACGTTAAAGAACCCTACTATGGTATTCTCCCGGAGTAGGAACCATAGGGCTCCTCCACAGGAGGCTAAATTGCCCGACCCTACCACTTCTCCCTATTTCCAGTGGCAATAAAAAAATATTGACCCCATTGTCCTTGTGTCCCCAACAACCAAACAAACAAAAAAATATGTATATATATAATGCAAACTACAAAGCCAATTAAATATTTCCGACTCTATCCGACAACTATCCTGTCCGTTCTGGACAGTCTGCCACTATCTGGTTTCAGATGACCCATGGATTTAGAATACATCTTTTACTAAAATCCGTTTTTGCAATGAACATATGAAAATTCAGTACTTCCGAAAAAAATACCCCAACAAATTTTACCCCTGGGATGTGTGCCCCAGGTGGTGGAATGGGGTACCCCTGGCGTGTTACATGCTGGGGTTGTCAGGCTATAATACGGAAAACCTGACCGCAAACCATAGTAGTGCACCGTGTTGGGAAAGAAGCCACGTTAAAGAACCCTACTGTGGTATTCGATAGGAGTAGGAACCTTTGCGCTCCGCTACAGGAGGCTAAATTGCCCGACCTTACCCATCCCCCCTTTTTCCAGTGGCAATCAAAATTTGTCGACCCTATTATCCTTGTGACCCATCCTTTTTTTTCATTTTATGTTAATTTTATCATCCATTTCATGTTCATTGTCTGAATATAGCTGAAATATTGCTGCTCGGACGTTAAACCCCAACAAACAACAAACAAATTTTATGAATTACGATATATTTATATGTATTGCATGGTATATGGTACTATACAATTTTGCTAATAGTGTGGAGCATTTATAATGTTTAAGGTTGGTTGTAAAGCCCACATTGTGAAGAAAAGAAATGACATACTGGAGAGTAATATTGAAGAAACTAAAATATAATGAATATTTTAGGAAACATTTTTTACACAAATATGGCCATTAATTGGCGATAGGTCTTATAATGGTACACGTTCAAATAGCCATCCGTATGTCTGTGTTAACATGTAACATGGTAACTTTAAAATTCCTGGAATACTAAACCTTATTTTTTTTACTTTATAAAGTTCTTTGTTATCATGGTCTTATGATTTGTATACTTTTAAGAGAAAATTCTAGTTTAAGTTTCTAAGTTCTGAGTCTTTTTCTAAAAAACGTGGAGGGTCAAAATTTTAAAGTATTTTGGAAAATGCATGTTCGATTTACTTCAAACTTTGCAAAGTTGTTTGCTACCACTGTATAAGAGGAATATATTTGATAAAGATCTTGTTTTTGTTCCCTGCTGCTACATGGAAGAAAATAAACATATATAAATATCCAACCAACACATTTGACTCTGTTGAGGGATTTTGTTCAAATTATGGAGGATTGTTAGTCACTATATGTAATTGATCACATTGGGCCACCATTTTGATTAAACAAGTTTTACAGGAGTTTTTGGACTTTTAAATTGTACATGCTACTCTATAGAATTCTTCGTGGGCACAACTCCTTCGGAGACAACTGTATAGATCTTGTTATATGAGATTGTTGGTCATCATATTTAATATACGTGTAGCATAATTGTGAAAGATTTTCATTTTGGTTTAGTTATTGGTCCAATATGGTCATCCGAGGACCAATAACTCAGCAATATGGAAAACCTCACATAATTATACCTGTATTGACTAACTAGTCCAATACCTCATATTGGTGTATGGAAATATGGATTTTTATCAGGCCATTATGACGTATTAAATGGCTAAATCCTGTGTTTGTGCATTTTTGTATTTTGTTCTTTCTATTGTATAGGCAATTTTTATCATATAAATTTAGGCAAATATTTGAACATTAGTCAATAATTGATCATTTTCGGCTACCATTTTAATTTGACCAATTTTACAGGAGTTATGAAACTTTGATAAAATTGTGCATGCTACACAATAGGAGCACTTTATTGGATGCAACTCCTTGGAGACAGCTGTACAAATTTTGTTCAAATTTATAGGCTTGTTAGTCACCACATTGCGTTGATCATATTGGGCCACCATTTGGATTTGACAGGGATTATGGACTTTCTTGAATTTGGACATGCTATCGTATATGAACACATGGGGAGATAGCTGTACAGGTTTTGTTCAAATTTTATCAGATTGTTAGTAACCGTTGGTTTGACTAATATAAATAAGTTATGGGACGTATGATCTTTTTTTGGTGAGGAGGGACTATGTGTAGCAATATTGTTAATTTTTGGGAATAATTGAAATTTTTACATGACCACAAATGTAGATTTTAATGCCCAACTGTTTAGTGATTAGGGTTCAAAAATTGCTACAAAAACATGCATTTAATATAATTCTACTACAGAACTCCAATATAATCACGTGGATGTGACACTAAAGTTATCATAAGTAAATGGATTTCTTTAAAATTGTACCACTAAGTGCCATACCCTTAAATGTATTTATTGCTAACTTTTTTTTTATATTATTGTATTGTGTTATTGTAATCTTTAGCTTACCTGACCAACGATTTTTGCTATTTTTAATGTTATTTCTTTCAAAAATCTTCTCTGACTACTAGACCAATTGAAACCAAACTTGGTGTGAATGTTTCTTGGGATATCTTGCATAGAACTGATGTGCGGATTCTTGATTCGTTGAAAAACATAGCCGCTATTACAAAAGATAGAACAGAGGGGTCAGACAGTAATTTTCGCATATATCTTAAAACCGTTAGGTTTAGCCAAACTCTTTCAATTGCAGCAATGATCCTTATTATAAGGCCTTTAAAGGTTTTCGGGGATGAAAGATGTAAGGCGACTCCTTGTAAGAGTTATTGCCCTTGAACGATGAAAAATTATTTTTTTTTACAGTTTTAGCCAATATCTTGAAACCTGTAATAGATAGAAAGAAATTTTCAATAGCTGAAATAAATCTTATGAAAAGTCCTTCCTAAGTCTTATTGCGTCAAAATTGTTGGACATCTTGTTAAATGTTTTACCATTGAAAGACAAATTTTAACCAGGTGAGCAATTCAGGCTCCTTGGATCCTCTTGTTTTGAAGTTCTTTTCTTATTGTATTGTCTTATTGTTATTTTTTTAAAGTTATTTTACCATTTGAGTTTTCTACAAGAACCTTATGCTATATATCAACATTTAACCTTACTGCATCAAATTAAAATGTTGTGTCCTCAAATGCCTAAATTGTTCTGAAATTGACCTCTGCAAATCCTTTTTATGGTCATATAATGGTATGCTTTATCGTTGTTTATGGACAATAACCTGAGTATGAGTGTATATGTTTATAAAAGTATACTACAAGGTGACATACCTTTAAGGAAGTCTGGGACTGATGTTGGGAGTGTGCCTTGAACTGTTTAGGGAAAATGTACCAGAAACGAACATTTTCATGATTTTCGGACAAAACCTTGAGTATATATGAATGAATCTGATTGCAATTGTACCACAAGGTGTCATACCACAAAAGGAAGGTTAGGATTGAATTGGGGTTGTGCTTATTGACGAATAAGGTTGCCACTGTGATTCTGGTCAAATTAGTTTTCTGTATCAAATATTGAATCGAAATCAAAACTCAGAATTGTATCAACTTGAATGGTGTGTTAATGCTTGGCCCAATTTTCATGGTTCGACCTCTGTGGTTGTATCAAGCTGCGTTCAGGAGAGCACATTTTTTGCGAGTTCTGACAGGTTTTCAGTTTACTTCCATATGGGGACTATTGTTATGTGTTCAGGGCACAGCTGTTTATATTTTCATGCATTACAGTCTGTCTAAACCCTTTCCAGTTATTACTTGTGTATATGAATACACTTCCTGTATCAATTTATAATATTTCCCTTCTTTTATATATTATAGAAAAAAAAAAGAAATGTATTGTAAGTTGTTGATGTTTAATAAAACGATTAAACATGATATTGATTATTCATATTTATATGTTAAAAATTGATGGTTTTCGAAATAAAAAAAGTCTTTCATTTAAACGTGTCATTCAGGTACTGAATATAAATGGTTACAGAAAACAATCAAAAATTGTTGTTTAACACACTCTGCTTGTAATTTTATATGTATATGTACCAAGTTTCATTATCATGTGTTCATATTCGAACAAATGAAAACTCATACAACTTACACAATTTAAAATGCATTTAACCAGAAATTACTTGTCAAATCGATATAACAGTGGAAGGAAACCAGAACAAAACATCTCCAAAAGGAATCTTCAAAAGATGTTTGGAGTTTGGGCCGCATAAAATTGTAAATTGGTGTAGGACAAAACACTTTAACAGAAAGAGACAACAATACACATGTTCAATGAAAGCATACTCATGAGAGGTGAAAAAAAATCAGCAAATATAATAGTTTCCTTTGAAATGAAAAAGTACTAAGGAACGACAGAAAACCACAGTATTGAAAAGTGACTGAAATTTACAGTACTGAAAAATGACTGACATTTTCAGTACTGAACATTGGCTGAAATTTACAGTACAGAAAGTTGACTGAAACTTTCTGTACTGAAAATTGACTGAAATTTTCAGTACTGAAAAATGGCTGAAATTTACAGTACTGAAAATGAATAAAATTCGAAGTACTGTAAAATGACAAAAAAGTAAGTAATAAAATTACCGAAAGAAATTCCTTACTGCAATGTTCTTCGAAAGAAAAGCGTTGATTTTATATCGGCATTAAAAGTACATAAAATCTGTCGTTAAATTCCTGGAAGTGAATTTAGGTTTACGAGATACATGTGTAAGTCCGCTCCTGGATTGTAGTTGTTTGTGATTTCTACAAATCTGAACGCAAGTATGGCGTCTGCGGAGCGGCACTCCAATGGACCGATTCCTACCTGAGACCTCGCAGTTGTAGAGTTACTGTAAACTCGGCCGTTTCATCACAACGGGAATAAGACTGTAGTGTTCCTCAGGGAAGTTGTCTTGGTCCATGGCTATATCTGACGTATTCTGGGACAATATTTGACATAGTTCCTCCATCAGTTACTGTTTATGGTTTCGCTGACGATCATACAGTGAATAAGCAGTTAAAATCTACACCCGCAGATGAATCCATTGCCATTCAAAAACTAGAGAACTGTGCTATTGATATTAACAACTGGATGAACAATAATAAGCCAAAGATGAAGAATTCAAAAGCAGAATTTATTCTTTTCGGGAGCCGGTCACAACTTGGCATGTGTTCTACTAAAGAAATTTCAATTTGTGGCGAAAAAATTAAGTCAGAAAACTGTATCAAATATCTGGGTGCTTTTTTGGATGACACTCTAAATTTATTTACGGCTAGTATTTGTTCCTTCTGCTTTTTATACAGTCACAAAAATGTCCAGATACCAGTGGAATTGTAAGAACTTGTGAGCTCAATCCAGACATTTACTGTTTGAAAGACACTCAATGTCGGTCAGATAAAAAGTTTTCATGTTTTATATTAAAACTGTTGAGGCAAATTTACTAAAGAGATACTTACCAGTAATAATAAACATAAATGATAAAAGAAAAGTGTTTATATTCATTCAGGCATCATAACTGTTCAAAACAAGGAACTTAAGATATCGATTAGGTGTATCCTTCTAACAGGACATTGCCTTAATCTGGAAGGAGCCGTATGTTTTCTTAAAAGCAGGAAGTTTATTAGGTGTATCCTTCTAACAGGACATTGCCTTAATCTGGGAGGAGCCGTATGTTTTCTAAAAAGCAGGAAGTTTATTCTTTTCTGGTGCAAATGAATTTACCGCCGAATTATGTGTGATTAATGCAACTCACCTTTCTGTTTTTTTTTTAATTTTGTTGTTGTTGTTGTTTAACCATGACTGTATTTGTGCAATTATGATAATTACCTCGGTTTACACCTTTTTTTACACATAAACAAAGTGTCTTAAAAAGAGAGAAAATATAGCATTTAATCTAAATCTAATACCCAAATAATTTTGTCTGTGAATAATATCGACGAAGAGCAGGCATGCTGTTTATTATTTTAATCACTCTTCAGACAGCCACAGACGCAAAATATAATATAATTTCGTGTTGTGACCATAACACTAAATGCAGCACATAATTAGTAAATATATAATTAGAAATACAGAATGTAGGGTGTTTATTTTGATTTTGAGAAAAGTATAATTGGAATGATATTTAAATATATAATAAATCTGTGAACTGTTTTAAAGTAGTTTTATTCTTTTGAAGGTTATGCCTGCTGTAGCTATGGATGCAGTAAACGTTGTTTAGCTGTAATGGTGAATAATGTTTTATTTGTTTGTTGGGGTTTAACGTCCGAGCAGCAATATTTCAGCTATATTCAGACGATGAACATGAAATTGGTGATAAAATGAACTGGAAATGATGATGAAATGAAAAAGGGATGGGACACAAGGACAATGGGGTTGACAAATCTTGATTGCCACTAGAAATAGGGAGAGATGAGTAGGGTCGGGCAATTTAGCCTCCTGTGGCGGAGCCCTATGGATCCTCCCCCTCGAGAATACCACAGTAGGGATCTTTAACGTGCAAGGAACGTGGCATCTTCCCCAACACGGTGCACCACTATGGTTTGCGGTCAGGTTTTCCGTATTATAGCCTGACAACCCCAGCATATAAAACGCCAGGGGTACCCCATTCCACCACCTGGAGCACACATCCCAGTTTCTCTGTGGGCAGAGCGCCCTAGCCCAGGGCTAGGGTTCTGAGCACTATTTAGTCGCCTTTTACGACAAGCTTAGCGCTGCTGCAGGCCTATTCTTTTAACATCCGGACCTGCATGGGGCTTAACGGTAGTGGAAGAAATGATCTTTTTCTTCATCTTGACTTTTCACACAAACTGGTTTATAGAGCTGTAGATACCAGACTAAAACGATGGCAACAAGTCTGTGTAATGATGAGGTAGGGTTTGAAACAGGAGTGTGAAGACTTGTCTTGTAAAGGGAGTGTAGTACAGTGAGAGGTATAGAATAGAGTTTGGTTATAATGTGATGAAGTCCAAGAGGTTTTTGTATGAAAGGAAAGAGATCATCTATTGAGACATCATGTAACTTAGGTGACGTATACTGGCGATGGCCATGACTCCTTTCAAGTCTTGAATTTTTTTCAAAAAAAATCATCACATTTATGCTATTGTCATATTGGCTTGAAAGGTTTCCTATCCTTTGGATGTTGTCATTGCATACGTAAGGCATTGCAGTACCTAGTCAGCATATCCAGTATTCCTCTCTTTCTCTACGATAGTCTTTACTTAGAACGGGACTGTTCGTAGGATAGTAATTTTTTTCTGAAACTTTCATAGAGAGGATTGAATGATCTTGTTGATTAAAATGTTGATAAACTAACAGGATTTGGTGGTATTTATTCTCGAACGATGACCGCACATTCCTTTTTTGAATCGTTCTTGAGTTTCACCGACATATATTTAGACAGCTAGACAACATAAATTGCATTATAATCCATATATTAGGTTTGTTGATTTGCAACTTAAGTCACCGTGACTTCTGGTCGAATTGTCGGAAAATTTTGAGCATATCCCGCAATTCATAGAACAAATAATGGTCTTTCAATCTGGAAAATGCATCATTGAGTCAATATATATCGGGTCGGTGTGGTTTTGACATGCATATTCCTGGTTTTCCCCATTTCGTCTGATTCTTACTAAAAACACATACTTAACACCCAGTATAGAAATAATAGAAAACAATGCATCAACGAAAGCCCATAATCCCTACAGTAAGACGGGCACGTGTTTATATGTATGCACAACAAAGAAAGTTAAATAACTAAAATAGTTTGTTCAAAGCAAGACAAGTTAATGGGCCACTCGGAATTTACTGAAGACTTGAAGTTGGGACCAGGTGCACCGTAATATAACAAAATAGATTAAAGAAGTATATACGGTTATAAGATATAAGGTTTTTGTTGTTGTGTCAGTTTTCCTTGTCAGTTTTTTGCCCATGGAATCCATTCTTTTGATTACCGCTATAACCTTGGTTCCCTTGATTACACATTCATTAGTTTCCCATCAAAACAAAATATAAAAAAAAAAACTATTGAATATGATATCCCACACATTTGTGCGTAACGTGACGTTAATTTTATGTCTCCCCACCCCCCAAATATTTAATTTACCTGTTAGTAATAGTGTTGTATTATTTTGCTGCATTGTACTTCCTGCAAAAAGCACAAAAAACAAACAGAAAAATAATTCTGATCACTTAAATGATATATTTTATTTCAATTTGCGCCCCGTGCAGGTCCGGGTGTTAAAATAATAGGCCTGCAGCAGCGCTAAGCTTATCGTAAAAGGCGACTAAATAGTGCTCAGAACTCTAACCGGGGGCTATGGCGCTCTTCCCACAGAGCAACTGGGATGTGTGCCCCAGGTGGTGGAATGGGGTACCCCTGGCGTGTTACATGCTGGGGTTGTCAGGTTATAATACCGAAAAACTGACCGCAAACCATAGTGGTGCACTGTGTTGGGAAAGATGCCACGTTCCTCGCACGTTAAAGAACCCTACTGTGGTATTATCCCGGAGTTAAGCTCGGACGTTAAACCCCAACAAACAAATCCACTACCGTTTATCAACAAAGGTATAGATGCAATTAATTTGGCTAACATCATCCATCACCAACAAAGTTGCCAACAAATTTTTCCCATATTTCAAACACAAATCCATACCAATTATTTCATCATTCTATACTTCACCCGTTGCATCCAAAATTTTCAATGATAAAATGCTATTGCAGAACCTTGAGGTAGATTGAGGACTTCAAGGCTAAACCATCTGACCGTTCTTGCAAAAACTCTCCTTCAAATATGATCCTTCCTGTCATGTCGTTACGGGAGATTTGTTTTCCATAAAAAACGAATTTTTGTGTAATATCCTTTCTAAAGGTCCCAAGTACCGTGAACCTTGCTCCATAAATTGGAATTATAACTTTAAAGTACTTATGGGTGCCGTGGAGAACTATGCAAGAACATGGTAGAGATTCCTCATACTTTGTAAAAATAAGTATACAAATATATAGAAGAACATGTTTAGAAAATGCTTGAATTTTTAATGGACAACATATTTGTCCAGTGTGGTAGACGTGTTTTTCAACAAACGGTCGGCATTTCAAGGGGAACAAATTGTGCTCCTCTACTTGCTGACATATTTCTTCACTCTTAGGCTGACTTAATAGCTGATCTGATCCGAAAGAAAGAATATCGTTTAGCTAGACCTTTTAATCTCAGTTTTCGCTATATAGATGACGTGTTATCTTGAAACAATCCTAATTTTGGGGACTTGATACATCGCATCTACCCTAAAAACTTAAGATAAAGGATACTGCAGACGTTGTGAAATCAGCATCATATATTGACCTACAATTAAAAATCGATGGTAAAGGAAAACTATTGACCAAACTTTACTACAAACGTCATGACTTTTCACTCAGAATTGTCAACTTTCCTTTCACCGGTGACAACATCCCTTCAGCACCTGCGTATGGAGTGTTCATATCACAAATCATACGCTATGCCAGAGTCTGCCGAAGACTACGCAGACTATTTGTATCGCGCTAGAATTCTAACAAGTAGGCTTCTGGAGCAGGGTTATGATGCTACAAGATTGAAGTCATCACTACAAAAGTTTTATGGTCGTCATGAACTCGTGGGTCGTTACGATGTATCTATCTGCGCTATGAAAACTGATTTGTTCAACGTGTCATAGTTTTTCTTTCCTCTTTTGTCTACCCCGGACTTGATTTTTTATAAGCAACTCTGTGGGTGTTTCTAGAAAAGCAGATGACGCTTACCCTACCGGTGCACCTATTCCATGCTCACAGTTTTTGGTGAAGTCCGAGTTGCTGATTTCCTTTTTTTACTTTGTGAGTATGATTTTAGTTACTATATGTTCTTGGTTGTGTATTTCTGTTCTTTATGTCTGATTTTTGTCCCTGGATTACATTCTTTTGATTACCGCTATAACCTTGGTTCTCTTGATTACTCTTCGACAGAATGTTAGAAAAATGAGGTTTTTGATAGCGTTATATGCCCCTGAAACACCGGATATGTTCTCACCAGACAAAATCTGAAGAAATTAGCAACCGCGAAAATCTACACGTTTAAAGTATATTTTAGTTGTTATCCGCTAGTAATCTAATTACACAAAGTACATATTACAAAGACTAATCAAGGAATCCAATATTCTAGCGGAAATCTCAATTGTTATCCAGGGACAAAAACCAGAAATGGAAAGCATACATATAAAACAACAAAATATTACCTACAAAGTAATAAAAGTAAATGGGCTACTCGGATTCCGCTAAAAACAAGGAGCATGGCCAGGCAAACCGGCAGGGTACGCGTCCTCTACTTTTTTTTAAGAAACACCCACTGAGTTGCTCATAAAGAAATCAAGTCCTGGGTTTAACGAGAGAAGGAAAATACGATGATACGTTGATCAAAATGATAACTTTTATTAATATATATTATCATTGATAAAGATTTATGATTCCAAGTGATGACATTCGCTAATTTTTATCCTATTGCATTAGATTAATTGAAGTTATTATCTGCCGGTAAACCAATTACACAAAGTACATATCACAAAGGTTGGAATTGTCATTCAGTTTATGGAGTAGACGGGAGAAAGGATAGTAACCTTTTAGTACACACACAATCTGAATATCAACCCTATATATGGATCGATCTACAAGAGACGTATACCATTTTCAAAGCAGTGGTATACAATAGAGTCATCTGCTGTGGTTTGAATTTTTCTTGAATGCAGAAAAAAAATTACGTTGTTAATGTCCGTTGTACCTTACAAAAGGCTTTTTGCTGTCTAAACAAAATAGTACAAAAATAGTCCAAGTATTTCTTAGTTTAATTAAAATTGTATAACAGTTTGGATTGTATATTAAAACGAATGATTTGATGGAGTAAATTCGTATTACTAAAATTTGCTTTCTTGATTTTATCAAAATAATACGAGTAATTAAGGAACCAATGTTGTAGCGGTAATCCTTGGGCACAGACCAGGCATGGAAAACGGACATACACAACAAAGAACATAAAGTAACTAAAATCATACATACAAAGTAACAAAAGTAAATGAGCAACTCGGGCTCCACTTAAAACTGGGAGCAGCGTCCCTACTTTTTTTTAGTTTTTACACAATGATTTGCAATGCTTTCTACGAATTTCTCTTAATAGTTGCAGATAATTGAACAAGAACACTCAACTTTGAGAAAAAAATTATGATATTAAATAATAACAGTTTATGACAAAATTACACATACAATACTATAATAGTTCTCAAATAACAAAAACGTAAATATGTATATTTGTACTGTTTACATAATTTGAACGCTAGAAATTTCTTGTAAATACCTATAAACAATAAAGAGTCATAAATTTTGCATACTTCCATATCGTTTGCAAAGGGTTCTAAATAAAAAAAAAAACTGCTTTTTTATTCGATGATTAAGTTTTTAACAGCAAATGTCATGGAGATGTGCATATATATATGACACTTGCTCATATTTTTTAATGAAATGTGAGTAAGTAAGTATATTTCCAAAAAAGGTATGTGTACTTAATTAACGCCACTCGTTTGCTTTTGGTATTGCTTTTGCAGTAATCACAATGATTATTTGTTATCACTGTAAGATTATGGAGCATTAGTAGTAACCTTGCTCACAACAATAGTATTTTAAAGATTCTGAATAAGGATATTCGCTACTCATGTTCTGCCATTTTTATTAGGATTTTCGGACTCCTCTTGTTTTATCTATTTCAGAATATTGAAATTTTTTTAACCCAGCAAACCCCACTATTCTTTTCATTAGTTAAGTTAACAGACCTTATAATATATGTTTTGAAGTTTTTTATAAAATCATTGTTATTTCGTCGGGAGTTTTAATAGACAAAACATTCAAAGCCTACACCTGTAGAAAATATTGAAAATTCATTTAACACAAAAATGTAAAAATACTTTTTCTAAAAAACGGGCATACTGACGAATACTTTTTTTTCTAATTATATGGTTCTAACATACAATATCTTAAAGACTGATCAACCTTTTGAAATCTTTGTTATTTTTAAAAACTTACAGCAAACAGCCTTAGAATTATTTGTCTCATTTCTTGAAAGTAATGACATTTAACAATTACAGCAGTTCTTCAATTGAAGTAAAATATTTTAAAAAAGATATATCATATCTTTTTTGGAAAACGCTTGAAAAATCTACGTCTTCGTAGGAAAATCAACGAAAGAGGAAAATATGCCACTTTGTAGGAAATTTCTGAGGCAAGAATATAATAGACAAGTACTAGAACTGATGTGTAAAAACCCACTGACAGGAAGGAAAGTGCTGTTTGTACTCAAAACAGATGGTTCTAAACAATTCTTTAACTTTGAAGAGATTGAAGTTTATGGAAGTTAGCATTGCATAAGCTCACCAATGCTTTTAAAGTTAATGATAAATCATTTTCAATCGACAGTTAATGGGTTCGAAAATGATTTAAATCTTAATGTAGACATGCCAATCACACATAATGAATCTTTGTCAAGTTCTCATTTTTGGAATATATATGTTTGATACTTTTTCGCTGATTTCACGTTCAAACAATTATCTTCTTATATATACATTGTACAAGAAAACTACATATATATATATATACATATATATATATATATGTTGTGAATTAATGCATTATATCCGCTACGGCCTTTTGATTTAGTTTTACTTTGACTTCAATTAATGCTAGCATTAGGCAAACTTCTAACAAAATAAGGAGGAACAGTAAATTTAGAATTATCAATCACAAGGAGCTTTTTGTTCAAGTTCTAATAACTTCTATTAATTATTGCTTCCCAAGTGGCATGAAAAAGAAGTATAGTTAAATCTACTGAATAATATGAAATTGGAAATATCTTTTTCACAAAACTGAAAACAAAAACAAAAACAAAGCTTGAGTCTGTCTCACAATAAAAATGGGAAACAAATTAATAAGATTATGGTAATTTTCATTAACTAGATAGAGTTGTTATGCAAAATGAAATGGGATGTTCAAACCACTCATCCCACTTTCAAGGTAACATCATAAATCACTATGCACATCTCAGTGATTTAAAAAAAAATATTTTTGGCCCAAGCATGTCCGGTTGTCAAACGAAGACCCACAGCAGCGCTTAGCTTGTCGTAGACGGTGACTAAATAGTGTTCAGAACATTTACCGGAGGCTAAGGTGCTCTGCCTACAAAACAACTGGGTTCTATACCTCAGGTGGTTAAAAAAGTTAAATTTTGTTCCATGCAATATGCCCCCAACTGTCACAATAGTATCAAAACCCACTTTGCACAGCTCTGATTTGGTTTAATTCATTTTTGCCCCGTGCGGGTCCGGTTGTCAAAATAGTAGGCCAGCAGCAACGATAATGTTTGTCGTACAAGGCAATTCTATAGCGTTCAGAACCCTGAAAGGAGACCAAGGCGCTCTACTCAAAGAGCAACTGAGTTGTGTGCCACAGTTGGTTGAATGGGGTACCCCTGGCATGCTACATGCTGGGGTCATCAGGCCATGATACGGAAAACCTTAGCACAAATCAAAGCGGTGAAACGTGTTTGGAAAGATGCCGTGTTATTTGTACATTAAAAAACCCTGTGGTATTCGATAGGAGTAGGAACCTTGGCCACAGGATCCGAAATTACCCGAACCTGCCCACTCATCCTATTTTCCATCAAAATTCGTTGACCCATTTATCCTTGTGTTCCATCCTATTTTTCGTTTCACCATCATTTAATGGTAATTTCCATCGCCCGGATATAGCTGATATATTGCTGCGTGTGCGTTAAACACCAACAATCAACCAATTATTGATTTTTTTTTTATTTTGTGAACGCGGTCATCTTCAAATGGCAGCAGTTTTGAAATGTTTATATGTCCAATAAAATATATTTGTGCGATCTTTTTTTAATTTTAGTTTGAACCTAAACTGACAGTCATATTCAAGATTGAATAATGTTTGTGCACATTTCTATCCAAACTGTGCTAAATTTGGTTTAAATTAGTTCTGGAGTTTTGCGGTAAGACGAAAAGAAATCATAAAAAAGAAGTAAAGCCAATATGTTCATTAACGTCAATGAGGATACAAAAAAAGAGGGATATTTAGATGTTAATCGAATTATGTTACACACCCATATAAGGAACCATAGGAAAAATAAATAATCCATTTAACATCATTGCATGTTTGTCAGGAATTTTTTACCTATGCATGACTAGTTTCGTTTGCACTTTCAGTTAAGTTTTATGTTTCTCAAATCTAAAGGACCAACTATTTCAGTGTGCTTGTGTAGTCTGTTGCTTTAGGGACAGCTGTAGCATGACCTGTAATTGTGATAGCTTACTCGTTGTTCACTGTAGACCAGACAATTTAATATCCCTACCAGGAATCATCAATCAGAAAATCTAATATCCCTTCCAGGAATCATCAATCAGACAATTTTATATCCCTTCCAGGAATCACCAATCAGAAAGTCTAATATAACTACAATCTTCCAAATATTCAGTAATCAAATGTTACATTTAAAACGTTAAATAGCACTCCAGCTAAGACTCATGCAAAATGTGATACATAGTTGGAAAGCCTACATATTTATATTTTTGATATTTTGTTTAATGCTCTGGTAAACAAAAATTAACATTTGGTTTTTCATATAACTTTTGCTCATAGGAGATAACAATTGTATAGAATGCACTGTAGAATTCAAAATTAAGGGAGATAACTCTGTGAATGACACTCAAATACATTAGAATCTATTGGATTTTTAATGTTGATTATTTCCTAAGAGCAGGCAGACTTGAATCAATAATTAAACATTTCATAATATAGACCCATAAAACAACTTGATTACAAAAATAGAAAATATGTAGCCTTTTTTGGGGTGTATCACTTTTTTTTTCAGATTTTGCATGATTCTTAGTAAGACAGCTTTATATTAGCATTATTTTATATAGACAATAATTGTGTCTTGACTTCACATTAAAGGTATAAAAGGATTAGGCGAAGAAACAGGATAACTGCTAGGCTCCGGGAAGTCCAGATATTATTATTGGGTATACAATGTGTATTTTGTAATAAAAAAAAATATTTTCATGAACGGGAATGTAATTCCCTATACGAATTCGACAGGTTGTGCTAATTGTTTACAACAAAATATGTCTTTTTAGTCAATATACTGTTATTGTCTTTATACTGCTACCAAATTTACTTCCTATATGACGTGTTTAGTACATTTATTTACCACTAGTTACCCCAAAATAGTGACACTACGATAAACTAGTAGTTCATGCACGGGTAGAAATGTAGGCGGAGCCAAAATTTCATATACTGTCATTGACCGTATATCATCAATAAAAATACTGTCAACACATTTTGGTTTCTGAAATAGAACGGTGTCAGTATAATATATAAAATGATGGCGACAATACCTTTTCACCCTGCTAATGATATTGTTGTATTGTCTTTATGAATACTGATAAATAGTAGTAACACTGTGCAAAGTTGAAACTTCAATTTGGGTAGATCTAAAACCGACGTAAACACCAAATTTATTCTTAGTTTTATTCTGCTTCAAACGGAAGCTTCAGATGCTTTGGTAAAATTGAATATAATACATAATATCACTGATTTAATGAGTTATGCCCCTTACCCTAAGTCTACCTCCTTAAATAACTCGCACAAAAAAAAAAAAACAAAACAAAAAAAAACAAAAAAACAAAAAAAAACAAACAAACAAACAAACAAACAAACAAAAACAAATAAACAACTCGGAATCTGAGAATCTGAGAGCAATGCCATCGGTTTCCTGCTTTTCTAGAAACACCCGCCGAATTGCTCATAAAATGTCCAGTCCGGGATAGATGAAAAAGGAAATGAAGGACATTGACAATGACCACCGGTAGGCGTTTTCCGCTTTCATAGAATCTACCGCCGAGTTGCTCATAAGATCACTTTCTATGGTCACAAATAGGACTTTAACTTCTTGCATAATATTTGTACAGTGAAACTCTAAAACTCATAAATATTCCGGCCCTTAGGTACTTAAAGCAATTGTCCATAGTATCCGTATCCGTATTTTTTCTTACACAAAAAAATAGACAAAACTACATGAAAATCTCATCCAAATGTCCAGTTATGTCCCGAAACAATTTTCATTTAAACATTGTTTTGCGAATCGCTTCATTGAGGTCCTTGTGTGGGTAAAGACTGAAGTAAATGAAGTCAATAAATACAGAGAAAAATCGAAAAATTAGAGCTAAATTAGGGTTCAAAGTCCGGGACAAAAAAGAGTAGTGTACAGCTACAAAATATAAATTTGCATTGTCAAGTGTTTAAAAGGCGTTTAATTCATTTATGTTTTTGAAACTAAAGAAAACGGAACTTAATGTGCTGAACGCTGTTAAACGTGACGTTCATTTTTCTTTCGAATAGAAAGGTCAATGAGCGCAGGTCAATTGTCGTGTGTTTTGAACCTGCAAAAAAAACTAGTTCATACTATTTTGCGGGTAATTCTATAAAAAGCAGCGGCCACTTACCCTACCAGTGCATCTGGTCCATGCTCCAAGTTTTTTTTATTGGATTCCGAGTTGCTTATTTAATTTGTTTCTTTGTATGTATCATTTTAGTCACTTTACGTTCTCTACAGTTTTTGTCTGTTTTCCATATCTGCTGCATGTCAATGGGTAACATTCTTTTGATTTCCGATAGATTCCTAGTTCCCTTAATTGTTTTTGTACGTATCTTAATTTTTACAGTATGCAACACATAAAATAAAAAGATCGAAAATAGTAATTAGAAGCATTTAGTGCAGTAATTTTGATTGGCACTTGAAAAAGGGGCGGGATGGGTAAGGTCGGGCAATTTAGCCTCCTGTAGCGGAGCGCAAGGTTCCTAATCCTATCGAATACCACAACAGGGTTCTTCTAAGTCCCAACACGGTGCACCACTATGGTTTGCGGTCTTGTTTTCCGTATTATAGCCTGACAACCTCAGCATGTAACACGCCAGGGGTACCTCATTCCACCACCTGGGGCACACATCCTAGTTGCTAGGTTTCTGAGCACTATTTAGTCGCCTTTTACGACAAGCTTAGCGCTGCTGCAGGACTATTCTGTTGACACCCGGACCTGCACGGGGCCTAATTATAAGAAGTCTAGCGCGGTACAAAATGGCTGCATACTTACAGCACGCTCTGGCACAACGCATGAGTGTTGATTTGAAAACTCCATACGCAGGTGCTGAACGGATGTTGCCATAGATGAAAGGAAAGTTGACAATGCGGAATGAAAAGTAATCGCGTTTGTCTTATAGTTTGTCACCAAATTGCTCAAAGTTGTTTCAGTTTCTTTGGTTTTCAGAAAAATAGGCAGTTAAACAAGGGAAATATTCTAATCACTTTTAAGTAAACCTCCCTCGTGTTGTCGACAGACAACTAATGAACATCAATATTGTACAATACAACACATAAATAAATTCAAGTTCGACTCAGAAAACAAATACTTCAATCATGGTTTTACTGGTGTGTTTTTTTTGTGTGAATAGGACCAGGAATCTAAAACATTTTTTTTTAAAAATGACGTTGGCGCCCAAGTATAGCGCCAAAACAAAATATTCGCACATTTAAATCATAGTTAATTAAACGAACATTTTTTTTCAGTCTTCGGATGCTATATATTTAGGTAGCATTCTCTGTTCAGACCTACAATTGTGAGAAAATCATGCATTCATCTTACACTAAAATCAACCACATCAAGGCAAACCACAGTCTTAACACTTAAATGGAAAAAAAAAATCAAGACTCGTTATATGATCTGTTACTGATTCTGAATAAGAAATGAAAGTAAATTTGGTGTTTTTTTTTTAATTTGATTTCGATTAATCACCTCCTGTCTGATTTTTATAAAGATTATATATAAATCGAATAAGACAATATACTTATCACAATAGTCAATTTGAATATAAATCACCATTCTGACAATTGTGTATGAGTTTTGTAGATCTATACATACATATGGTTCATTTTCCCAATTGGTTGAAATAGAATAATAACCATTGACCCAGAACAGATGGTGTTTTAGATTTTTATTATACTAATGTCCAGAATAAAACAGTCTGAAAAATAAAATATCTGGACGGATGGCATGTTTGATAGTATAACATCGGAGCAATAAACTATACGTTACTTTAAGGTAAACATGGCTTCTTATTTCTGTAAAGTTGTACAAATTATTTAATCACATTGCCTTGCCAATGGTTATTATGGTAACAAATTTAATAAAAGAGTAATCAGGGGAACCAAGGTTATAGCGGTAATCAAAAGAATGTACTCCAGGGACAAAGACCAGACATGGAAAACAGACATACACAACAACAAAGTAACTAAAATCGTACATACAAAATAACAAAACCAAATGAGGAACTCGGACTTCACTAAAACTGGAGCATAGACCAGGTGCACCAGTAGGGTAAGCGTCCTCTGCTTTACCAGAAAAACCCGCCGAGTTGCTAAAAAAAGTCAAGTCCGGGGTAGACAAACGAAAAAAGAAAACTATGACCCGTTGAATAAATCAGTTTTCATGGTGCAGATGAATACACCGTAACGATCCACGAATTCATGATGACGACCATAAAATTTTTGTAGTGATGACTTCAATCTTGTAGCAACATAACTCTGTTCCAGAAGCCTATTTATTAGAGTCCTAGAGTTGTAAGGCGATACAAAAAGTTTGCGTAGTTTCGGCAAGCTCTTGCATAACGTATGAGTTGTGATATGCACCATACGCAGGTGCTGAAGGGATGTTGCCACAGATGAAAGGAAAGTTGACAATTCTGAATGAAAAGTCATTATGTTTGTCGTAATGTTTGGTCAATAGTTTTCCTTTACCATCGATTTCTAAGTGTAGGTCAAGATGTGAGGCTGACTTCACAGTCTGTAGTATCCTTTATTTCAAGTTCTTTTGGGTAGATGCGATGTTTCAAATCCCCGATATTAGGATTGTTTAAAGATAATACGTCATCTATATAGATCTAGGCAAACAATATTCTTTCTTTCGGATCAGATCAGCTATGAAGGCAGCCTCAAAAGAGTGAAGGAATAGGTCAGCAAGTAGAGGAGCACAATTTGTTCCCATTGGAATGCCCACCGTTTGTTGAAAAACACGTCATCCACACTGGACAAATATGTTGTCGATTAAAAATTCCAGCATTTTGTATACATCTTCCTCTGTATATTTAGAAGATGAAAAACAAGTACAACAAAACTTTGTACTAACAACAACATAACAATATATCTCTCTCATGTCAAGATAAATAAAGGCACAGCTTGTCGCGGATAAATATGGTCTTAATGTAAATGTCACTTAAAAATAAAAACTACTTGTTATACCAAGAAGACATTGTGTATATCATGGTGAGGATAATTGGAATGGAAACACAGATTGGGTTTTTTCTATCAATGAATAATACGCTTTCATTAATATATGGTCTTCATTTTTTGTGGTATTTTTTTCTGTGAACATAACAGATAAATATCATTAATTGAGGAACATATCATGTTGGTAAATTATTTTACACAACAACTCTGTCGCGGACTTTTTAATAGCAATGGATTTGTGATGTGCATGTGTGCTTTTTACAATCATTCAAAATTATTTTAACAAAAACGTTTGTTATCCTTAAAAGAATAACTGAGATTTATTAATTGGTATATCCCGATTTCATTTACATTTGTAAAATAAAACAAAGAAAAGACACACACACACACACAATAAAACATACTAACCTTTATTTCCAACCATTTTATACCTTATTTGTCTGAGTTGTTACACAACTTATCAGTCAAATTTTCAAAATTAATCATTTGGTAAATATTTTATCAGGATTTAACAGAGTGGTGTAAATATTAAGAAGTGGTAACACTGTTAGAATAATTAATCATTTTACTTTGGTAAAAACTGTTTTATGAACATATTTACGTGTGTTAGATAACCATACCATGTCATACTAAAACAATTTACATGTTATGTACAAAACCAGTATTGGACTATTTCCAAGAAAGTAATAAAGTACTTGACGATAAATCCGGTTTTGTACAAGATAAATTACTAAAACAGTTGCATAGTTAACAAAAAACAAACATATAAATAGAAAACTTTATTACCATTATGTAAGTGTCGTATGTAAAGTATATAAAGCTGGAGACAATGTTATATAGAATAATCATCACGTCTGTATTCTTAGGCCTGGCTGTCTGTGTTGTTCCGGTAAGTAGTTGAATTCTTTATTGTAAAAGAATTATTGTTCATTTGTTAAATGTTAAACAAATCTGGATGTAATTCACGTTATTAATGTCATTGATATTATATATATCGTTGTCTTTTTCTATGAATCGTGACCATGTTTTGGATAGTAGTTTTTTGTGACATCTACAAAACTCGTAGTGACAATATTATTTTACATTGTCCTTGTGTCCCATCCCTTTTTCATTTCATCATCATTTCATATTCATTTTATCATCAATTTCATGTTCATCGTGTGAATATAGCTGGAATATTGCTGCTCGGACCTTAAACCCCAGCAAACAAACAAACAAACATTCATACATAACAAATAGCTTGAGAATTTTATTTTGACGTTCAGCCAGCCGTAAAAAAGGATTCATAACTTTCTCATTGATATGCCTACCATTTTGTTACGGCTAGTTTTTTTGTTCTTCTGCTTTTTGTTTACAAAGTCACAAAAATGTCCAGATACCAGTGGAATTGTAACAACTTGTGAGTTCAATCCAGACATCCACTGTTTGAAAGACACCCAATGTCGGTCAGGTAAAATGTTTTCATGTTTTCTATGCTTCGTCTGGAAGGAGCCGTGTTTTCTAAAAAGCAGAAAGTTAATTGTTTTCTGGCAAATGAATTTACTACCGAATTATGTGAGATTAATGCAACTCAACTTTCTGTCTGTTTTTTTTAAATTGCGTTGTTGCTGTTTGACCTTGACTGTCCTTGCGCTTAAACGTGTCATGCAATTATGATAATAACCTCAGTATTTTCGTCTTTTTACACATCAACAAAGTGTCTTAAAATATGAAAAGTTTATCATTTAATCTAACTCTTATATCTAAAATAATTTTGTCTGTGACTTTATATGTAATATATTCTAAGACCCGCCTCAATAGTATCAAAGAACAGCAAACATGTTGTTTATTATGAATAAGACAATGATTTGTGTACTGGTAAGACAGCCACAGACGCAAAATGTAGTATCGTTTATGTTGTGACAATAACAGTAAATAAAAGCACGTAATAATTAGTTAATACATAATTGGAAATACAGAATGTGGGAATGTTTATTTTGATTTGTATAAAGAATAATTGCAATGAGAATTAAATGTATAATAAATCTATGAACTATTTGAAAGTATTTTTTTTCTTTTGAAGGTTATGCCTGCTGTAGCTATGGATGCAGTAAACGTTGTTTAGCTGTAATGGTGAATAATGAACATCCAGGTAATTTAATTAGCATGTAATGACTTCAACATAGTTTTTGTTTTTATACAAATTGATTTAGAATGAAAATGGAAGCAGATAACGGGAAACTTTCAATGGAACATGCACTCATGTTGAAATGGATAATCTCCCTTTTCACACACACACATCACGGTTATTATGTTGCCATAAGTACCATTTAACAATTTAATTGTTTAAACAGCTACCTGTTTGAGGTAAGATTTTTACACGAAAGGAAAAGAAGGGCTAGAAAATAATTATTTAAAAAAAATATATATATATATATACCTACCATACTTTATACATATAAGCCTATATGTGCATTTCAATGATTAAAAAACTCTATTTTTGCAACTCAAGAGTTTGAGCGTCTGAGTCGTCCTGAGACATCATATATCTCTCAAATTGACATACAAGTATTTGTAATGTCAAAACCCTTAGGGGCTTTATGCTTCTTCAGTACACATGAATTATAATGCACTTACCATTTAACTACTTTCAAAGTTGATACATCTGGGTTTTTGTCTTTTGAAGATTTCTGCTAGAATCTTTGTTTGCTTGATTACTATGTCATATTCGGAAGTTATTTCTAAAATTTGATAAAATCAGATTTGTATTCTTTTTTTTTAAAAAAGACACATTAACTCAACGCTTTATGTTATTTTCGATAAACACGTGTAAATATCACATAACCGGATAGATAATTATAACTTTATTTAAAGATATATACTCGTTTAATGAAACCTTAGAAACATAAATGAAGATGATGAGTTGGGAAGCACTGGGAGTATTCTCAGCCCTAGTACTGTAAGAAGAAACACAGCCTAGGACTAATCAAAGGATAAATGTCTTAGGTTCAATCAGCAAATGTATGAAATACATCTTCGTATACATTTGATGTAATAGACAATCAGCATGATTCTCCTTTCCTAATTAAAACAGTAAAAGAGTTTTAAGATATATCGAAATTTTTTAATTTGACGCAAGTTCGTGGTGCTTTTAAGTTATGCCTAGCTGCAACCGCGTATAATAATTTTGATATTAAATTTCTTGATCTTGTTTGTTATGATAAAAACCATCTACTAAGCACCCTTTTTTTTCAGGCATCATGCAATATGAAATGCATCTACGTGTATATATGGAATAATATATATTCTGCATGATTCTTTAAGTCTGCATTTAAACAGTAGTGTTTAAATGTATTTGAATCATTTAGTCTCAATACCAAGACAACGGAATATAGTGTTTCAAAATTATGATTTGACTGCATAGAATTCAACCTGAATGATTTTTGTCATTGAATTTCAGGATCATGCTATGACAAGAAACCATCTACTAAACCCAAGTCATGCAGCAATGACCATTCATGTCAGTATCACGAAAAATGTTGTTCCGGTAAATGTTGGGAAGTGAGGCTGTACCAAGTTCCAGTCAACTAACGCAAGCCTTATACAATTAAATTCATGCATATGGTATTAGAAGTTATTTCTTGCAAAAACAAACGAACAAAATACAAAATCACCTACCAAAACTGATAGCAAATTTGTATTCTTTATCTTACATACTCTTTTCAAGATCATTCAAATACGTCAGTCAAAAGATACATATTAAGGAATGTTAAGATTGATTGAAACATTCCATTTCAGGGACAACTGATTTCCGTTGTTACATGATAATTCATATACAAATAGTTTTCGTTTTTGGAATTCAGATTATTGTTGATGGGATTTGTACTGGAAAATTGTAGATTGACTAGGCTTAGTTTGGAACAATGCATATGATCATGCTAAGAACTCATAAATCAATTTATTGACACTTTTTGGATATTAATTTTCGACTAATTTTCAAACATTGTCAGAATTTCACTAAGTAGACGTATAGTTCTTAAACCTCAGTATTATTTTCTATTGTTTATCATTTGCAAATATTCAATGAATTATTACTCCAAAACCTATGATTGTTCAACACTGTATACTTCTACTCCACATAATCAGTTAAAATTCCGACTTCCAAAGAAAATGGTACATCTAGATACAAATATATAGTTCTTTGGTAGAGATTCCTCATACTTTGTAAGAAATAATTCCAAATCATTTTCCAAATATACAGTGGGAGATGTTTTCAAATTAAAAAAAAATTCAATTATGAAAGGCTATTGCAGAACCTCAAGATTGAGGACTTCAAGGCTAAACCACCTGACTGTAAAACCTCTCCATTCAAGTATGGTCCTTCTGGTCACGTCGTTACGGGAGATTTAACCATTATCGAAAAACGAATCTCTGCGTAATATCCTCTCTAAAGGTTTTTTGTCTACAAAACGTTCTACATCCAATGTTTATTATCAGAGGTAGACGTAGAAAATAAAAGCAGTGGTAAGACCTATATTGTTACCACTCTCTCCAATGAAGAGAATGTGGAAAACCATAAATCTGTTCTATCCTCTTTTGGTCTTTCTACCAAGGACGATGATTATTATTTACCGTCTATGTACTGGATCCCTAAACTCCACAAGAATCCACACAAACAACGTTTCACAGTTGGATCTGCAAAATGTACAAAAATATCAAAGAGGGTCTGCAGTCCTACCACAACACTTGTTACTCCCGTAGTGGTATCAATTCAATGTGGATCCTGAAAAATTCGAAAGATCTTTTGGAGACAATCAGTTCAAGAATATAGCATGTATAATAGCATTAAAACCTATGTTTTTTCAACACTGTACTTCTATTCCCTATACTCAGTTAACATCCCGATTTAAAAACATTAGACATCGTTCTTTTTCCAAAAAAAAGATGGTACACCTAGATACAAATATATAGTTCTTGGTAGGACGTGTTTTCCATGTCTGGTCTTTGTCCCGGATTACATTATTTTGATTACCGCTATAACCTTGGTTCCCTCGATTAAACTTTCAACAAACGGTCTGCATTCCAATAGGAACAAATTGTGCTCCTTTACTTGCTGACCTATTCCTTCACTCTTATGAGGCTGCCTTTATAGCTGATCTGATCAGAAAGAAAGAATATCATTTGGCTAGATCCTTCAATCTCAGTTTCCGCTATATAGATGACGTATTATCTTTAAACAATCCTAATTTCGGGGATTTGATACATCGCATTTACCTAAAAGAACTTCAGAAAAAGGATACTACAGACACTGTGAAGTCAGCCTCATATCTTAACCTACACTGAGAAATCGATGGTAAAGGAAAACTACTGACCAAACTTTACGACAAACGTGATGACTTTTCATTCAGAATTGTCAACTTTCCATTATTTGTGGCAACATCCCTTCGGCACCTGCGTATGGTGCATAGCACAACTCATACGTTATGTCAGAGTTTGCCAACCCTACGCAGACTTTTTATATAGCGCTCAAACTCTGACAAATGGGCTTCTTGAACAGGGTTATGTTGCTACATGTTTGAAGTCATCACTACAGAAGTTTTATGGTCGTCATCATGAACTGGTAGATCGTTATGGTGTATCCATCTGTACCATGAAAACTGATTTATTCAAAGGGTCATATTTTTCCTTTCCTCGTTTGTCTACCCCGGTCTTGACTTTTTATGAGCACCTCGGCAGGTGTTTCTGGAAAAGCAGAGGCCGCTTACCCTACCGATGCACCTGGTCAATGCTCCCAGTTTTTAGTGGGGTCCGAGTTGCTCATTTGCTTTTGTTACTTTGTATGTATGATTTTAGTTACTTTATGTTCTTTGTTGTGTATGTCTGTTTTCCATGTCTAGTCTTTGTCCATGGATTACATTGCTCTGATGACCCCTATGACTTTAGTTCCCTTGATTACTTTTCTACCCCTGAAATACTGCTTCAATTTTGAAGTTTTTGGTGTGAATCGGTCGGCTAGAGAACCAACGATCTATTACACTCGAGGCGACCACGCTTCTCCTAAACCATCGACGGTGTTATCTAGAAAATAACCGAGAGAACATCAGTAAAAACACAATAATCCTTTACACACGTTAAAATATATAATACGATCTAACTTTATTTTTATGCATAAGAAATAGCTCAACGATGTTTATATTACACAATACAGAGGATCGGATACAAATACCGAACATAATGCTTCAATTATATTAATTTCTTGGTTCAGTTATAAACATCATTAATCAAGGCTCTGCTGTTGATTCCCAGAATGTCGATTCATCAGAGGTAGAAATCACCAAACGAGTCCATTACAGTGGCATCGGCTGCAGGGACGAGTACAACTAAAAGTTCTGAAACATTGTCTAGTAGACATTCCTTTCAATACAATTTAAGACATAGGCAGGCTGTGGTGACCTCTATCTGCAAACAATTCAGATTTATATTTGCAACAAAGCAAGTAAGATTAATGGCATACTAGGGCATTACATTTCTGTACTCCTCATCAAGGGATCCTGTCCAAATGACTAATGTACTTGAATTGATATCGGATGTACTCCATTAAACAAAAGGGCTGGGGGAATTTCTGGTTCTGAGTTCGCTGTTGTATTCTTTTTGGGACCTAGGCATTGCCATATCATGTAGATTTGACCATTAAAGAGCAGTATGCTCGCTGTGGTTAATAGAAACTAACCTCGCTGAAAGGACTATATGCATGCATGAAGTTCGTAATTATCAATGTGCATGCTAACTATAGAGGAGATACGACGAACAATTTAGGTCAACAACAAACTATACTCATCTTCATATGGTCAAGTTGTATTGGAGTTGTGGGTGTTGCATGAACTCGAGCAGATTGTGGTCGACCCCTTTTTGAGAAGGATCAGTCTAGTGAGTTAGCCTTTTTTAATTTACACCCACATTTAGCAAAACCGAAAAAAGCCTCGGTAATCTTCCCGTCATTTGGTTAAATCCTAAAAGGTTTGGTTGGGTTATTTAATTATTGCTGATAGTAATAGTTGTGACATCAGTTTTAGGTTAATATTTGTTTTGTTTTTAATACTCACATTTGTCATATGTTTTGGCCCTCTCCTGATGATTGTAAAGACCCTTTGTCGTTATTAATCTAAAAAGACATATAGTTCAGTGGTTGGGTGGAAAAATTTATTTTCTGTTACAAGCATGAAAAGTGGCACTAAAGTAATCTTACATATTTCTCATTGATATTATACAGGTAGTCATTTATTATTTCAAACCTCCACTGAAATCCAAGTTGCTGATTATAAACCCACTGTAACTAAATTTTAGATTAAAATGTAGAGTAAAGAGGTCATAACTGCAAATATTTCGTTTCTTTTTGAGGAACACATGTATATTATGTATACTACAAATTTAAGGAAAAAATCCGATGCATAACTGAACTAGCCAGTAGAGACGCAAGCAACTTAGTAAAAATGCCCCGTGCGGGTCAAATGTGTGTCTGGGTGTCAAATTAATAGGCCCGAAGTTGCGCTAAGCTTGTCATAAAAGGTGATTTAATAATGTTCATAACCCTAGCCGGGGACTAGGGCGCTCTGCCCACAGAGCAACTAGGTTGTGTGCCCTAGGTGGTAGAATTGGGTACATGTTAGGGTCGTCATGCCATGATACGGAAAACCTGACCGCAAACCATATTGGTGCAACGTTTTGGGAAACATGCCACGTTCCTTACTTGTTAAAGAACCGTTCTGTGGTATTCTCCCGGAGTAGGAAACATAGGGCCCAGCCACAAGAGGCTAAATCGCCCGACCCTGCCAACCGCTTCCTATTTCACTTCCAGTGGCAATCAAATTTTGTCGACCCCATCATCCTTGTGTCCCATCCAATTTTTCATTATATCATCATTTGTGTTCATATGTCATACATTTCATGTTCATCGCCTGAATATAGCTGAAATATTGCTACTCGGGCGTTTAACCCCAACAATTGATCCCATCCTTTGTAAGAATGGTTTCCAATGCAGATATTCGTACGCATATTCAATGTTCTCTTGAATTTTGACTCCACTTGACGATCTGCAGATTGCTTTACCTATTCAAAGTACCACTATTAAAATCAGAAAAGAGTTCAGAATGTTTGGGTTTCATGTTTATTGAATACGCTTAAAATACAGATTGTCATCATGCAGGGTGAACGGGGTACCAGTGGGCTGATGTTGAACAGAGAACTTAGAAGATATGTACCCCTTATTTCGAGGATTATAAGGTAAAAAGACAACAATGAACGACTGCAGCACATGATACAAATTTTAAGACGCATTGCCATTCTAAGAAAAGCGACAAAATATATCCTTGCTCCTTTTGACAATAGCTCATAGTGAATTTGTTGTGTCTAGATTTATAAATCAATATTATTTCGATTAAGATATAAGCTATCTGCACTATGCTAGAATAATTTTTCACAGCTCTGTACTAATTTGTACAGTCAAATACAATAAAGACAGCGTTTTACAATGATGATTTTAATCGAGGCAAATATGAGATGAGGAAATTACTTGAAATTGAAAATTGAGTTTGTGGGGGTAGGAGTATACTTGTAGACAATAAAAGTGTTCAGCCAATCAAAATACTCATCTATTTCAGGGTACGATTCGTACTGCTTTTTACGTCGGATCATATTAAGCATTAGTTTCTGTTTTTTTCGTTCGTGCAAGTTTGTTATTTTATGATCATTGTTGGGAGTGTCTACTTTTTCTGTAAAAATGTTTATCCTTAGAATAAATTATTTTCGTTTCCGCTCAATTATTTGTTCCCTTGTTTACTCTTGTGTCGAGGATATGATTTATTGATAATTGGGGTTTAATGCCCGAGCAGCAATATTTCAGCTATATTCAGGCAATGAACAAGAAATGGGATGATAAAATGAACATGAAATAATAAAATAGAAAAAGGATGGGACACAGGGGTAATAAGGTCGACAAATGTTGATTGGCACAAGAAAAAGGGAGGAATGGGTAGGGTCGGGCAATTTAGTCTCCTGTGGGGGAGCGCAAAGGCTCCTAAGTGCGAGGAGCGTGGCATCTTTCCCAACACGCTGCACCACTATGGTTTGCAGTGAGGTTTTCCGTATTATGGCCTGACAACCCCCGCATGTAACACGCCAAGGGTACCCCATTCCACCACCTGGGGCACACATCCCAGTTGCTCTGTGGGCAGAGCGTCTAGCCCCCGGCTAGGTTTCTGAGCACTATATAGTCGCCTCTTACGACAAGCTAAGCGCTGCTGCAGCCCTATTCTTATAGTACTCTGACCTGCACGGGGCAAAAATGTAGCCTATGGGACTGGATATTGACTGTTAACATTTAGATTTGGTGTGATTGCAACTAATTTATTACAAAAAGGCCCTCTGTAAGTTTTCTTACCATTGAATTCCATTATGTGCTCATGTTAAGGATTAATACTTTAAATTACACAATAATTTGAATTCGATAATATTTATTTGTTGTGATTTCGGCCTTAAAAATGAATAAAAAGTATTATGTGAAATTTACAACAAGTATTGAGTTATAAATGAACAGAACACGAATCTATATAGCCCAATATTGTCGATTAATTAGTACTCCAGCTAAGACTCATACAAATACATGTGATGCATTGTTGGAAAACCTACTTGTTATTTTGATATTTTGTTTTAATTGTTTTCTGTCATGCTGAACATAAATTAACATGTGGCTTTTTATCTGGTCTTTAGTAAGATAAAAATTATATGGAATGTACTGTGAAATTCAAAATTAAGGGAGCTAACTATAAATGACACTAAAATAAAATATAAACTATTAAATTTTCAATGTGGATTATTTCCCAAGAGTAGACAGATTGAATGAATAATTATACATTTAATCATATAGACCTATAAAACAACTTAATAACAAAAAATATTATGTGTAGCCTATTTGGGGGAATCACATTTTACAGAAATTGCACGATTCTTTTAAAACTACTACTTGATTATACCGCTTTCAAAACAATGTACATGTTCTACTCACTCGTCTAAGTAAGAGCTAGATCAAGCAAAATAACTGGTTTTTTTTTGTCATCTCATACAAGAACAATAAATATGTATTTGTACCTAACATTAATAAATGGAATCAAAATATAATGTTCCTAATGTCACAAACAGGAATAGAACAGAACTAAGTGCGTATAAAATGTTCATAAACTTAAAACGCTATTTAATGCGAGACCAAAATATCATTTTAATTTGCATTTTTTAACACAATCAGACTGGAACTGACATGCAAGTCGAAAATCTACCCAATTCATTTTTATTTCATTTTTTTTAATTCGGAAACATTTACATTACAAACCACATAACCAGTCTTAGTTCGTAATTTTGTTGTACTTTTGAAAGAAAATAATATAAAAAGTAATATAAAGATTGTGTGTGAAATAAGCACCTTTGAGAAAAAAAATATCAGTATTGATTTTGTCATATTTTGTTGATTTTAGTTGGAAAAAAGTGGGGCTTTAAAAAATGCAGATTTAGGTACAGAAAGGACGACCGTTTTGTCAAATAAAGCATATGTGGACTGAAAAAAAGCATTATTTGTTTTTTTTTCATACTCCACCACAAAAAGCTCATGAACAAATTTCCCCCGAATTTCAAAGACAAAGCAATACCGATTATTTCATATTCCTATATTTTAATCTCAGTATCCGCTATATAGATGACGTATTATCTTTAAACAATCCTAATTTTGGGGATTTGATACATCGCATCTACCCCCAAAAAAACTTGAGATAAAAGATACAACAGACACTGTGAAGTCAGCCTCATATCTTGACCTACACTTAGAAATCGATGGTAAAGGAAAATTATTGACCAAACTTTACGACAAAGATGATGACTTTTCATTCAAAATTGTCAACTTTCCTTTAATCTGTGGCAACATCCCTTCAGCACCTGTGTTTGGATAACTCATACGTTATGCCAGAGCTTGCCGAAACTACACAGACTCTTTATATCGCGCTAAAACTCTAACAAATATGCTTCTGAAACATGGTTATGTTGCTACACGATTGAAGTCATCACTACAAAAGTTTTATGGTCGTCATCATGAACTCGTGGATCGTAATGGTGTATTCATCTGCACCATGAAAACTGATTTATTCAACAGGCCAAAGTCTTCTTTCCTCGTTTGTCTACACCGGACTTGACTTTTCATGAGCAAATCGGCGGGTATTTCTAGAAAAGTAGAGGACGCTTACCCTACCGGTGCACCTGGTCCATGCTCCCAGTTTTAGTGAAGTCCGAGTTGTTCATTTGCTTTGTTACTTTGTATGTATGATTTTAGTTACTTTATGTCCTTTGTTGTATACGACTTTTTTCAATGTCTGGTCTTTCCCAAGGGTTGCATTCTTTTGATTGCTGCTATACCCTTGCTTCCCTTGATTAGTCATTCACCTATATCAACGAAAATTTTCAATTACAAAAAGAGAACCTCGAGATTGAGGACATCAAGGCTAAACCACCTGACTCTTCTTGCAAAATCTCTTTATTCAAATATGGTTCTTCCGGTCATGTCATTACTAGAGATTTAAACATCATCGATAACGAATCACTCCGTAGGGTCCTTTCTGAAGGTCCTAAGTACCGTGAACCACACTCTATAAATTAAAATTATTCTTTTAAATTTCTTATGGATGCCGTGGAGGACTACCCAAGAAAAAATAAAACGAGAACAAGGAGACAATGGAGTCTCTCTCAGATTGAGTAAAGGCTGTGCGGTCTTTAAATCTGAAACTTATACATGTTTTAAGTAGGTCGAAGAGTGTCAGTTTTCAATTAACCCGACGTAGTAAAAACTTACCATACATGACAAATATGCTGTCGTACCAGCAGACAAAGCCCAATAAAACATTGACAAGACATATACTGCTACCACATTCTCCAGATAGGGGATAATGGAAACCATAAATCTATGCTATCCTCTTTTGGTCTCCCTACCAATGACGATTATTGTGATTTACCGTCTATGTACTTGATTCCTCAGCTCCACGAGAATCAATACAAGTAACGCAAAATGTACCACTAAACCTCTTTCAAAACGTATAACTTCTAAACTCAGAGCTGTGAAAGAGGGCCTCCAGTCCTATTACGACACTTATTACTCGTGTGGTTAAATATATAAAATGGATCCTGAACAAATTCGAATGAACTTCTGGAAAACCTCGATTCAAGATAATCATCAGAATACAATAACAATCTTTAAACTGAGTTAAAATCCTTTCTCAAAAACATTATACATCGTTTTTACTCAATAAAAAAGACGGTTTAGTTATATACAACATGTAGTGCTTGATAGATATCACTCATACTTTGTGAAAAACAATTCCGAATCATCTTCCAAATAAAACGAAGATGTTTTCAAAATGCTGGAATTTTTTTTTATCAAAACATATTTGTCCTGTGTGTTAGACGCGTTTTCCAAAAAAAAAAGGTTGGCATTCCAATGGGAACAAATTGTTCTATTCTACTTGCTGACCTATTCCTTCACTCTTATGAGGCTGACGTTTTAGTTCTTTGATATGACAGAAAAAAATACCGTTTAGCTTGATCATTTAATCTCAGTTTCAGCTATTTATATGACATATTACCGTTAAACAATTCTAGTGTTGAGGAATTTATATTTGACGTCTACCTAAAAGAATTTATGTAAAGTGTACTGTGAAGTCAGTCTCATATCCTAACCTACATTTAGAGATCAATGGTAAAGGGAAACTATTGAACAAACTTCACGACAAATGTGATGACTTTTCCTTCCGTAATGTCAACTTTCCTTTCAACTGTGGCATCCATTCAGCACCTGTGTATGGAGTTTTCATATGTTATGCCAGAGCTTCCCGTACCTTAGAAGACTATTTGTATCGCGCTAGATTTCATACAATTTGGATTCTGAAACAGGGTTATGTTGCTACAAGATTGAAGTCATCGCTACAGAAGTTTTTATGGTCGTCATCATGAACTCATGCATCGATTCGGTGTATCCATATGTGCCATGAAAACTGATTTGTTCAACGTGTCATAGGTTTCCTTTCCACTATCGCCTACCACGGACATGACTTTATATGAGCAACTCGGCGGGTGTTTCTACATTATAATCACCAGCACCATAGGTAGTGTCTGAATTTCGTATGCATTTTTATCTAAACATAATTCCAAAGAAAATCCTTCAATTGAATTATCTACTATTAATTAATTTAGTTCCTCACTTTACAACCCTTTTTACGAAGTTTTTTTTTTAATTTAATAAATTCACAATTATTGCAAGAGTCATCTAAGGAACCAAGGTTATAGCGGTAATCGAAACAATGTAATCCAGGGACAAAGACCAGACATGGAAAATAGACATACACAACAAAAAGAACATAAAGTAACTAAAATCATACATAAAAAGTAACAAATGCAAATGAGCAACTCGGACTCCACTAAAAATCAAATTATAAACAAAACGAAACGGCCATAGACCCGATACAGAACTCAACAAAACTTGTTTTACAATGTATATTTGGAAAGGTCATCTTGGATACATCTTAATTATTGAATAAGATTTTGTTATCCTTTGTGAGGTGACAATTTTGTTTAGAAGAAATGGACGACGTATGACTCTTTTCTGTTTTTGTATTGTAATTGTTCAAATCTTATTATTGATTGTGTTGTGTGAACCTGAATAATATGGTATAGTTGAAAAGTGATGTATTAAAACAATTGTACTTGTTAGCCTTTACTAATTATACTTAGGAGTGGTCATCGTTTGCAATCTTTATGTATGAATGAATGAAGGTCTGATAAATTGGACACCCGTCCTGCATTGCTTTATGAAAGGACACCAAATTATCATAATTATCTCACATCACAAATAATTTGAAATTGATTTTTGACAAGTCGTCCTTTAACTCATCATATATCAACTGATTTGTGTGTTTTGTTTGAAAATTACATAATTAAACGATTCAAGCTTTTAAAATTCGATTTCCAAATACGAGTAAACAAGGACGATTATGCTAATAAGTGTTATTCAAACAAACTGAAATAACCATTGCTCCTTTTGTATACTACAACGGTAAATTAAATGAACGCATTTTTATACGACCGCAAATAAATTTCTCGGTCGTATAATTGTATCCCCTTTCCCTCGTCGTTTGGGCACGTTAACTTTAATTCATTTACGAAAACTTAAGTAAAACTTCTCCAATCTTTGACATTTAACACTTATTCCTATGGACGTGGATAAGAGCTTGTTGTTTTTGGAGGTTTTTGCTCTACCCCTTTGGAAATAAGGGGTTAAAAGCGGAAAAATAGATGTTAATTGGTAGAATATTTTTTTAATTTTATTTGATTTTTATGATTAATATATATATATATCGGTTCCTATTTGCAATTCTGTTTTAAAAAAAAAGGTGGAAGGTAGGCTTATCTTTAACTATTTTTGAGTTGAAGGGGTACAAAATTGGGCTATACAAAAAACTTGTTTTGTTCCAATTTCGAAATTATGTTTTATGTGATTCCTTATACAATTCGAAGTCAATCAGATTTCAAATATCTTTAACGGTTTTTGAGGTGGTCAAAGAGTGCTTTAACACATCTAATATTTTGTGGAACATCACTATTTGCTATAAAATAAAATTCCGCCGACTTGTAATTGATAATGGTCAATGATTAAAAATATGTAGCATTTATATGCATTTCTGATAATAGTCAGTTATTATGACAGTTATTAATAACAACTTTTGCAGTTTTCACCAGCCAGATGCTTTCATAAAAGCTGAGGAAATACTTGTTTCCTCTATAGCAAAAGCAAAGCAATGCAATAATTTATGAATAAAACTAATATTTAGTCACTAATGTGACAAAAATTGTTAGCATCACAAGATACGAAAGACAATTTTTATAATTACTTTTATTTACAGTATTTTGAATAAATTTTAAAATCTATTCATTTTCATATATTCATTTTTGTATTTATTATATCTTAATCGAGATTTTAAAGTATAAAATAGCTACCGTAACGCCGTAATTGAACCATTTGAATAATCACTACAAATAGTATACTGTTTTGTATCCAAGGGTAATTAAAGTTTAAAGTTGTAAACAGTCAACAAATTATAATACTGTTATAATGCATTTTATGGATGTGCGGTTTAAAGTTTAATATTTTATACAGATGCGACAATACCAGTAATGAGAAATATCAAAGCGGGCAATCAAAGGTGTTTCAACGTTGAAAACAGGTTGAAATAAAGTTGCAACGTTGAGCAATCTAGTTCAAGGTGAGACGTTAGTCCATGGCTATGTCTGACTTTTTATACGAGTGAGCATATGATTTCATCTCAGTAGTTTACATTACAATATCAATTTATTAATATGGCTTAAGAGATATATTAGGTATCGTTTAAGCTTTTCGTATGACGCTCATCCTACCATTGCCCCTAGTCCCTACTTTAAAGTTGTAAAAAATGTATTTTCAAATAATTAACTTAAAAAATGATTTTCTCATGCTCATATAGAATTTCCATTTACAATCTCTATTCCATATTCACACATACAAATGTACCGTAAGGTGTGAAAATAAAAATAACCCATAATCAGGACTGTAAAAGAGTAATCAAGGGAACCAAGGTTATAGCGGTAATCAAAAAAATGTAATCCAGGGACAAAGACCAGATATGGAAAACAGACATACACAAAAAAGAACATAAAGTAACTAAAATCGTACATACAAAGTAACAAAAGTAAATGAGCAACTCGGACTCCACTAAACACTGGGAGCATGGACCTGGTGCACCGGTAGGGTAAGCGTCCTCTACCTTTCTAGAAACACCCGCCGAGTTGCTCATAAAAAGTCAAGTCAGGGTAGACAAACGAGGAAAGGTAAACTATGACCCGTTGAAAATTATATTTTTTTATTAAGTTTTGAAGTTTATCTGACATGGAGTTGCAGATTTTTATTATGTGTGACATATAAAGCATAATATTAACATTAATTTTGAATATGAGATTTCACATTCAAAATATTTGTTTATAAGTAGGTTTGAATTTGGAATATATGGATTAAATGAACATTTTTCCAAGACAAATTCGTGTTTTCATAAATAATGGTAAATATATATAAGTCGGAACCAGATATTTGAGGAAAAAAAAACACACGCAAAAACACACACAAAAGAGAAACAAACAAACACAAACAAAGCAAAAACGTGCATTCAAATGTTTTTTACTAAACAATATTTCAAATTCAACTCTGAAAAATATCTGTTCCCAAGTAATTCCTATTGATGTTTTTTTTATGATTAAAAAATAGCTAAATATACAGATTCATGAATTAAAGATCATTGAATATAATTTTCAAATAAATGATTTATAATTTTTAATATTCAAACAGTTTCTCCTTAACCCATAATCTCTATATTTATATATAAAAAAAGAACAGCGGGATTCCATGTTCAATCTTTATTACTGATGCATTATTTAAAGCAATATCAACCATCTCTTAAAACCTATATATTTCCTTATAAACAGGCTCAATCTTCCTTGTCACCGACTTTCAATGAATAAATACACGAAGGTCACCCTTCAATATTGTATTTTATTCTCCTCTAACAATATTAATCATCCGTACTGTGGAATATGCATATTTGTATTTTGATAGAGTAGAAATCTGGCACAGTACATACAAATAAATTGTGATGACACAAGTTACTTCAATTAATGCACTTATGAAAAGGTGGATAGCTTCGTTCAAGAGTGTGTAATTGAATGGATATGATAAGAGTGAAAAATCCACGATTTGTCAAGACCTGTTTTTGCGCGCTGAAAGTCAATGATTCAACACCTTCTCGTCTACACTTAAACATATGCATAGGGAATGAATACATTGCCAGCCAAAGATAACGCCATACAGAGTTATGATATGAAAGAAAGTGCTGCATAATATCCCCTGCACATACACGAATTTTTCTTACGAATCCTTGTTAATTAGCAACTTTAACGATTGATTTGACAGTGCAGTACGATGGGTTACGAGTATGATATATCACTACGAAATGCTAAGAATGAATGCAATGTGTTTAAGCCAGCCGTTAACGATAACATGCGGGTAAATACGAACAATTGACGAATGCAAACAGTAGCGATAGGAATAATTGCAAACTCAGCGCAAATCTTGATACAATCTCTTACGAATAATAAACAAATGATAAATGATAGTGTAAGGAGTTTGTTTATGAATATTTGAATAAATATGAATATATTGTGTTTACATGTTAATATATCGAAAAACTATCATAAACAACTCGCAATCATTCGTAAATGAATTGCAAAAAAATCCTATGAAATAAGAAAATAGAACCAAATAGTTTTTGCGAAGCTTTACAAGTTCTTAAGGCGGTTAACGATGTTTTACGAATAAAATGATAACAAAATATGCGTTGAAATTCTTGATATGTAAAAATACTCTAGTCTCCTTTCGTGAATAGAATAGATCAAATTTCTTCGAATGTCTACGAGTTGTTAAGAGTTAAGTGTCAGTCCCTGTACGAATCAGGCAATGCGTATAAAAAACACCATTTTGAAAGTTTAGTTTGACTATATTCAAGGAAAACAGACAAAATTTTCCATATCATGTTGGACCATTGAGTTACAATTTCATTGAAATGCACTGAAAATGAACATTTCATGGGCAGATAACTCGGTGAAAAACCTCATTTAACTAACATTCTATTGAAAAATGTCTGAGCAAATCCAGTGCTCTTGAGTGCTATTATATTGTCTGATCTATGGGGTTTTGACATGTATGTTTCTGATTTGATCCCATTGTGCCTGATTCTTATTAACGCCTACACTTAAAAAGAATGCCAATGAATCAAATACGAATTCTTGTAAGACGCCGTGGTATAACTTAAACCAATTACACCTTTGTGTTGATTAAGTTCATTATTTAATCACCTATCTATTTAAAATGCATGCCTTCGTATGGATGAGGTGATTTTGTCGGTCTACATATGCTATAGCTTTCGGTAACTGTAGTCTTTCTGTATAAAGATATGTACATTTGAGATAACCTTTCATTCTTATCCAAGTTAAATCCAACCAATTAAACCAAATCAAGAACGATAACTCTTGCAAATTGCCATATCATACACAATCTATATATTTTTACAACCATATAAAAGCTATTACTGTTTTGTAACAGTAATGCGATGAGAAATAACAGTTAATTTGATGGTTTTGTGATATGCACGATTCACCTCCTGCTTGATATATAAGAAGACTGTAACCGTAAAAAGACCATTCTGAATTCTAAACATTAAAAAATATCAGATAGAATAAATTATAGTCTTTTAAATGTAATGTCACTTTTAAGGATTTGAAAAATAACTTTCACCTAATTAATATATTTGTATGCTTTACCATAAGGTTCATTTCATCAATTAGACATTTCAATCTGTAATAATTTCATGGTTCAGTGAAAGCTCTCCCTGGATGAATTAAAAACCTGTCCAAACTTAACCCTGGATAAATCAAACAACTGTCTGAACCGAATCCTCAATAAATTAAATACCTGTCCAAACCAAACCCTAATACACCTACAACCTGTCTAAACCAAACCATAATACATCTACAACCTGTCTAAATCAAACCATGGATACATTAAAAACCTGTCTTAACCAAAACCCTAGATAAATCAAAAACCTTTCTCAACTAGTTGAAGTCCCTTTGTATCAGTTTAAATGATTTTTGAACCAGATAAACAAAACAGTTTCTACAATCCAAATTGGATTTGGCTTAGAAAAATACAGTTTCACTGCATATAATAAAAACCTGAACATTAGTTACTGGAGTGATTTTAGTACATGCAAGAAGTAGTTGTATAACTTTAATCCTTGAATGCCTCTGTAGGCCTTGTTACAAGATCACTTCATCCATGCAAACAATCATTATTTTGTATTTCAAGGACCATAAAACTTTCTGATGTTTTATTTTTTTATTATTTTTATAAGTATCATCATAAGAACTGAATTTTGTTCGCCAACTTTTCTCTTTAAAACAGAATTTAAATTAAAAAAAAAAAACTTTAAAATTAAGTCGTCATAATATTGAGACTTTATGTCGAAGGAGGAAGGTCCCTGTATTCATTGTAGTATCAATTACATCCATATATTTTGAAATAAACATCTAACTACTGTGTTATAAAGTAGCTGTGCCGATCCTGTTTGTTCTAAATCAGCAAAGATGCTACATAGATACACTAAGGATGACTATATCTAAATAAGGTAACAATGCTCCCAGTAAACTCACAAAGAGGACAAAAGATCTGGTTATTTTCCCCAGGATTCTGACCCACACATAGGGCCAAATTAAAATATGCTTAAATGCTTACACCACCAGTGCACCCGGTCCATACTCCCAGTTTTTAGTGGAATCCAAGCTGCTCATGTATTTTTGTTACCTTGTATAAAGTAGTTAAGTTGTGTGCTAATTTATTGATATATTATATGGTGTAATAGTACAAATACTTGCAAGAGGAGTCGTTGAAAATATATTTTCACCATTTTTTTCTAAGTTGAACACTGTGAGTCGGAAATCGCCAAAGGGGTATATTGCAACCATAAGAAGGATCTTGGTTTTGTGATATGCGAAAATTTCATAATCTTTTAAACGCAAGATGGTCGGTATTGTGCTTTTAGTTGAAAACAATACTTTTTGATTAAACCTTAATTAGATTATTACGACATATGTCCGTAGCCAAACTAGCGTCACAGTTGTACTGTGTTTCTAGTTCAAGTCTGACCTTGGTATATTTTTTAAGGGGGGGGGTTAAAATGTAATCATTATAATGTCATGGCTCAGTTTCAGTATTGCAATGGTCTCATTTTGTCATATGACAGTTCATATTCTTATAAATATCTGTCCATTACACATTTATTCCGGTGTTTACTTCAAGACACTACGGTGGGACGGACGCGAAGTGGTTATTAGACGGAAAAATAGCATAGAAACCCAAGTATTTGATCAAAAAGTTAATTAACATACGTCCATATGTGTTAAATATCCTACCGCAATTAAATCTATTATCATTAATTAATGTGCCACTTCAGCATCATTCGGGGAAGGGAGTATGTTTATTTCCAGCATATTTTAGGAATTCTTTTCAAAGTCAATAAAAGTTTCTTACAGTTGTCTGTTCAGCCGCTGTAAACAAATCAGTAGAATGCATTATAATGTTTCTTTTAATGAAAAATCACGTAATTATAGTCAATTTCCAGTTAATTTTATCATTCATTTCAAGTCAATCGCCTGGATATAGCTGAACTATTACTGCTTGGGCGTTAAACACCAATTAATCAATTAAGTAATCAAAATATAATTATATTATTATTTTATACCTGCAGGCTTCACGTACAGTAACAAGAAGACATCTTTTTTTTTTAATTTTGGGCTACCATTTATTCGTAATTATCATAATTTACAAACATTTGAATTCATATCTATGGTCAATGTAAGACTAAATACATCAGACAATCAAGTGGTTCCGTATGTATGTTTAAAGAAAGGAAATCAAGGGAAAAGGGGTTCGAACTGTATGGAACTAAAGTATCGTGACAAGCCAGGGAATAATGGCAAAGAATAATAACAAAACAAATTTAAACATTCAAAGAAACCTGAACTCCACTGAACGCTTGTAAAGTGATTGATCACACAGAAATTAACATTTAAATGAAAAGATGACTGTTCATTTTGAATTCGACATGCATGATTATAAACGAAAATATGTTTTTCGATTTGGGCAAACATTATAAATCTCCCATGAAGCGTTGCATATGCAATTAAATTAAAATAAAATGTATTTTTAAGTTTTGTTAAGTCTCATGGGCATATTGCGGGCTTCCTTATTATACAAAATACTTGGAAATGGATAAAAATGCATTTTAAAAATAGCTTGCGCCTTTTCTTACAGTCACCACTTTGGTTAATAAACAAATATCTTTTCAGCAATTGGCTTAAAGAAAAATGAGGAAGATTGGGAGGTTGCTATATAACCAATGACCCAACAATAGGTGACAAGTGAAACTTGGTGCAGTATAACAACAGTTTGTTTGGTAAGTATTATTTAGTATACGTTATCACTATGGATATGCTCTTTCCATTTGTACTAATCGGAATGTCTGCCATTAACTTTCAAATTTGACTATATCAAGTCGTCCATTCTGCAGATAAAAGGCGCTGATTTGGTTCCATATGTCATGTGTCAATACATTCGTCTTTTCATTGGTTCCATATAATTTGAAACAAAAACAATTTACTTCTCTTGTTTAAATTTAGGAGCAGTACAGTTAGCATCATGATGAATACAGTGAATGTTTTAGCACTGGCCTTGCTGTTGGGGGTATCTAGAGCATCTGTTATTGTAAGTAAATACCTCCATGATTTTTAAACCTTGTTTGGACGTGATGACTTTTCGAGGGTATCATCAACCCAGTAAAACAATTTAAAAAAAATATGATTTTAACATTCTTTTGAATACCGTTATAACCTTGGTTCCTTTGATTATTCTTTCACACCACTGGCTCGATACCACTGGTGGTGGATTTTGTCCCCGAGGGTATCATCAACCCAGTAATATAATTTTAGAAAAAAATATGGTTTTAACATTCTTTGATTACCGATGTTACCTTGGTTGCCTTGATACTTCTTTCATTCAGAATTGTCAATTTTCCTTTCATCTGTGCCAACATCCCTTCAACACATGCGTATGTGGTGTTCATATCACAACTCATACGTGATGCCAAAGCTTGCCAAAATTACGCAGACTTATGGTATCCCGATAGACTTCTAACAAGTAGGCTTCTTGAACAGGGTTATGTTGCTACAATATTGAAGTCATCACTACAGAAGTTTTATAGTCATCATCATGCACTCATGGATCATTACGGTGTACCCATATGCGCGATGATTACTTTTTTCAGTGTTTCATAGTCTTTCTTTCGTCAGTCGTCTTTCCCGGAATCGGCGGGTGTTTCTAGAAAAGCAGAGGCCACTTACCCTTCTGGTGCATCTGGGCCATGCTCCCAGTTATGAATGGAGTCAGAGTTGCTCATTTGGTTTTGTTACTTTGTATACGTTATTTTGGTTTCGTTGTATTCTTTGTTGTGTTAGCCATTATTTTGGTTTCGTTGTATTCTTTGTTGTGTAAGCCATTATTTTGGTTTCGTTGTATTCTTTGTTGTGTAAGCCTATTTTTCTTTTTATTACCGCTAGAACCTTGGTTCCATTGAACACTCTTTTATTTTTGTGTGGTGTTCATTTTTTAATAATTATTTATTCTTTAAAAAACCAATATTTTTATCAGAACTGCATGTTTTTTTTTTGTTTTTTTTTTTTTTTGTTTTTTTTTTGGAAAAAATCCATAGACATTAATACACGTATAGCCTTGTATTTGTTTACAAAAATAACAGAGAAAATCGAAAAAAAAACTTCCGAATTAAATATGCTTTCTTTTTGCAGAAATTGGGCGGATGAGATCAGAGTAACTTCTGTTTTACTGTTGCTTCAAGCACCTATTTAAATATTTAAAAAAAACATTAAGATATTGATTCGTCGGTATTGTTCAGTTGAATGTTATTTTTATTAAAATTGTAAGGTTTGTTTTTGGTTTTAATAAAGGAGATAATCGTGTTGTTAGTTTCCATTGCTACCATGGTAACCGGCACTTGTATTGTATAATTTAAAAATTATATTTATTTATCTTTGTGTTTTTTATGACCAGTCCCGCAAAATAACAGATGCAGACGGAAATAAATATGACGTCATGCAAATAAATGATGCCGATGAAGACATTTCTATTATCACCAAGGACGGAGTGGTAGTAGAGCAACAAATTGTTCATCAGAAAGAGGTTGGTAAATTAAAGAGCTAAGCAATTCAGATCGGCCAAAGTGAAAGTCCTAATTATCCCTCGAAAGAAACGTGTTGCTTTATCAAGAGACAATGCTGACTCTTGCAATCATTATATTAATATGTTTTATCTTATTCAAATAACAATATCGATATGATATTTATAAACCTTAAAACCATGTTTATACGTTTTTTTTTCTTGTATTTAACATCCATTTCAGGTATTGTGGTGTGTGCTTGCCAATCGCCTATCGATGCAGAGTACATTTTGCTATTACAAAGTTTTTCGTATACATGAACTAGATATTTTACATTGCCTTTTTATATGGATTACTGGGCTCAGTCTACGAGAAAACTCTATTATGAAGTTGTTACTTGCAAAAGAAGATCATATCTTTATGAGTGACAATTTTCATATTCTTCAGGGCTAAGACTAAACCAAAGCTAAGATGCTAGGAAGATAATATGATAATGCTAGTTACACCTGACTAAGGCCGAACATTTTATGCTGTCTGTTTTTATTGTGATATTCCGGAAAAAAGTAACCGTAAGGGAGGCAGAACTCTAAGCACAATAAAACATGGTGTTCAATAACATCTGTATAATCCGAATACCTTTTGGACTTCAAAATTTGTCCGGGTTAGACAAATATTCGCTTTAACAAGTTTCACATTGATAAAAATGAATGAAGGGGATTTAATAATGTCTTGTTTTTCATGTTTTCGGATTATTCAGGGTTCGGTTTAGACAAGTTTCACTGTACCTGTTATTTTCCTGTATTGTATTTTTCTTTATATTTGCAGGGTTACGTCATAATAAAGAAAAATAACACGTGTAGTGTTGAATTTTACGATGAGGTAAATATTGCTAGAAGGATAACGTAATGAACATATTGTAAAGTAAATTAACTACTGTGAATGTTTTATTATTCGTGGGTTACCAACTTTTGTGGCTTTTGTGGGTTTTGTAAACCATGAAATTTAGTTCCCAACGGTAAGAAAGTATTGATTCGTTTGTATGTTAGAGTTGTCAAATCCACGAATTCAAGAATACACGAACTAATCATTTTTCCTAAACCCCGAAAATTGGTACTTACGAAAAAAAAAATACTTTCACAGTATCTAAACATTATGTTTGGAAATTCCAATGTGTTATTTTACATCGAGCATTCATTGTTCAGTTTTGCATGCACCACAGACAGTTAATTATGGTTATATATACTTGTGCCTTTTTTGGAGTGTACCACATATTACAGAATTTGCAGGAGTCTTACAAATGCTTAAACCACATCCGTTCAGTTTATTTTTTCAAAACGCAATTTTCTACCAAGAACGGTACGAAGGTACATTTCAGTCATATATTTTGTAAACAACTAGTCTTAATAAATATCAATGTATCGGTGTACTAATTTTTGCGGTGGACAGAAAACGGCGAAAAATAGTACACACGAAATTGATTTTTAACACTATTTAACGCTTACCATTTTTAATTGCAAAAAAACGGATACTCGCGATATGTTCACTCGACAGAATCCGCAAAAAGTAGCAGATGCGAAAAATGATATTATAGTAAGCTGTCTTAGTTTGTTGTTCGGTTGATTGTAATGCTTTCGACAAAAAAAAAAGATTGGGAATGAAGCTGGGTTTTTGTTTATCATGAGATGGCAATCTCTATTTATTTTGATTTTGTTGACTTAAATGGGATATGAATGTATGGTTTTCTGAAACAAATACAGATTTGAATATCGAAAATTCTACTGTTATATGAATATATAGCATGTGTAGATCGAAAAAGCATCGTTTGATTGGCGTATTACTTTGAAAATGAATTACCTCTATCAAAGGCAGTGTATAGATTTTATACGGAAACATTTTTCTCTATTCAGGATGAGGAGAAAGATGGAAAATGTTATTCAGGCATGAAACCTGAAAAAGACGAAATCACGTCCGGAATGAAAAAAGAATGCGGAGACATGGAAATTGTATTTGTGCGATTAGGCGACTGTCCGGATAAAAAAGGTAGGGAAATTGAAATTATTTTACATGTGTCTCTCAAGCAATGGATGAAATATGGTATGTCAAAAAAAAACATTATCTTGATCAAGTAATTTGACTATTTGCACGATCAGTATTGAAATGCACTGTAAATAAACTTTTAAAGGGCAAATAAGTCTGAGAAATACCACATTTTTCAGACATTCTATTGAAAATTTTTCAGTCGATTGATTGATTGATTGATTGTAGGGGTTTAACACCTGATCAAAAATAGTTCAGCTATATGCAGGCAATGAACATGAAAGGGATGATAAAATGAACATGAAACGATAATGATGAAACGACACAAGGACAACACGGCCGACAAATTTTGATTGCCACAAGAAAAAAAGGGAGGGATGGGTAGGGTCGGGCTATTTACCCTCTTGTGGCGGAGCGCAAAGGCTCCTACTCCTATCGAATACCACAGCACAATTCTTTAACGTGCGAGGAACGTGGCATCTTTCCAAACACGGTGCACCACTATGGTTTGCGGTGAGGGTTTCTGTATTATAGCCTGACAACTCAAGCATGTAACACGCCTGAGAAACCCCATTCCACCACCTGGGCACACACCCCAGTTGCTCTGTGGACAGAGCGCCTAGCCCCTGGCTAGGTTTCTGAGCATTATTCAGTCGCCTTTTAAAACAAGCTTAGAGCTCCTGCAGGCCTATCCTTTTGACCACTGGACCTGCACGGGGCTTTTTCGAACGAATCCAGTGTGAAATTATATTTTCAGATTGGCGGGGTGTTTGACATGTATGTTTCTGATTATTCCAATTCTGCCTGATTCTTACAAATAATTACAAATACTTACACTTAAAAATGTGTATCAATCATCTCTTTTTAGTAGACCCTACAGATCATGCTGATGGTGGGATTCAAAAGAGAAGGGTGTGTTGGTTATTTCGGTACATCAGATTGTATTGCGGATGGTTTGGATGCTATTACAGATGGATGTATTACTACAGATGTTATTAACTTTCTGTGTAAAACTTTTCCAGCTTTCTTTCTTGGTAGACATTCATGATGATCATTTAAAGAATTTTTCCATAGAATACATGTACGATTTTAGTTATTCTATGTTCTATGTTGTGTATGTCTGTTTTCCATGTCTAGTCTTTGTCTCTGGATTACATTTTTTTATTACCGCTATAACCTTGGTTCCCTTGATTACTCTTCATTATTTTGTCCGATCTCAATATCAGTATATCAGTTGACAGTATATCCCTCAATGATAATTTCTCTATAAAAAAGAAACACTGTCTGTTCGGAGCGTAAAAAAAGAGGTTTATGACAGAGCCATGTTATATGGCTTGAATTGTTTTAAACAATGCATTACAATAGAACTTTAATTCAATGTACCAACATGATATTTGATATTTGAATTTGATAGCGCAAATAGTCAAATTACACCTTCACAACAGTGGGTTTTTACATACCATGTTTCGCCCACTGCCTAATTCTTAAAGAGACTGGCACTTAACTGTAACAACTCCAATAACAATTTGATTTGTACTTGATAAGACTGCTCTTGCATATATTTATTGCTTTATATTTAATTGTCAATAAAGCAGATTTTTATAGTTAAGATGTTTTAACTCATTTTCAGCAAAAAAATCGAGAATTTTCCATACAAATGTTACAAATTTACAAAAAAAAGCAAGTGTTCTTTTTTCAAACCAAAATAGTTTAAAGTCAATTTTAAAGATAATTAACAAAACCAAAGATCAAGATTAGAAAAAAAAATGGACAGAAAGCAAAGTTTACAGAATCATTCCCAGTAAACTATAACAAAACAAACAGAATGATCAGCATGATTTATACGTTTGCTTTTGTTCCTTTGTATGTAAGATTTAAATTGCCTTATGTTTGTGTTCTGTGTGTCTGTTTTCCATGTCTGGTTTTTGTCCCTGTAACATTCTTTTGATTACCACTATAACCTTGGTTCCATTGATTGCTCTTTCATAAATATCAATACTACAACGCTCTCAAGTCTTTCAATAACTGATATCACGACCATTCAGCTGAAGAAATAGAACTTTTACCCTACCGGTGCACCTGGTCCATACTCCCAGTTATTAGTGGAGTCCGAGTTGCTTTTGTTACTTTGCATATATGATTTAAATTACCATATGTTCTTTGTTATATATGTCTGTTTTCTATGTCCGGTCTTTGTCCCTAGGTTACATTCTTTTGATTTACAACCTAGGTTCCCTTGATTACTCTTTCACTACATTATTCATTTGCTGGTAATATTGAATGCATCTAGAAGGAAACTATCCAAATATAAAAAAAATTAAAAGACTGTTAATCGTTATGTGATTTAGTGAATGGCGCATATAAACAGCAGACATGTAAAACTAGTACTAAAACAATTGAAATACAGATGTAACGTGTGAGTAAAGAATTTAAATTGATCTGTTGTTTCCCATAATTCACTTATTTATTATTGAATATAAATGTTTGTTGTTTGTTTGTTTGTTGGGGTTTAACGTCCGAGCAGCAATATTTCAGCTATATTCAGACGATGAACATCAAATGGATGACAAAATGAACATGAAATGAAAAAAAAAGATGGGTCACAAGGATAATAGGGTCGACAAATTTTGATTGCCACTGGAAAAAGGGGGGTGGGTAAGGTCGGGCAATTTAGCCTCCTCTGGCGGAGCACAAAGGTTCCTATTCCTATCGAATACCACAGCAGGGTTCTTTAACGTGCGAGGAACGTGGCATCTTTCCCAACACGGTGCACCACTATGGTTTGCGGTCAGGTTTTCCGTATTATAGCCTGACAACCCCAGCATGCAACACGCCAGGGGTACCCCATTCCACCACCTGGGGCACACATCCCAGTTGCTCTGTGGGCAGAGCGCCTAACCCCCGGCTAGGTTTCTGAGCACTATTTAGTCGCCTTATACGACAAGCTTAGCGCTGCTGCAGGCCTATTATTTTAACAACCGGAACTGCACGGGGCTATTGAATATAAATAAATAGTATTTAAATGAATTTAAATTTCTGGTCAGTTTTGTCTGCACAGTTTTGAGCGTTCACAAGTACGTTCAAACAAAATCAATGTCGAGCAGATGGGACAAAAGACAAATATAATGAAGATGATGATATTTATTTTAATTGGGATAAACATGACACCCATTTTCCGATAACACATATTTATCTACTTCCTTCTTAATATTTCAATGTTTATGTGCACAAAAACGTTTCAGTTTTGAGCTATATGAAACATCGATAAGATAGATCGGTTTGACGGATCGATGACTGACCGGAAACTGATCGATGGCCGATCGCAATTTTTGTTGCACGGATCGGTTCAGACTCTGTTTATGAAACATCGATAAGTTAGATACAAACAGAATGTTTGAGTGTTTTGAAAAAGACTTGAAAATTCTTCAATGTGCTTTTTAAACGACGACTTTTCAATCTTGTAACAATAAAGTTGCAAAAATACTAAGCAGAATTAGGTCATCAATGACTATAATATATTTAAATCATCATATCTATCATCTTTTTTATTATTATCTATATTCAATAGGATAAACCCACACCTAACGCTTCAGGTAACTTTAAAGTAACATACTTAAATATCTGACACTTTTCACATTACAGACGTTATAAAATTTGTAATAATGAATAGTAACCGGCCAGTGAAATAAATCTTTTGTTCTTTACCAACAAAATCGGTACTTCCTTGTTGCCGATATTAAAAATTATCAGCAGACTAAGCCAAATTTCAACAATATCATATTGCAGATGTATGCTAACGTGGTAACAAAGATAGATTGTTTGCATTAAGATGTTTTTAGGTGTTAGGGAGTGCTTCTATTATTAGCGACAATGGATGACTATTTTGTTTTCAATTACATGATTTTGCCATTGATTATTAGTCGAGCTATTCATGCTTTTTTATGATTCTCAAAGACTAAAGTGCATGTTGACGTAAGGATAGGTTACCATTGAAAATGATGTTAACAATTTGAATGATAATTCAATATAGAACACATTCGGTGGTTACGCCTTGACGGCGACCAGAAAAACATGACACGATGCTATTTATACATTTATATTACAAAAAAATCGCTTGATTTGTATGAAATAATACATGAATACTTAAAAGATTATGAAAAAATATTGCCATCAGAAAAAAAAATGCATTGTTGCAAAAATGAAGTGTCAGAGTAAATCTTGAGGTCGACCGCTGTGTTATCATATCTAGAACTTCAATACTATTGCTTATTGCTGATCAACAAGTCCACTTAAGTAAAAAGAATAGAATAATAAAGACTTGGTCATTGGTCATTAGGAGAAACACCATTTTACTCTCTGGATCTGAAGTATCTCCCAACGTTTTTGTGGGAGTTCATACTGCTATTGATTTTTGTATTATTATTTTTGTTTGGTAATAAGTCTCGTTTTTCTTCTATTCAGTATAATTTATTCTATTTGTCTTACTACATTGTGTATGTAGTTCCCCCTTTTTCTTGATTAATCGTTCAGGCCATGTACTAGGATTTTAAAATTTCCGAATTGTTCCATTTTAGACAATGGAACTCAACACTTCGGTATTACTTACTGTTACTTACTGAATGCCGAAGAATTTAAAACGATTCCATTTGGATCATAGATGCAATATGTACATATGAGGGATGGGGAAAGGGTATGTTTTCATTCATTTCGATGCTAAATTGTATGAACTAAATACCAATCAAAAGTTTTAAAATCGATATCTTTCTTTTGTATATTTGTCTAAAACTTAATGATTCGTTCCTTTTATTTTCTAGCTTCTTCAACGGTTTACATTATAAACATGAAATAGAAATAATATATGGCTTTGACTAATTTAAAAAAAAAATAAGATCGGATTTAGATTGGACGAAACGTGAATACATATTATCCCATAAATATCTGTAATTAATCCGCAATAAGATCCAAAGATATAATATTTAACAGATAAACAAGACCATAAAATGCACAAATTTTAAAGTATAAAAGGTTATGAACTAAATAATAATATTTAACGCGTGCCCGACTAATAAGGAATTCATAATTTCATAAGTTCTATTTATAACATTTTCCGAGTCGGAGGGCTTCCTGGTAAAAAGTGGTAAAACCAGTTATTAGAAACGTTTTATAGCGTTATAGATTCGTTAATTTTAAAGTACATTAATTCAAGTTCATTTTATCATCCATGCCCTGTTCATTGCATTGATATAGCTGAAATAGTGCTGATTGGGCGTTTGTTTAACACCAATCAATCAATCAAGTTCAACAGTAATAGTTTTTAAGGTGCTATATATTTCTTTTTCAGATTATTAAACAGAATGTGCACACCACCTCTATACTCTATACTTCATTTCTGTTTATTCGGACATTAAACAGTATGACATTCGAATGTTATAGTAAATCTCCTGTCCTTTTTAACTTAATTGAGTAACATCTGTTACAACATTGAAGTTCTAGGTATGTTGGTTTTGGTATCCTGGAGAATAGAATTGGTATCCTGGAGAATAGAATCAGTCTTCTGTGTTATTACTTTGATTGCAGGTCTTATTTCTTCATCCATTGTTTTTCGTTACATTAATCTAATTTTGTCAATTTTGGATATTTGTCCGCTGTTAACAAGTTTTCTACTACTCTTACAACATGATACTAAGTAAAAAAATGAATAATTAGTGTTTAACACGTATCGCTGAACTGCATTATTGTTGCGAGATTATTACCGAATTATACTCACTTGCCATATGTCATGTGTAACAGGGGTAGCAGGACATGGACATCCTTCCCAAACACCTGTTGTCACCCTCCCCTGTATTTTGGGGAGTTTCTATTGCTATTGTTTTATATTTTTGTGTGTGACGCTTGCCTTAATTTCAGTTTTTATGTGCTATATTTTTTTTATTTAGTTCGCTTCATTGTGTACGTAGATTGTATCTGTTTCATGAGTTCCCGTTTAGATGTTTTCGTTTTTGAATCATTCCGATATTTTTCCCGATATTTAATAAATTTGTAACGTCGTTTACAATAATCATGTTAAAAATCGTAATTGCTGCTTTACTATGAATTATTGTTTTTTTTTCAGAAATAATTTATCTTACAATATCGTCGATTTGCGCAAGGTAGAACCTCTTGCTGATGGAGTTTGCTTCCTTTTTCAATAGTTTGGTTATAGTACTTCTTGTATACAACTAAACTTTCGATATAGATGTTCCTATATATTTGATTCTAATGTTGCTGAGAAAAATATATAAGATTGGTATTTTTGTGTTTGTAAAAAATAGATTATGGTTAAAGACCTCGGTGCACGTATTCCAAATGACTAAATTTGGTCACATTTCGGTAATTATATATAGTTTGTGTACTTTTCGTATTATATGTACCTCCTGAAATTTAGTGAATTTTATTTTTTTTTAAATAATAAGAACGATTTTCTTTTGTCATATTTGTTAACAAGTTGCATAACAAATATTTCGAGATTTTACCTCTTAAGTTTAAAAAAGGGACCAAATGTTGACATTGTCGTAAATGTAATATTCATTATTTTTAAAAATAGACGTTTTGGTTTTCCACTTTAACAATGTGCACTCCCTTTTACAATGGTTAGAAGTGGATTTTCGTGTTACAACTTATTATGGCGTTTAAATAGCTTTTGACATTGTACTGTATAACATTGACTTTAATGGATTAGAAATTAAATCATAAGGATTGTTTTTAATTTCCGGCCAAGTTATGCTCACATAACCAAAAATTATACGATTGTTTATAAACTGTTTCGCGGTTCCTAACTGGAACAACCTGTTCCAAAATTTAAAAAAAATCATTAGATAGCATAAGATATACTAACTGTTGAAAGTATGCAAGCTACTTCTATTTTAGTTTCATTTACATAATTAGCCATATATGACTTATTTATCAACGCTTTAAATGTTTTGTTTATTTGTTTCATTACTTCAAATATTTTGTTTACCAGATGATAACACATAGACTACAGTGTTATCATGATTAAGTTGTCTACCTAAACCGCAGACAATCAAAATGCAAGTATATGTCCAAAACCTAAAAACAGGAAAAAGATACACATACACATTGTAGACTAATACACTTGTGCACAGAAAACCAAATATCAGGAAGACAGCACTAAAAAAACGAAGCACTTGCAATATGAGCTTCCATAGATGGAACAGCAGGTGCTTCGGAAGGGTAAACATGTCAAACGGCGATACTATTTTTATGTCAATTGCAAAAGTTATGGCCACCAAGGCCAAGATGTTGCACTGGTGGTGAAAAGTTGATATCTTGTTTTTCTTATAATGACTGAATTAACTATTCTTTATCTTGATAATAAAACCGTGGATTAACTCAATATAAGAAAGCAAATGCTTATATACATATACATATTAAATATTTTAATATTCTTATAAAGGATACAAGAAAACAATGCACACAATTAGTGACAAAAGCACTATGCTTATTAATGAGAGGGTTTCATCGTTTCTACAGTTCAAAATGTATCAACGTTTTCTATATACGAATTTAAGTGTATCGGTGCTTTAAAGGTTTGGTCAAGCAGGCGAGGGTGCGTTCCCTCCTGAAATTTTAATTCCAATTAAAATCTATAAATTTAGATGCAAAGTTGAATGGAAACATACTTTAACTTAATTATTTAATTTAAACAAAAGAGCTAATGATAATAATGTAATTCATTACAATGGAATTTTCATCCATGAAACAACATTTTATTTATTTTTTTATTTTATTTTTATTTTTTTATTTTATTTATTTATTTAATTATTTATGCTACATTAAATGTATAAAAGCTGTGACTAAAAGTTAATTATATAATTAAAGTCCAACATATCTAAACACTAGATCAAATATTGAATTTAATTTAGACTATGTTTACAGGTATGAAGGGTTCTTCCTTGTTCATTAAATACTTAGAATCCGACAAAGGAATTGAGTGCATTGTAAAAATAGCACCTGCTTGGTCTAAGGATGCGATCATTGCTCTTGTTTACAAAAAAAATATATCCTTTCGGTGATTGGGCCGACCAGAAATGCGGAAGATCAAAAGTTTGCTATATAACCAAAGACCAAATAGCACTGCAGCAATTGAATCTTAGCTCAATTCTACATCAATTTGGTGAGTACATGCATATATGATATTTAGCAATGTAAGTAAGTGAGAAATAATTTATATGTAAGAATTTTTAAATACACGATACCATTTCTTAGTGTCTTGTTGCTTGTTGTTTCAGTTTTCAATCCCCTAAAATTCAATTGGATTTTTTTCTTTCTTTTCTACTTTTAATGCATATACAGGGATGGGTTGATTGGATTTTCAAACATCTTTTGAAAAAAGGGAAAAATAATTTTACTTAATTTCAGATTTTGAATCCAACTTTTTCAAAACATCGATTTATTTTAATAGAAGTTATTTATATTGAATAAGCTAACACAAATTCTTATTTTTTAAGGTACAGTGCAGTAGATTACTTGCGAACAAGGATGCATATTATCCACTGTTTGGTATTAGCGATGATGGTATATTGGTCAGAAGCGTCTGTCATGGTAAGACACAATTGTTGTTGTCATTCATTTTTTTTGTAGGGGTAAACACTATGTTTATCGCACGAAGAAAATAGCAATTTTTGAAACTATGTATGTGATACATGTATGTATGCAATGATGTTTTAAATTGTTTTATATTTAATTTCATTTTTTTTTCTTGCGTTAAGAGGGATGTGTACATGTAACGCATTTGTTCTTTGTATTCATCAAAGCATTTATTTACAAGCATAAGTAATTTCCTTTGTTGCTTTAAAATGTTGCTGGTTTCAACTATTTCATTGAGTACATCTTCGGTATTGATTTCCTTACTAATTTAAAATAGAAGACGCTTACCCTACCGGTGTACCTGGTCCATACTCCCAGTTGTTAGTGGAGTCCGAGTTGCTCATTTACTTTGTTACTCTGTATGTATGATTTTAGTTACTCTATGTTTTTTGTTGTGCATGTCTGTTTTCCATGTCTGGTCTTTGTCCCTGGATTACATTCTTTTGATTACCGCTATAATCTTGGTTCCCTTGATTACTATTTACATACGTTGATCGGTAACAATTTTATCCTGCCTGTTTTATTTTTTTTCTAAATATACCATTTGTTTTAACCATAATGGAAACGGGAGGTATAGCGCGCTTGAATCTGGTTGAATCCACCTTTTTACCAGAAATGGTCAGGTCAGGTCCATTTCATAATGGCTTTCAACTTTAAGGTTTTTAACTTAATATTGATATTTGTTCTACGGACATTTTTTCTATGCCTTTTTGGATCATCTAATTTGGCAGGCAAGTGAGTTACTATTTTTCTTTTGGTTATTTTTGCAGTAAATACGATACATATTATAAATTGATACATTCATATAAAACATCGAATGTGTGACACGTCTTTTGACTAGCATAGTATTAAATGCATATCAAATTGCAAATGTTATACTTTCATAATATTTTTTAATTGACAGAATCGACGAATAACTGACCCAGAGGGAAATAAATATGAAGTCATGCAAATCAATGAGGCCGATGAAGATATTTCTATCATAACAAAGGATGGAGTCGTTGTAGAGCAACAAATTGTTCATCAGAAAGAGGTGAATTACAGAACGTTAGAGTCAACACGTTTTTTTTTCTGACACCAAATGAATGTAGTCTTTGAGCATGTATCTCCTCACATTTAGCACGACTCGAATAAAACGTTTAACAATATTAGTTTGTTTGAAACGAAATCACAATCAATTGAAATTCAACGTTTTGTTTGTGGTTCCGCGAATAATTGAAAATTGACATAATCCAATGCATACATGTAATAAAATTATGACGTTCAAACCATTTGTGAGTATTGACAAGGTAAGTTATTAATTGTGCTCAACAAACAATGAAATAAATATCGAAATGCATAAAACGTTACATGTATATAAGGCAAACTTTAGTTATAATTTACTATTAAACAGCTTTAGTCCATTATTTCACTTTTTTCACTGTTTTTTTGGAATTCGAATTTAGTCTCTGCTACTATTTAATATTTTCCTTCCGTCATCTTCTCTTTTGATTTGCAGGGATACGTTGTTATTAAGGCGAATAATACATGTAGTATTGAGTTTTATGATGAGGTAGGCATTTAAAGTTAGTACACGATTGCACATTTAACTTATTGACGAAATACTATTTTAATATGTTTACATGTACGCTTTTTCATAAGTGCACGGTCTTTTGTTTATTCTCTACCGAATATCCGCAAATAAAATAGCGATACAAATACGTCAAAATAACAAACCATGGTCTAAAAGTACATTATACAAAACGATTTAGCGACCCGAATGAAGTAGACTACATATTAAAAACCAAGAGAGAAAAACAAACCCAAAATACAAAAGCACTACAATATGCATATGAACTCCAACAAAAAAGTCGGGAGTGTCATCAGGTGCTCTAGAAGAGTAGGCATGTCCTGCTCCGCTGTATTAAGAGTTATTTTATTCTGTACATACCTTCTTGGCAATAAAACTAATATAAGAACAAAAACGAATTATTTAACTACAGTCTTGCAGATTCACAGTTTTATCAATTCTCATGTTTTGTTGTACTATTCATTCCTCAGATGATTTTATTTGTGTTTGTTACTAAGAGTTTTACTGAAGTGTCTTTGTATGTGTGTCAGATCTTTAATTATCTTTAAGGATGAAGAAAAGGAAGGAAAGTGTTACTCCGGATCAAAACCTGACAATAGCGAAATCACTGCTGGAATGAAAAAAGAATGTGGGGACATGGAAATTGTATTTGTGCGACTTGGCCACTGTCCAGACGAACACAAAGGTAGGTCATTTCAATTCAATACCTGATTCTGGCCATCTTTCTTTTCAATAAACTTTATCCAATCCTCCTCTTAAATCTGCCCATAATTAAATAAAAGATGTTTTAGTGAATATTCATGCATGAGGAAATGCATATTGTCAAGCACTGGGTTTGAAAATGTTCAATAAATTAGATGGGTCTCTTTTTTTTCAGAGTGCTATGCGATATCTGACATATCCGATTAAGGCACTCGCCTTTTTATAATTTATTTTAACGTAATGGTGATGTAAACATTTTCAGTAATGGCTCGTCATGAACTTCAATAAACAAATGGAGTTATGCATCTCAACTACTTCAGCAAGGATGTTAGTTCCATAAGTAACAGTTCTTGTTTTAGCTGTTCAATTTCAATTTTGTTAAAAAAAGTTACCTCATCATTTAGATGTCAGCTTAGAACAATTGTTTGTTTAGGTTTTACCTAGAAAAAAAAAGACAGACAGACAGGAAAATCAAGCTATTGTTCGAATTTTTGTTTAAAATTTAGATAATATTTTCACTATTGGTTCAATTGTTCCTATGTGTGCTTAATTGTTGGATAAATTAATCTCTACATTTATCATTATTACTGTTCTTCTGGATGTGATTCTTACTAAAAAATCAAACAAGTTATATTATACTTTTTTAAGGCAATACAAATCAATATCATCCAATTTTTAAGGCAATAACAAACCATTTCACCTTCCTTTTCAGGCAATACCAACCATGCTGATGGTGGTATTCAGAAGAGATGGACATGTTATAGAGTATGGTATATCAGAGTCTACTGCGGGTGGTACGGATGCTATTACAGATGGTTTTACTATTACAGATGTTACTAACTTCCTGTTTGACATTGTGACATTATTTCCCGCCATTATTTGTTCAATCAAGCTCATTTAAGACTCTCTAACTTTCTTTTAGTTTAAATGTGTTTCAAAAATTCCGAACATTATGTAATCTATGATTTTATGTTTCATTAAAAATCTTGCAACCTGCATAATTTAAGATGTATTTTTTCCACATATATTTTTAAAGGCACTGTGCACTCCTTTTTGGTATATTCTGTTTGCTTAGTAGACTTTTATATATTTAAAATTGATGCTATAGCTAAATGTTTTAAAAATAAAAGGCTATATACAATATGACAATTGTTCTCTTTTTACTTTACATCATGAACTATTTTGTTAACATACTTAAAACGAATAACATAAAAAATATGTGTATATTTATCAACTGGAAAAAGTTATAAGTTTTCGCAAGAATAAAATTAGAGTCAAATCAACGCTTCACAAGGTAAACAAAACCATATACATTCTGTTTTCGGAAGAAATAATGTGGTAGAAATTATTCATATCGTCACTTGAAAATGTATATAAATGTAATGGAAAGTAGTTTTACCCTACCGTTGCATCTAGTTCATGCTCCCAGTTTTTAGTCGAGTCCGAGTTGCTCATTTGCTTTTGTTACTATGTATGTATGATTTTAGTTATTTTATGTTCTTTGTTGTTTATGCCTGTTTTCCATGTCTGGCCTTTGTCCCTGGATTACATTATTTTTATTACCGCTATAACCTTGGTTCCCTTGATTACTCCTATAACAACCCATATCCTTGAACATCATGTGACTACTTTAGGATTTAAAAAAAAAATGTCAGGTAATTATTGGTGAATATCCTGCAAGTTAAATCGCACATTATTGGAGTCTGGTAACAGTAAGAGTTTTTTTATACCTTTCAGTGGACCAAGGTTACTATATATGTTTGACAATGTCAAAAATAAATGCACCTCTTTGGCGCCCTTATCAACAGAGGCAATTCATGGTAAACCAATGTTTTTTTACATACCTTCAGTTATTTTTTTAGAATTTTTATATCCACATTTGTTGTTATTAAACAGAATGTAGTTCAAAAATGCAAGTCATATAGTTGAAACACTATTCATAATCAAGTCAAGTCGAAAACAATTCCTGCAAAATAAATAGAACACCACAAGGTGGTACCGCAAAAGTCCTGCCTTAGTGCAGGCATTTCAAACGAAATAATGGGTTAAATCTAAAGCACGCTAATTTTCCCTTTGACATTCAGGCGTGAATATACCAGTGGTGATTAAACAATATTTGTATACTCTTATTTAATCGGTAAATCAGAAGTCACATCATCACAAATAGCAATTTCCAAAAACAAAAACAAAAAAATCATTACCTATTATTTCAAAAGAATATGAATATTTTTCAACCAAGTAATGATATCATTGTTTGTTTGTTTGTTTGTTGGAGTTTAACGTCCGAGCAGCAATATTTCAGCTATATTCAGACGATGAACATGAAGTGGATGATAAAATGAACATGAAATGATGATGAAATGAAAAACGGGATGGGACACAAGGACAGTAGGGTCGACAAATTTTGATTGCCACTAGCAAAAGGGAGGGATGGGTAAGGTCGGGCAATTTAGCCTCCTGTGACGGAGCGCAAAGGTTCCTACTCCTATCGAATACCACAGCAGGGTTCTTTAACGTGCGAGGAACGTGGCATCTTTCCCAACACGGTGCACCACTATGGTTTGCGGTCAGGTTTTCCGTATTATAGCCTAACAATCCCAGCATGTAACACGCCAGGGGTACCCCATTCCACAATCTGGGGCACACATCCCAGTTGCTCTGTGGGCAGAGCGCAATAACCCCCGACTAGGGTTCTGAGCACTATTTAGTCGCCTTTTACGACAAGCTTAGCGCTGCTGCAGGCCTATTCTTTTAACACCCGGACCTGCACGGAAATAATGATATCTAAAAAGAATCCTTTCCAGATTCGGAAGTCTGTAACATATATATTCATGGCTATCACGGAAATCAGAGTAGTTAGTACTTGCTCTAGTGTAGCGACTCATTAGTGAAATATTGTTTGTTTGTTGGGGTTTAACGTCCAAGCAGCAATATTTCAGCTTTATTCAGACAATGAACATGAAATGGATGATAAAATGAATATGAAATGAAAAAAAAGATGGGTCACAAGGACAATAGGGTCGACAAATTTTGATTGCCACTGGAAAAAGGGGGATGGGTAAGGTCGGGCAATTTAACCTCCTGTGGCGGAGCGCAAAGGTTCCTACTCCTATCGAATACCACAGCAGGGTTCTTTAACGTGCAAGGAATGTGGCATCTTTCCCAACACGGTGCACCACTATGGTTTGCGGTCAGGTTTTCCGTATTATAGCCTGACAATCCCAGCCTGTAATACGCCAGGAGTACCCCATTCCACCACCTAGGGCACACATCCCAGTTGCTCTGTGGGCAGAGCGCCTAGCCCCCGGCTAGGTTTCTGAGCACTATTTAGTCGCCTTTTACGACAAGCATTAGTGAAATATAAACACCATATGCCGACGATGAAGGGATATTGCTGCCCAGGTAAGGAAATATGATATTAATTTTAAAGTCGATTCTTCTACCATGAATCTTAGAGCTGAGATGTCCACCCTCTCAAATTCGAGATGAAGATCCAACAAAAGATGCGAAACAAAGTGTTTTCGTAGTTTCCTTTATTTCAAGATTTGGTGATTAAATTGACGCTAACAATTTACAAAAAGAAAGGTTGTTGATGGAAAAAAACATCATTAATATATCTCTATGTAAAGTTTAAGGATTCAACATTTTTAATATTCTTATATTCTCTACGAGATTCTGGGCAAATTCACTCTCGTGTGAATATAAAAACAAATGGGCTATGAGTGGAGCACAGTTAGTGCTCACTGGAATGCCAACTTGTTTTTGAAAATTAGTTTCTCCAAATGTGACAAACGCATTTGTATATTATCAATAAATAATTAAGGCATATCGCAAACCCGCTTCTCTACGTTTGCCCTTTTCCTATGTTTTAGAAAAATGTGTGAATTACTAACCTAAAACAACATAATTTTTTGAAACACCAAAATATTACCAAAAAAGTCTTTTCAAACTAAATTTCAATTTATCATGTGGTAATTAAGGTAGTGTAAAGTGTTTAGAGTTAGAAGTTTTGAGAGAAGTATTTTCCGAAAAGCTGCTGGATGTTAGATCTTTAGAATATTTAAGTATCCACAAATGACTAATGCCACTACGAGATTTCATCAATGATTTCATGCATGAAACTACAACCAAAAATTTTGATGTTTATCCTTTTGCCGACACATGCATCCACAAAATACTAGTGGATTACCTCTCTCAACAAAGCGGGAGGACAAATTAACAGAATAAAATGCTATTGAAATCCCGCAAAAAAGAAAGATTAGAAGAAGAGCAATTAACTAGGAAGAATCTATTCTTTTTTAAGATGGACAAATACAGTTTTTCTGTCAAAATGTATTTAAGAAAATGGCTACGAACACATTCCAGTTAGGTTAAAAACTGACAGGTGCATTTGCATTGTGGACCAGGGAGACTGAAAGTGTCTCGGGGGTTACTTCACACAGTTCATTATTTTTTGTCTGGCAAGTTTTAAAATATGCAGCTTGTAGAAGTGTAAGTTATGTAATTTTCGCTCGACCCTTCCTATTCCTATCCTAGAGGGAAGGTATATACCTGTTAAAAGGCTGGGTACTAAAAACTGAGATTGGTAATACGAGGAGTACTCAATATCTGTGTTACGTAGGTGATGGTATCTAATGGGGTTCTTTTCGCATTATGTCAACATATGTCAGCTATTAGGCAATTAAATATTTAAAAGAGATTGTCAGTAGTCTTCCTGGAGAATTTAAAATCAGGTATATATACGTACCCAGTTTTACTTGCATACGTTAAGACTATGAATTTTATGTAACCATATGTATATAGAATTGAGAAACAAATGAGATCTATACAAAATGTTAAATACAAGTGTTCCACTGATTTGCAAGAGATCTGTTCCTTACCAGAGATCTACGATGTTCCTCCTTAATGTAACTTTATGTACATAGAATTGAGAAATAAATATGTACTCATCGTATAAATAGTATTAAATCACTCACAATAGTGATAGCAAAATGTAGAAAAGCAAATCGAAAAAGAGTTTTTACGTTATATTGGTAATCTCTGTATACATGCACAGTTAATTTGATCATCGATCAAAGAAAGACAACTTAAACGAACCAAAATTCGAACGCAGTCAAATAGGTCTGGTAAAAAGCCATTGAATTAATACGACAAACTTAAATTGAACTGTTGTAGCCTTCATAGATAATGACCTTACATGTACAATTATGCCAGTTACAGTACTTGTATGGATAAACTTCTCATTCTATGGTATATGTGGGGATGAGGAATGCGTATGTCGTATGGGGAATATGAATTTGGAAAGGAGAGGACGGGGAAGTAGCTGAAAAAATAACTAATTGTTTAAAGATTATATTTAATATGATTAAAAACGAAAGTTAACATATGTATTATGAGGAATTTGAAAACATACAATTTTATTTAATAATATGATAAAGAAAATGGCAATGGGGATTGCACTTCTGGCACAGAGGAATTTTCTATGGAAATGGTGGTGGGGAAAATGGCAATGGGGATTGTACTACTGGGATAGAGCAATTTTCTATGGAAAAGGTGATGGAGAAAATGGGAATGGAGATAATATAGTGTAAATCGGAGTTCTTACCGTACAAGAGCTGTTAATAGATTGAATTGCACAAAGTGAAGGTTACACCTAAGAAAAACTAAAAATAAGTGCCAAGTTTTATAGGACAGGTGATATATAAGTTTAGTAGTGATCACGCCTTTTAAGGCATTGAAAGTCATAAGGTCGATCGTTTCCCCTTTTTTGTCATTAGCTTTCATAACATTTGCAATCTTCTTTCAAGGTTTTAGGTTACAATATGGACTTAAATAAAGTGTATCGAATTAGATTACTGATTTGGGCATATACCAGTCCTTTAGTATGTAATGTACAGATTTTGAGGTCGAAAGGAAATTATCTTTGGTGTCAAAAGGAAATGGTTTAACGTAAATAAAATCTTTCACAAGACAATTTAAACATTATCATGTTCTAGTAAATCAACATATTATTTTTTTTTGTGATTCGACATATTGGGGGAATTGAAACTCAATTATATTCAAAAATCTGAATGTTGACCGTAAGTTGTTAAACTGGATTGCTGGTACCGTTGCTATCGTCTGGAAGACATGATTAAAGAGCTTGAATATAATATTTCACTAAAATTTCGAAAATCTATACTTTTAAAAACCTATTGACATTCTATCAAATAGCCTCGTCCGGGTTTGGGTGTCAAAAAAATAGGCCCGTAACTGCGCTAAGCGTGTCATAAAAGGCGGCTAAATAGTGCACAGAACCCTGACCGGGGCTAGGGCGCTCTGCCCACAGAGCAACAAGGTTATATGGCCCAGGTGGTGGAATGAAGTAACCCTGGCATGTTATATGCTTGAGTCGTCAGGCCATAATACGGGAAATTTGACCGCAAACTATAGTGATGCAACGTGTTGGGAAAGCTGTTACGTTCCTCGCAAGATAAAGAACCATTTTGTGGTATTCTCCCAGAGTAGGAACCGCAGGGCTTCGTCACAGGAGGCAAAATTGCCAGACCATACCCACCTTTCGCTATTTCCACCGGCAATCGAAATTCGACCCCATTATCCTTGTCTTTCATCCAATTTTTCATTTCATCATAATTTTATGTTCATCTGATCATCCATTTCATGTTAATCGCCTGACTATAGCTGAAATGTTGCTTCTCGGGCGTTAAACCCCAACAATCAATCGATCAATCATTTTATCAAATAAAACTCTATCCACGAATAAAGTATAATTAACAGAATGTCAGTCTTCTCTGAAGACATACAACTACTTTCTTAATTATTGTGCATTGCTCCGCTTGTTCATTTACTCTACCATTCAATCTGTGAAACTTTACAAATCATAGACATTACTCAATATATCTCCACAAAACTATTTCCTTTGTAATGTACAACATCAAGATGCAGAAGAGGCATTAAAGCCCTGTTCCTTGTATATCGGTTATTTTCAATGTATCGTGTGCCTTTTTTTCAAACACACATTCACTCTGTTACCACCCTTTTATATGTATATACAAGTATGTGATCAACCCATCAATTTTTTAATTTTTTAGTTTTTAAAATTTTTTAATGGTTGAATTGCACTGGCGTAGCATTTTGTCATATCATTCTGCGGGATTCCCTGTTAGTTATCAGAGTTACGCCCTATAATGCTTTCAAGTGGTATATCAAAGTGGTCTCTTACTAACTCCTTATGATTCACACATGCTAAAAGGGTCTTAAAACCGGGCATTACAAATACGAGGAGTACTTAATTCATATGGTAGATGGTGGTAAGTAGCGGGTTTATGTTACCATAGGTCAGCTGTTAGCCAATATAATATTAAAAAGGGGTTATCAGTCTGTCTTGGGAATAAACAGATATCAGATATAAATATGGGTCCATTTGTACATGCATTTGTTTAAATTATATACTTAATCTAACTGTATGGACAAAGAAATGAGAAATAAACGAGTGCTAATCGTAAAGTTGTTTGAATTCTCTCACAACAGAAAGTAAATAGTGAAACAGCTAAGTACAAGTCGGTTAAGAATTTCTACAGAATATCGGTAATTTCTGTATGGATATATGAACAGATAATTAGGTTATCGATCTAAAAAAGATGACTTAAACAAACTCAAATACGCACACAGTCAAATTAGTCCAGTAAAAGGCCATTGACTTAATCAGACAACCTTTAGTAGAACTGTTGTAGTCTTCAAAGGTAACGACCTTACAATGATGGCAGTTACAGTACTTGTATGGAAAAAACTTCTAATTCTATAGTGTATTGGGAGATGAGGAACGTTATGCCCTGTGGGGAATATGGATTTGGAATATATATTTAGGTTGATAATTAGATAATATGATAAAGAAAAGGGCAACGGGGATTGTACTATTGCGAAAGAGAAATTCTGTATTGGGAATAGGGGGTTGGTATAAATGTGAAATGGGATCTTATATCATTCACGGTCTGTAAATAGGTCGAATTGCATAAGGTGAGGGTTACACTTATAAGAACTACAACAGGTTTTAAGTTTCAAGTGGTATATTCTGACACAAAATCTATTACTGATCGCGTAATTAATTGCGTTTAAAATGATATTAAAAGTCATAAGGTCGATTGCTTTCTCCTTTTTGTTTTTAATTTTCATGACATTTGGAACAGCTTGTTTTCTTTCAAAGATACAATTAGGCTTGTCTTTACTAGTGCTTTTAAAAGTTTGGATTAATTTGTCCCCAATTGGAATGCCATAATAAGCACTGTTAACGTCATAACATTGTACAAAATAGAAAGATGATAAACATACCTACCTACTTAAACTCAAGGATGTAATTAGAAACAAAAATACTTAATTTTTTTTACCTGATTTAACAATGAGTGACATAATAACACGAGGTATTGCTAAAATTTATGTTATCCTGCCAAAGGGATCAATATCGCCGTATTTTGTATTTAAACAAGTTCCAACGTGGTTGAGCTTGTAATAACTGAACTACTTAATTTTTATCTAGAATTGGAATATCAAGAATGATAGCTAAGGGTGCAGTATGCCTATTTTGGTTAACATACTCAATACAGGTGAGTATTGAAAATTTTGTTCACAACACAACGTTTGTTTTAACCCTTTTTAAAAAGGTACCTCAATGCAATTCCGTCTATATTTCTCATACAAAATATATCAGTTGTTTTTAAATATTGCGGCTCAATTGTTATATTGGAGTTGTACAAATAAATCACGATTTTCTCCGTTATCCACATCGCAATTTTAAGACTAAGCCATCATATTTCTTTCATTCAAACTGGCATAGTAAACTGGGTCAAGAATGTTCTCTAATTGTCGTAACTACGCAGACTTTTTGGTTCGCACTAAACTTCTTATGATGAGCCTTCTGGAACAGTGATATGTTGCTTCAAGATTATAGTCATCACTGCAGAAGTTTAGAAGTTTAATGGGAGTTCATGAATCGGGACGGTGTACCAATCTGCACTATGAGAACCGATTGATTTGTTAACCGTGGCATAAGTTTCCTTTCCTCTTTCCTCTACCGGTACCCCTGGCGTGTTACATGCTGGGGTTGTCAGGCTATAATACGGAAAACCTGACCGCAAACCATAGTGGTCCACCGTGTTGGGAAAGATACCACGTTCCTCGCACGTTAAAGAACCCTGCTATGTTATTCGATAGGAGTAAGGAACCTTTGCGCTCCGCCTCAGGAGGCTAAATTGCCGGACCTTACCCATCCCCCCTTTTTCCAGTGGCAGTCAAAATTTGTCGGCCCTATTATCCTTGTGACCCAACCTTTTTTTTCATTTCATGTTCATTCTATCATCCATTTCATGTTTGTTGTCTGAATGTGGCTGAGATATTGCTGCTCGGACGTTAAACTCCAACAAACAAACAAACAAAGATCTAAAAACATTATCGAGTTCTTGCGGGACATCGGTTTATTTAATAAAATCTAAATTAAATACCTTCCTTGATTTTTCAATATTTTAAATGTTTTATCGAAGTTATGTTTCTATATGTATTTTATGTCTTACGTTCACATTTTATGTACCTTTTTATATGTAAATAGCTGCTTGATTTAATTTCATTATATTTGATAAGAATTGATCTCCATGTGACCTTCACATTAAATTCACATTCAATCAACATAATGATCTCGTGAAATCAACTTAACATGAACCCCTTGTGAATATTTGGAAATGCATTTGTTAATGACAAAATAGGTACATACTTAGTAAGTATATGTATAGTACTATGATAATGGGTTCAAACCACTATATAAATGCATATTCAATAAAAAACGTAAAGTGTGATCTAAATATACGATACATTATTACTGAGATAAAAGAGGTGAACATTTATAGAGAATAAGAAAGAATAATTGCACTATACTTTTTAATTGTACTTACTCCTCACACATTCATTTAGCCCCGTGCAGGTCCGGGTGTTAAAAGAATAGGCCTGCGGTAGCGCTAAGCTTGTCGTAAAAGGCGACTAAATAGTGCTCAGAACCCTAGCCGGGGGCTAGGGCGCTCTGCCCACAGAGCAACTGGGATGTGTGCCCCAGGTGGTGGAATGGGGTACCCCTGGCGTGTTATATGCTGGGGTTGTCAGGCTATAATACGGAAAATCTTACCGCAAACCATAGTGGTGCACCGTGTTGGGAAAGATGCAACGTTCCTCGCACGTTAAAGAACCATACTGTGGTATTCTCCTGGAGTAGGAACCATAGGGCTCCGCCACAGGAGGCTAAATTGCCCGACCTTACCCATCCCTCCCTTTTTCTAGTGGCAATCAAAATTTGTGGACCCTACTGTCCTTGTGTCCCATCCCTTTTTTCATTTCATCACCATTTCATGTTCATTTTATCATCAATTTCATGTTCATCGTCTGAATATAGCTGAAATATTGCTGCTCGGACGTTAAACCCCAACAATCAATCAATCAATCACATTCATTTATAGTTTTTATATAGCAGTCATCATTTTTCTCCTTAATGCTTAGTACGTTTGCAGGTCAATGTAAGCATGCTCGAACTCTGTCCTTTGGCAAGGATTTTAAAAGCAATAATATGGAACTATGATGATTCCATTAATTATAGAAGTTACCAGTATTATTTATAAAATTAAAAAATAAAAAATGAGTATGATTACTTATAGGCAAGCAGTAGACACACATAGTCAATATTCACGATTTTGTTTGAATCTATGTTACCTAACTTTAAGCACAATTTTATTTGAAAGGGTAACCAAGGGAACCAAATTTATAGCGGTAATCAAAAGTATGCAATCCAAGGTCAGACATGGAACAGACGTACACAACAAATAAATTCAAAGTGACAAAAGCAAATGAGCAACTCGGACTCGACTGAAAACTGGGAGCATTGACCAGGTGCACCGGTAGAATAAACGTCTAGAAACAATGTCTCTTCTGATTATTCGTATTGTTGTTCTTTTTGTCATGGAACAGAATAAAGTGAGTGTAACGAAATTAAAAATTAAATATCTTGTGGATTTAAGCATTTTATTCACGACAGTTTATCTACGAAGTTTTTGTTATTAAAACTGAAGCAGCGAAGGTATCTGGTGTTAACAACTTGTGTGGTCAGTCTGTTTGGATACAGAAAGTTTTGATGTGGCTTGATTGAGCGAAAAAACAAAAAAAAATCCTCAAAAATTTGATCTAGAATGATCCTTTATGACGCATTAATAATTGATAAATAAGCTTCTGTTGGTGACTACTTAAAACCTCGTGCGGTGAATCCAAAGAACGAGGCATTGGTTTCGTGTTAGGTTTTGCATTTATAGAAAATGACTTTTTTTAAATCTAGTTTTGAGAGTAATCAAAGGGACCAATGATAGACATTATGAATGGAAAACTATTTATTGCATTCTGTTCATTACAATTTCCAATCATATCTCATTCTGTACATTAACATTTGTAAAATCTATTTTTTTATTCTGAAGATAAGTCATTTAGCAAAAGGTCTGACTGAACTGCGGTAGCTTAAATTTGCTGTATATCTTTTACAGTTATTATTTTTGAAGAATGACTCCATCTTAAATCGCCTGTCAGCAAGCGTCAGTGGTGACAATTATGCATGGGTACAGGAGAGATTCAGTGACAAGACTAAATCCTCCATCCTTGGAAGTCATGGGGATGATAAGACGAAATCTTCAGTGATTCTAAGAGTAGACAACGTTGATGATCAATTTGACTGGGCACAGAGCAGGTTCGAAGACAAGACCAAAACATCCGGGCTCGAAGAGAATACGGGGCAAAATGAAAACGTATGGTTCAAGGTATGTAAATGTTTAATTTAATAAATAAAAGTTATTGTCGTTTTTATAAAACAAAACGTAAAAACATCCACAGGGAATATGCTTGATATATCGAAAAAAATGTCTTTCAGTCATCTCCTTTTGTTGATTTTCCTTTCTTCACTTTTTTAAAATTCTGATTAAAGATTATCACGTATATAGAACAAACCCTTAGACGTATTTTTTTTACTGATTTTACAGATTTCCTCTTTTGAAAACAGTTTATGATAGCGGAACTATATTGATAATTCTTTTATTACTTTTCGTAATTGCTTTGATTGCTCTTATTGGGATATTTTGATCTTAGGAATTTGCATTGACGTTCGTTTTCATTCGTTTTGAATGAGTTTTTTTATTGTTCTCCTTGGACGACTAGATATTTGCGATATTACATTAATTTACAATGAAATGAGTTGTGATTGGTTGTTGAGTGATAATTGGGCATTGCAGCTAAAATCTAAATTATCGACAGCGTCACTGTTACGTTTCTAAAGTTGTTCTCCCGTAAGTATGTGGATACTTAAAAGTTTTAAAGATTTACTTCAAAACCTAAACTCCCGCAGCTTTTCGAAGATAAGTTCTCAACTTTTTACAATACATTACCACATGATAAATTGAAATCTCGTTTGAAAGGACTTATTCGTAAACCTTTTGCTGTTCCAAAAATTATGTTGTTCTTGGTTAGAAATCCACATTTTTTTCTACGATATCGCAGAAGGGCAAAGGCAAAAAAAAGCTGGCATTTCAATGAACACTTACTGTCCTCCTCTCTCCTACATAGCCGATTTGTTTTTTTATTCATACGAGACTTGATATTTTTTTTTAGAATTTCGTAAAAATAAAAATTAACTTTACATACAGAAGTGTTGATGATGCATTGTCTATCAACAACACTTCTTTTAATAAATTATTATCCTCAATATATCCACTAGAGCCCGATATAAAAGAGACAACAGAAACAGCTTGTTCTGCATCTTTTTTGGACCTACATCTCTAATTTGACAAAGTGGTCATTTCTACATTAAGATTTATGATAAACTTTAATTTTAATATCATAAAATGTTCTAACCTGTGCAGCAATTGTCCATTACTCTTCTGCATACGGTGTTTATATTTCATAATTAGAGTCGCTATACAAGTACATACTACTCTGAATTCCTTGAACACCATAAAAATTTACGTAACAGACTCCTGAATCAAGGGTAAAAGGAAATGCGTCTTAAACGGTTTCTCACCACTTTTTGAAATAGAAGTTGAAATATACTCAGTTTATTCTAAAATAATTAGTATTGAATGTTTTTGTTTTCGTTTTTCTTTGTTTTTTGTTTTGTTTTTGTTTTTGTTTTTGTTTTTTGTTTTTGTTTTTTTTTTGTAAATGATATTTGTGTTCTAATCTTACCTCTTATTCATCGAATAAGATAATAGCATGCAAATGCTTTTTAATCACCGCTGGTATATTCACAATGGAAAAGGAAGGTTTAACAAGGTTTAAGCTGTAACAATCTAGATTTAACCCACTATTTCGTTTGAAATGCCTGCGCCAAATCAGTTCCATTGGGCATCTAGCTGTTCAGGTTGTGGAATATCTATTTTGCCAGATTTATTTTGGACTTGAATTAATCATGAATGAGATTAGTCTTCGGTAATTTTGTTGTTACCTTTATTTAAGATTATTATTGATGCTGTTGAGGACTATGCAATAAAATGGACAAAACAAAAACAAGAAGACAATGATTCACTGTCAGGGTGGGTAAAGGCTATGAGGTCTTTAATTTTGAAACGTATGAAAGTTTAAAGAATGTCAATGCTACATCAGTTTTCAAAGACCCTGATATAGCAAAACATTGTCTACAAAACATGACAAATATGGTGTCGTACCAACAGACAAAGCCAAAATAACATTGGTTTTGTCTGCAAAACATATTACAATGTTCATTATCAGAGGTACGCCTAGAGAATCATAGCTGTAATAAGATCTTTGCTGCTACCACACTTTCCAATGAAAAGATAGTGGAAAACCATATATTAGCACTATCCTACTTCGGTCTCTCTACCGTAGACGATGATTGTGATTTACCGTCTACGTCCTAAAATTCAGAATCCATACAAAAACGCTACATAGCTTGACTTTTATTTTTTATACTCACAGCTGTAAAAGATAGTCTCCAGTCTTATACTTTACCATTTCTCAATACTTCTATTCCCCATACTCAGTTAAAATCCCGACTGTACACCTTAATACTGATGTGTAGTACGTGGCAGAGATTCTTCATACTTTGTATAATTTAAATTCATCATCCAAATATACCGAATAAGATACTTTCAAAATCCTGGAATTTATTATTGACCACACATTTGTCCAGCGTGGTTTTTCATCAAAGGGTCGGCATTCCAACGGAAAAAAATTGTGCTCCTCTACTTGCTGACCTATTCCTTCACTATTATGAGTTGATCTTATCCAAAGCAAGGAATATCATTTAGCCACATTCGTGATCTCAGTTTTCGCTATACAGATGACGTATTATCTATTATCGTTAAACGGTCCTAGTTTCAGGAATTTATACATGTCATCTACCCAAAATAACTCGAGATAAAGGATACTGAAGAAACCGTAAAGTCAGTCTCTAATCTTGACCTAGACTAAGAGATCGATGGTAAGAAAATCTATTAATCGAAGACCGCGATACTTTCGCATTCCGTATTGTCATTTTCCTTTTATCTGTGGCAACATCCCTTCAGCATCTGTGCACGGAGTTTTCATATCACAACTCATACATAATGCAAGAGCTTTTTGTACCGCGCTATACTTCAAGCAATTGAGCTTCTTGAATAGTGTTATACTGCTACAAGATTGAAGTCATTACTACAGAAATTTTACGGTTGTCATCATGAACCCGTGGTTCGTTACTGTGTATCTATCTGTACCATGAAAAACGATTTGTTCAACGTGTTATGGTGTTCCATTCCTCTTTAGTCTACCCGGACTTTTGATGAGCAATCGGCGGGTGTTCCTAGAAAAGCAGAGAACGTTTATCCTACCGGTGCACCTGGTCCATTCCATCAGTTTTTAGTGGAGTCTAAGTTGCTCATTTACTTCTTTTGCTTTTACATGTATTTTATGTTCTTTGTTGTGTGTCTGTTTTCCGTGTCACGTCTTTTTACGTGTTTTTCAACAAACAATCGGCATTCCAATTGGAACAAATTGTGCTCCTGTACTTGCTGACCTATTCCTTCACTCTTATGAGGCTGACTTTATAGCTGATCTGATCAGAAAGAAAGCATATCGTTTGGCTAGATCCTTCAATCTCAGTTTCCGCTATATAGATGACGTATTATCTTTAAACAATCCTAATTTAGGGGATTTGATACATCGCATCTATCCAAAAGAACTTGAGATAAAGGATACTACAGACACTGTGAAGTCAGCCTCATATCTCGACCTACACTTAGAAATCGATGATGAAGGAAAACTATTGACCAAACTTTACGACAAACGTGATGACTTTTCATTCAGAATTGTCAACTTTCATTTCATCTGTGGCAACATCCCCTCGGCTCCTGCGCATGGAGTGTTCATATCACAACTCATACGTTATGTCAGAGCTTGCCGAAACTACGCGGACTTTTTGTATCGCGCTAGAACTCTAACAAATAGGCATCTGGAACAGGGTTATGTTGCTACAAGATTGAAGTCATCACTACAGAAGGTTTATGGCCGTCATCATGAACTGGTGGATCGTTATGGTGTATCCATCAGCACCATGAAAACTGATTTATTCAATGGGTCATGGTTTTCCTTTCCTCGTTTATCTACCCTGGACTTGACTTTTTATGAGCAACTCGGCGGGTGTTTCTAGAAAAGCAGAGGACGCTTACCCTACTGGTGCACCTGGTCCATGCTCCCAGTTTTTAGTGGAGTCGAGTTGCTCATTTACTTTTTTTCTTTAATGGTTTCTTCGTTATGGTGTATCCATCAGCACCATGAAAACTGATTTATTCAATGGGTCATGGTTTTCCTTTCCTCGTTTGTCTACCCCGGTCTTGACTTTTTATGAGCAACTCGGCGGGTGTTTCTAGAAAGGCAGAGGACGCTTACCCTACTGGTGCACCTGGTCCATGCTCCCAGTCTTTAGTGGAGTCGAGTTGCTCATTTACTGTTTTTTCTTTGTATGTATAATCTTAGTTACTTTATGTTCTTTGTTGTGTTTGTCTGTTTTCCTTGTCTGGTCTTTGTCCCTGGATTACATTCTTTTGATTACCGCTATAACCTTGGTTCCCTTGATTATTCTTTCACTGGATTTCATTCTTATAATTTCCGCTGGAATCTTGGTTCCATTGATTACTCTTTCACATCATATCCTAATAACCAAATTGTACTTAAATATTCGATACTGATTATTTTGACTTGTTTTTGTACAGTATCTATAGTCTTACGTGTGGTTTAATTCTATCAACTTCGTAAAACACGACTAAACAAATAAACAAGGAACCTGGAAGTTTAATTTTCTGTAACAATATTTGAAAGATGACTTGCAACTTACATTTTTTTTTCATATTTAAATACTATATTTTGTTACAGATAGGCAATGGGCCCAATTTTTTTTTTTTTTCTATTTTGTTTTTCATTTGTTTGTTTTGTTTTGTTTTGTTTTTGTTTTTGGTTTTTTTGGGGTTTTTTTTTTGCCTCAAATACATTTGATACATCGATAAAACAATTGAAAAGCTATTTAGCTTTATCATTAAGCATCTGTGATGTAGATATCTTTACTGCTTATATTGGTGGAAAGTCCGGGAAAATTTTCCTGCATCTTTTCCATACTGCATTTCGACTAACTTTGACCTATCGATACCTTGAGGAGGCATACTTTACCATCACATTTATAGTATTTCGGGAGTTTACAAGGAAAGAATACGTTGATAATGTTTTGTGTTTTCTTCATGTGCTACACCTTATTCACATTTTACCTGACAGAGAATTACTTTAATGTTGGGTCCATAAAAACGTATAATAAAATATAATTTTTCGTATTTTCTTTTTCTTCTAGGTACCGATTTGAAAGAAGATGGAAGGATTGCAAATGCGCTACTTCAAAAATTGAATCTGTTTTGATTTATTGCATATTTGAAGCTCAGTTTTATTACGTCCTTAAAATGATCAATAAAATTGCATTACAAGCCCTGGATAAAAAATTATGCCTTCCTCTGTCCCTCACTACCCCACTTAAACGGAGAGACGTCGACATAATGTGATTGCACTGTCCGACCGTCTGTCCGTCACACTCATATGCATGTAAGCGCTACTCCTCAATACATACTGCAAAACATATCATGAAACTTTGTTAGTTGGAAGGACATAATATAATGTTGTGAACATCTACTGCATATGGGAGTTTTAGCCTTTGAATTTTTGGGAGACAATGTGTTTTGTTTTGTTTTGTTTTGTTTTTTTTCGTTTTTTCGTTTTTTTTTTTTTTTTTTTTTTTTTTTTTTTTTTTGTTTATTTTTTCCTGTTTGTTTTGTTTGTTTTTGTTTTGTTTATTTTTGTTAAATTCTTATATCTGCATCATGCAATGACGACGCCTATTCAAACTTCAAATCGTGGTCATTATGATTTTTTCGTTGAACTTTAACCGCATGTAATAAAGAAATGTTTATAGGTTAGGCTTTAATTATTCAAACTGGAGACTATTCGGTTACGTTTGAAGTATAAACAGTGGTATAAAACCAGAGAAATTCAAATACATATGCCAATAGTAAAATTTTATCTTTATTTTATGTTTGACGTTTAATTGAGTATAATGTCATATGCAGTCACATATTCTTACACAAAAAACACACAATTATAACATCAACAACAACTCATATGAGTTATCACGATCCCATAGTCTCTATTTAAAAAAATAAAGTTTATATCTACTACGTAGAGATAAAATACAATCCTTTTTATTATTGTTTCCACTTAAAGTTCGTAGTTCATATTCATTACAGAGATATATCAAACCGCACTTTTATCACAAGATAGATCTGTATCGTTTCGTTACAGCCTTTGGGACATTATTGGTGAGGAACTGGAATAAAAAAAAAGTTCAAGTTTCATTTAAAAATTTGTAATATGTGCATTCCTGGACGTAGAAAGTACAATTCGAATGCGCTTAAATACAAATGATATTGTGTAAAAATGCATTCCAGAGTTAACATTATTTAAACTTCTTTCCGATCAATAAAATGATTGATTGGTTGTTGTTTAACGCCCTAAGGAAGATATGGGTTTTTCAGGACGAGAACATTTCTGTAAAATGTGATACACTCAAAAAAGGCTACATATTTTATGTAGGGGCAATTTGGGAATGTTTTGATTGTATTAAGGAGTTGGACCTAGGGTATGGGACCCAAGTCTTACAAATCATTGGAAGGTTTATATTCAGCATCTTACAACAATATCATTTAAGCATCAAAGTAACTTGGACTGATTTCATTCTGTTTCAAATAAAAGTTTGATATGTTTGTATCAATTCAATTTCACCAAGCATATCAAACTTTTATTTGAAACAGAATGAAATCAGTCCAAGTTACTTTGATGCTTAAATAATATTGCTGAATATAAACCTTCCGATGATTTGTAAGAGTTGGATCCCATACCCTAGGTCTACCTCCTTAATACAATTAAAACATAACCAAATCGCCCCTACATAAAATCATGTACCAAAATTTGCAGAACATTTCTTTAATGTAACGATTACATTTTTACCTTGAAATATGTTTCGTAGAATTTTTAGAATGCGATTTATAACTCCCCGTCTTCCCGCCTTTATCTGGAATATTTCTGTCTTCAGACGGATGTGATAACGACGCTAGTGACCTGCCAAGGACAGCAAATTAAATGTTGAAATCTGTACGGATCCGGTAAAAATGGAAAATGATGAATAATGCTAATAACACGCAACTTTGACAATGTTGGTACATAATTTACGGCCTGTACAAAATCAATTGTTTGTCTTAGAAGTGTCAGGGGATGCAATACGACATGATTAAAGTTACTACAGAGTGACAAGGAACTTGAGTTATCTTCCTTTGATGATAAAATTGCTATGCATTTAAAATTATATTGTGAATAAGATTTCGTGTAAGGATTTTGTTCTGTTTTGTTTTGTTTTTGTTTTTTGTTTTTCGTTTTCGTTTTTGTTTTTGTTTGTTTTTTTGTATTTGTTTTTTATCATGCTTTTTCCAGATTCCTATAGAAAATAACACTTAATTATAGGTTTAATATCAGATGTTTTTCATTATTTATTTTCAGAAAAAAACTTCTTTATTTTTCGAATGTGCGACATACATCATAAAAATTGGGATGAGTTGTAATACTAGCATACGGCAAAGTATTTGTAACAATCAAATTATACTTAAGAAATCGAAAAAGAAAATTAAAAAAAAACACTTCAGGTGAACCACTGGTGTCCACAATTTCCATGGCCTACAGTATCTATGGGCAAAAATATCCGGCATTCATAAAGAACTATGTGTTGTCGTGTATTAAAATTTCTTTTAGGCGAAGTGTCCAGTATTGATAAGCAGATTTGGACAATTTTGTAAACATTCGGAAGCTATGTTTTGCCCATCTCTTTCTTGTAAAAATCTCAGATTCTATTTGTATTTAATCACCGAAGTGAGCAAACGTTTTCCGAGACTTGTTAGATTCTCAATCGCATTTACAAAGGTAGATGGAATGAAGCTACCATGATGCTCTTTTAAACTCCTGAATTTATGTGCAAATAACCGGATATGTTTTTGTTTTTGGTTGTTTGTTTGTTTGTTTTTTTTTTTGGCCATTAATATACAGGATGTAGTTCATAATACAACCATTAACGCTTCCTGCGGGAGCGTACTATTCGATGTACACAGGAGATATGTCTTTATTAGTGCGTCATAAAATGGGGTCCCGGGGTAATATCCATTCCGATGTTATAAAGGTAGCATTTGAAATGATAACATACCCTTGTGGTGAAACACGCATTGCGTCAAATTCTTCATCCCACCTACTGCGATATGTATCGTCCAATTTTAATGGTTCCAAACTATAACTGAAGAAGACAATGAAAAGTCCTATAAGATCTTTTTAACATTCTTTAGATATTTTTTGATTGAACAGTAGAGTTTTAGTTTCCTATTTCAATTGAAAAATAGTTAAAAAAAACAATTGAATTTGGTTTAATATTATTCAAAGTATCATTTTTTCAATTGCTGAGTATAGGTTAAACCATGTTTGTACGTGTTATCAATTTTCACTCACGTTAGAATAAGGTAAGTATATTTTTTTTCTTCCTTTGCATATTTCAAATAATACCGTGGATAGAAGTTTATATCGTATCTTTGTTATTATCATCATAAACAGCATTTCACAATAATTCACGACCTCAAATCAATTTCTATACATACGTCTTTTTGCTTAGAATGTAAACAGGATCGTCATTTATATATCTTAGATACGAAGAAGCTCTACTTCTGTTTGATCTGAAATGAAATGTAGATACTTAAAAGACAAATAAAACGGTCGTGTAGGATATGGATGCATTTATAGCTTAGTATTTCAAAGCATGTTCAAATTTATTTGACGCTGATTAATTTCATCATTACGTTCAGTTACATATATTTAATAGATTGGACGCTTATAAAGAAAACCTGTACAAACGGAATGAAAACAAAAAGCTATTGAGGCCAATATTACAATATTACTCGACTGTTTACCATTCCGGTGCGCCTAGTCCATGCAAAAAGTTGTAAATTGTCCGGGTAGCTCACCCATTGACTATTGTTTCTTTGCACGTGTTATTTTGATTATCTTATTTTATTGTGTGTGTGTTTGTATTCCTGTCTAGTCTCTATCCTTGGAATTCATTCGTTAGATTTCTTGTCGAATTAGTTTTATTAAATATTCTTTTTCATGGATGATATTTAAGTCATTACATATAGCTTACCGTTCTTCTGAACTTGTCGTTAAAGGAAGTGACGTAGTTGAACCCCGGAAGTTACTGTATAGTGATGGCAGCGAAATGTTTTTACTCTCTGAAGTATAATATGTACTCTTCGTATTGTAGCTGCCCGCATCTGACATATCCAATTGACTGTCAGATGACCACGACGATGAATGAGATGAATTCGACGACGATGATGCATTGAAGGGTAACTGACTGCAACAAAAATGTGTGATAGTAAAATACCTGGCGTGTACTTCTCAACTAGGAGGAAAAAACTAACAAACAGGAAAATGAATGTTTAAATTTAAAATTGATAACTGTTGTAGTGCATTAATTCTAGATAAAGGCAGGTGATTAAAGAGGTAGACCAAGGGTAAGGGATCCAACTCTTCCAAATCATTGGAACGTTTATATTCAGCATTTTACATTAATCTTACTAATCATCAAAGTAACTTAGATTGATTTCATTCTGTTTCAAATGAAAGGCTTTGGTGAAACTGAATATGATACAAACATATCACTGATTTCAAGAGTTATGTCCCTTACCCTAATTTGCTACTTTGTTTATACAGAAATAGTACCTCGTAAGCTTGCATTTACTGCACAAGTATACATAGATTATTCATTCATTGTATTTATTCATTGTAGTTACAATAGGTAATTACAACTACTGCACAAATAGTTCATAGTTTTAAGACGAGAATAATTTGATTAATGAACAAACATTGAATTATCATAACTTTAATGACACAAATCTAACTTGAATTAAGTGTCCTAGCTCAGAAGAACCTGTATTTGGCGTATGTGCAATATCATACACCAATGGGTTATATTTGGATTTTTTATTTGTACATTGGTCACAATATTATCACAGAACTTTTGTTAAGACACATATTTATTTCAATCATTAGTAAAGTAGCCTTCAGGTATTTTGAACATTTAAATGTTCGATTTTACATACTTTCAATTAAGAGACAAGTACGACCCCCTGGCAACGATATATCTGATTATGGTTTTTTCTGATGAAAATGTTTTAAGTAGCACTCCAGCTAAGAATCATGCAAAATGTGATTCATGGGTAAAAAGCCTACATATTTTTATTTTTGATATTTTGTTTGAATTACCATAGTAAACAGAAATTGACATTCGGTTTTTCATTTAACCCGTGTTCGTAGGAGATAAAAATTATATGGTATACACTGTAGATTTCAAAATTAAGGGAGATAACTCTGTAAATGTCATTCAAATATAACAGAATCTATTGGATTTTCAATGTTGATTATCTCCTAAGAGATAAATGAATGAATAATTACACATTTCATAATATAGACCCAACTGACAACTTAACTTCAAAAATAAAAAAAAAATATGTAGCCTTTTTTGGGTGTATCACATTTTTCAGATTTGGCATGATTCTTACAAAGACAGCTACTTAAATTGTTATCGTGTGTGGTCTTGGACAAAAGTGAGTCCCCTTTTTTTTATTTTCCCCATAGAAGTTATTTAAAAGTACTAACAAAAAAAAAACAATAGTGTAGCCATTTCATGGGCACCTTTAATGAATTATCATTTTGTAAAATGGAAATATTAAGGGAATTAATCATGATTAGGATTTTAAGATTTTATTGGCTCAGTCCTATGCAAATATCAATGATAACATTGAAATAAGAATTATTGAGTCATAATTTACCAATGAAAGCAAACTTAGTTTTGACATTATTTTATGTTCTATTAAGTTCAATATATTTGTATTTCAAAGTTATCAGGTGGTGGAATGGGGTACCCCTGGCGTGTTACATGCTGGGGTTGTCAGGCTATATGACGGAAAACCTGACCGCAAACCATAGTGGTGCACCGTGTTGGGAAAGATGCCACGTTCCTCGCACGTTAAAGAACCCTGCTGTGGTATTCGATAGGAGTAGGAACCTTTGCGCTCCGCAACAGGATGCTAAATTGCCCGACCTTACCCATCCCCCTTTTTCCAGTGGCAATCAAAATTTGTCCACCCTATTATCCTTGTGACCCATCCTTTTTTGTCATTTCATGTTCGTTTTATCATCCATTTCATGTTCATTGTCTGAATATAGCTGAAATATTGCTGCTCGGACGTTAAACCCCGACAAACAAACAAACAAACAAAGTTATCTTATTGAATCATCAACCCAAATATAATAGACTTTTGGTTTCTTTCTTTCTGTTGATGACACTTTTAACATGATTGTTATATTAAAATAAAATTGTTATGACAAAATGTAATTTTATATAATTTTTGGTTGGAATTTAGAAAATGGGACTCACGTTTGGCATTATGCTTAAAATTCAATTATTCAATATACGTGTTCCGAAGCAATATTATTTCAAGCATGCCACGTTAATATCTTTTTGTATTAATAAAAAAAATATTATAATCGGCGCACAACAGTCTAATTTACAACTATACACAATAAATTATATATTTTATTAGTTTTGAATAAGAATGTTAATAATAAGATGATTAATGAAAAAAAATTATACACACAGCACAATACGTACTTTCTGATTGTTATAAAATTTAAAAAAAAACCATCTTCGATAAGACGAAAAAATGATTCAATTGCTTAATTTCACTTGTTATTGTATAAATAATTTATTATATTTAAATATTCATTTTTATAGGAATATTTAAATCAAAACTAAGATATAAAAATTTTTCACTTTGAAGTTCATATCTGTTTTCTTGAAATGAAATTCCAAACAATTTTAAACACATGGAATGTATTTTCTATGATCCGGCGATATTCAAATATATTTTTTCTCGTACATCAGTGTCTATTGTTGACGCTGATTGATTTAGTGGGCTCTACAGTTAAATTGTAACTAATCTATTAATATTCAATGACATCAATAACACATACTTTTTAGTTCTATAAAATTTAAGGGTTTTTTTTTTTCAAGACATCATAACAATTTCATATTTAATAAATAATAGCACTATTCAAATTCTCTTCTTTTTGAATTGACATAAAGAAAATTTAAGGTTTTTTTCAAACTTTAATTAGACCTATATTGAAAACACTTGTTGATTACTTATTTAGTACTTTTTAGTGGAGTCCGAGTTCCTCATTTACTTTTGTTACTTTGTATGTATGATTTCAGTTACTTTATGTTCTTTGTTGTTTGTGGCTGTTTTCCATGTCTGGTCTTTGTCCCTGGATTACATTTTTTTTATTACCGCTATAACCTTGGTTCCCTTGATTACTCTTTATAGCATTGACATTTGAAAAAAAAATACAATATTGGAGTCGTATGTATTTTATAATGAATATTTGATTATCCATGCAAAATATTCTCATTATAAATTAAAATATTAATTTTTTGTTACCTGTATTGATTATGTTTTTCATTACAACATAATATTAAATGGTACCATTGCATATCAGGTACAACGCAACCTTATTGAAAATTGATAGATATGTAGGGAATCAATAATTACCATCCCCCCCCAAACAAAAAGTGCACAAAAAAAATAGAAATGAAAATTTCAATAATTTGAAGTACCAGTCCATATAAATTTCAGACATTGCCTATGGTAAGGTGTTTCATGGTGTAGAAAAGCGAACGGAATAAACGATGATGTTTTGGTCTATTTATGCTATACTTTTATGTTTGTCTGTTTGTTTGTTGGGGTTTAACGTCCGAGCAGCAATATTTCAGCTATATTCAAACAATGAACATTAAATTGGTGATAAAATGAACATGAAATGATGATGAAATGAGAAAGGAATGGCACACAAGGACAATGGGGTCAACAAACTTTGATTGCCACTAGAAACAGTGAGAGGTGGGTATGGTCGGGCAATTTAGCCTTCTGTGGCGGAGCCATATGGTTCCTACTCCGGGAGAATACCACAGTAGGGTTCTTTAACGTGCGAGGAACGTGGCATCTTTCCCAACACGATGCACCACTATGGTTTGCGGTCAGGTTTTCCGTATTATAGCCTGACAACCCCAGCATGTAACACGCCAGGGGTATCCCATTCCACCACCTGGGGCACACATCCCAGTTGCTCTGTGGGCAGAGCGCCCTGGCCCCCGGTTAGGGTTCTAAGTACTATTTAGTCGCCTTTTACGACAAGCTTACGACAATTCTTTTGACACGCGGACCTGCACGGGGCATACTTTTATGTAACCATAGTCCTTCTTGTATTTAGATCTTACCTTGTTGAGAAAACAAAATTTAATCTCGCACTTAAATCAACCAAAGCAAACCAAATCAAGAACGATAATTCTTGCAAATTGCTAATTTCACGTACAATCTATATTAATTTTATCTTAAAAGCACAAACTAAAAATGAAGACTGGTTATATGGCCTTTTTTTCTGAACAAGAAATAGAATAAAATTTTGTGGGTTTTTAACCTGTCTGATTTTTATAAGGACTGTTATTTAAGCATTCCTAAGGCAAAAAAAATAATATGTCATATTGAATTTATATCAAACAATTCATTCTGACAAACAATAAGTGGTAATTATCAATAATTATGACAACTTTATATATGAATATGTTTAAGAAGCAGTCCAATTATAAATCAGACAGGAGGTGATTCATACATGTCAAGAACCCACCGAATTCAGTTTTATTTCATTTTCAGAAACCATTATAGATCAAATAACCAGTCCTTGTTTTTCATTTGGAGGTTGCGGTTTTTGAGATAAAATGTATTTAGATTGTACATTAAATTTAAATTAGCACTTTGCAAGACTTATCGTTCTTGATTTGTTTTGGCTGATTTTAGTGGGATGTTAAAGAGTAGTTTCCTCAAAAGTACAGATCCAAATACAGAACGGGGTATTGTAACACAAAAATATTGCATATGTAAACCTGATCATTGGGTATTTCTACACGATGAATCAGCTTACCACGCTTACCGTAGGCAGTGTCTGAATTTTATATGGACTGGTACTTAAGAAGCAGTCCAATTATAAATCAGACGGAAGGTGATTCATGCATGCCTCACGTTTTTATTGCACATATTGGAAACATAAGTACACTTTAAAGCATATATTACCCTTCAACGTGCGATTATGTCAAGTTCGATGAAGCCAATATAACATGTAAAAAAGCTCAAAATCTACAATTAACAACCAAGAAATAATGATTTAGGATCGTATTTTTGTTCTAATGTATTACATCTATCGCCGTAACATAGATGTAAACATACTTCTAGGTATTGAATTAAGCAAAACGTAATTAAAAATACTGAATTATTTTGTATTCTCAATTCTTACCCATATTTCTTTTCTCTACAAATAACATGTTCTGTGTATTTACATTCCGTGTGGACGACTTTGTTGTGTGGCTTTCGAATCATTGGCATACAAATTCTTAAAACTACGGCTAAAACGGAAAGTGTAGCAACAGTGGCTAATGCTCCTATTATAACCTGGTCTTGCACAGTAAGTCCATCACTAATCTCGTTTTGACCAGTCACCGTTGCGTTTAAAATTCCTATCTCTTTGTTAGATTCATTCAAGCGTAGTATTGGTGATGGGTCTGGTAACGTAATTACCAAATTGTCGGTTTCCATTTTTGATCTTGTCTTGTTCTTGCTCGATTAAACTGATGTTCTTAGTTCGTTCATGTAGAAAAAACACTTCAATGTTGACCTAAAACAAGACAAATACACAATTAACAACATATTTTAACTATTTTATATCTTTAGGAAAAGCTTAACCATTTTCAGTACAAACAGTGAATTTTGTTTGCGTCAAGAAAAACAATATTATCCATAGGTGTCAAAGCAACTTTTGCGTTACAATAAGGTGAGCATGTGTTCGGGCATTTATATAGCAATTTGAATATTTCAGAGAAAGTTATATCATCTTATATATCACATATCTATCTACGTCACAAACATAACAAAATGAACAAATGAACAATTATATGTGTATTATATTAAGTCCATAAATTATATTTTAACTGCGTTTTTATTCGAAATCTGAAGATGGTGTTTGTTGTATATGGAAGAGTAATCAAGGGAACCAATGTTATAGTGGTATTCAAAAGAATGTAATCCAAGATCAAAGACCCGACTTGGAAAACAGACATACACAACAAAGAACGTACAGTAACTAAAATCAAAATACAAAGTAACAAAAGCAAATGAGCATGGACCAGGTACACCGGTAGGGTAAGCGTCCTCTGCTTTTCAAGAAACAGTATTATTTGTCAAAAGTCAGATTGCTAGTAGATTACTCGAACTTGTGTATTGGACAATTGAGTCATATTTGTGGTATTGATAGGGTATGTAAGACTCGTCACGTGGCTCCGTGGTTTCATGAGAATGGGTCTTCGTCTACCATTCAAATGCATGGAGATTCGTCATTAACATAGCATTGAACTCACCATTAAACGCAAAATATATTTTTATGTAAAAATACTGACAAAAATTGACAAATATCTAGTTTTACAGGATAAAAAAAGTTACGAAAAACATAAAACAGGAGATTTTTCATTGTGATGCAGCGTTTCGATTTACCGGAAGTAAACAGTAAAATGAAGATCCGTCTTCGAATTTCAATACGTTTTACTTCGGAAATTCCAGAAGGGAAACTGACATTACAACGAGACTAGCAAACTTTATTGATTATTAATGAACATTATCAGTTAATCAGAAAAGATAATTCAAACAATATATTCGATGTGTAATTTCTAAGAAAAAGACACTTAAGTAGCTGTCTTTGTAAGAATCATGCAAAATCTGAAAAATGTGAAACACCCCAAGAAAGGCTACATATTTTTATTTTTGTAATTAAGTTGTTTTATGGGTCTATATTATGAAATGTGTAATTATTCATTCAAATCTGCCTGCTCTAAGGAGATAATCAATATTGAAAATCCAATAGATTGTACTGAATTTCAGTGTCATTTACAGAGTTATCTCCCTTAATTTTGAAATCTACGGTGCATTCTTTGCAATTTTTATCTTCTAAGAGCATGGGTTATATGAAAAACCGAATATTAATTTCTGTTTACTATGGCATTTCAAACAAAATATCAAAAATAAAAATATATAGGCTTTTCACCCATGAATCACATTCTGCATGATTCTTAGCTAGAGTACTACTTACAAATACATCATTAATTTCATTACGTGTTTTAAACAAATAACAGTGGATTGTTTACCCACATACCGAACAATTGAACAAGAAGCTTGAACGAATCGTACTTTCACAAATTGAATAATATGAAAGATAAAAACATAATTTTGGAAAGAATAAAATTAATAATGGAAGTCATGATTAAAACATGATAGACAACAAGAATGAATAGTTTTCTTTGAATTGAAACAAAATAGTTATCTGCTCACATCTAAAATAAATTGCAATAGAAATTCTACTTACATGGAAAATTATTGTAATACATCTTCAACTTTAATTTGTGTAGCATTTGTTTTCGTGTCGAATAAAAATAATATTGAACAAGCTTGATAACTGATTTATGTCGTCCAGAAAGGGTTTCCGAAGACTCAACAATTTTTTTCTTTTTCTTTTTTTGTGGGGGAGAGCTATTGATTAATCTGGCATAAAACAACTATAACGGAAGAAGCAAAAATTATCTTACCGATAATCCGCTCATATGTCATGATTCCCTACATATAGACACTGATAGAAGAGACTTGTTTTTACATATTATTGATAGTAATTAAACGTATTTGTTTTCTCACAAAATTGCATACCATGCACATTGAACTAAAACAAACAGCCTTCTACAATTCAAAAGATTTATTATTACTGGATGATGGATTTGTTTAATGTTGTTTGATCTTCTAAATACGGTGCGAAATGCATCTTGCTCGTGTGTTGGTAATAATGAGTCGATTGACTTCTTAAAATGCTTGAATGTTAATGTTGTAATGAATGTGGTTTAGCAATATGGAACGAAAAATGTTCTATTACTTTTTTGTAATCAAGTCTAAGGAGGTAGACATAGGGTAAGGGACATAACTCTTGCAATCAGTGATATGATTGTATCATATTCAATTTTATCTAAACCAATCAAGCTTTTATTTGAAATAGAATAAAATCAATCAAAGCTAATTTGAGGCTTACATGAGATTGATGTAAAATGCTGAATACAAACATACCAATGAGTTGTGTCCCCTACTTTAGGTCTACATCCTTAAGTAACCCCTTTCTTGCGATATCCAAAGCATAAATCATAATTAATTCAACTCTTTTTTCGGTTTTCTCTTGATTTAAAATTTTCATCGTTTTTCTGTGTCAAAAGTTAATTATGTGAAAATATTATTTCAAAGACGAAAATAATGTTCAAAGACAAAAATTAAAATAAATTATTTAGTACCAGTACTTACTTTAGCGATTAAAGTGTGTTGATTGGATGTTATTAAATCCAACAGTATCAAAAGCACTTGAATCGTTAGATATTCCTTGTCAAATTCCACTTGAAGAAAGCTTTAAGTCTCATAAATAATTGCAACAAGTAAAAATTCGTCACGATATTTACTTTAAGATACTAACCACTAATAATATTGCAGACACGGCTTAAACTAACATGCACACTAAACTTGCAAAACTGACGACAGTAAACCAATCAAAACGCAAAAAAATCCATTGATATTCCAAATCTATCAAATTTGATTGAGAATGGGCGTTCGATTACAATGCGAGTATAATTGACCTCAATATGGTTTGTTTGTTACACAGGTGCAAATTGACATGTAATTAACTATCGGATTTCAGGCGATGACTACACAATCAACTATTATGATGAGTAGTAAAGTAATATCATTTAAATATATACATGTATGATCTATCTATCTATCTATCTATCTATATATATATATATATATATATATATATATATATAGAAAGGTCTGAAAAATTCCCAACGATGTTAGAACTCTCAAATTTGCGATGCAAATTTTTGGTTGTTCTATCCGCGGGACTCGAACTCGTACCGCTGTGACATCTATGGCAACACCGCCTGCACAAAGTCCAGCGCCCTAGACCACTCGGCCAGCTAGGCTATATAGAAACTATAGCTTTCGTTTGGCCGGGTCAATCCTCCTCGTAGGATTAATCTAGGGTTGTAACTTAGTAAACGATGTATAGTAGTACGGAACAGTTCATTTAGATGTTATTAGATGTTAGACCACTCGACCAGCTAGGCTATATAACGAGTGGTCTAGGGCGCTGGACTTAGTGCAGGCGGTGTTGCCATAGATGTCACAGCGGTACGAGTTCGAGTCCCGCGGAGGGAACGACCAAAAAATTCTAACAGTTGTGAATTTTTCAGGCCCATCTATAAGTTAACGTTATCTTCCCTGTATCAATTTGATCCGATGGAGCAGTGTAGCGAATAGAGTCTTCCATTCTGAGACGTTATATATATATATGTAAAGAATTATGATATTTACATATCCAGTCTTTGACAATGTACAGTCCTTGTATGGGGAAAGCATCCCATTCTATGGTATATGGGGGACAGAAAATGAGAAGTGGGGTATAGGGATAGTTTATGGGGGGTGGGGATTTTGTGAGCTGTACCAAAAAACTGTAAATATTGACAGGATTTGTTAAAATAATCAGATTACAATACTGTAATACTGTAATATACTTCATTCAAAGGACGTTTGTTGTAGTGATCTGCGATTTTTTCATCACCTATACCTTTTGTAAAATGAATCATCCAAAATGAAAATATTTTACTGCATTATCTAAAACGAGTTCAAGTCATTAAAGCAGATGTTTGAATTATTCTATATTTGATTGCCCGCACGTATGGTTTATATTTGACTCTTTTTGGTACAATGTCTATGGAAGAAATTAGTTTTTTTTTGTTTTTTTTTAATGCATATGATTTACTGATTATTAAAATGCACTTACTGCATGCATGGATTTCAATTAGAAGAGATGGAAATGAAAATGGTTGTACACTGTTTTACCAAGAAGTAGCAAATTAACAAACATCAACGATTGACGGATCGATGACCGTTGACTGATTGATAGCTGACGGTTCGATGACCGATGACCGGTGACCAATCTGATTGCAGTTTTGTTATGTAAAATGACGTAAGATCTGTTTTAAAGAAATGTAAAATAAAAGTATACATTGATGTTAAAATCAATTACATTATATAAATATTTGTGTAAAATTGACAAAGAAAACAACAAAACCGTAAAATACATTGACCATGTGGATCGGTTTGACAGATCGATGACTGACGGGAAACTGAACGGTGATCGATGACCGATAGCAATTTTTGTTGTACGGATCCTTTCAGGTACTCTACCTGTAGAAATGCAGCATCAATAATTCAATCAAGATCGAACACAGCAAGCCCCCCCCCCCCCAAAAAAAAAATGATCACCTAAAACATTATTGTCACATAGCTAATACCGAAAGTGCATTTTGTATTTTCGTGAAAAGGTCATAAACATATATTACGCAATTTATGACAAAGAAATAGAAAAGAACAATTAACATCTAATTATTCTATTTCATTGGTTAATATATGTATCTGTAAATTTTGATATGTTCATTTATGACGTTCAGGTGTGTTAGAAAGGAACAATTCATCATGTTTTATTTTATGACGTTTAAATTTTTAACTTGTTAGTGTTGGTAACGTATATATTTTTAACATTTTAAAATTAGTAAATATGTCAAAATTAGACCCCAAATAAATCACATGTACATATATCATTATGAAAGGGTTAGAAAAGCTAATTAAGGATTAAAATATTAATGTAATATGCATCAATTTATGTAATTCCAACTACAAATATGTAAATCTTCTATTAGATTTATGTAATAATGTTGGGTTATCGCATGCATATTGAGGTATATTATCGTCAGAATTTTATATTGCACGAGTTTACGAGTGCGATTTATATTCTACAAAGGATGTTATTCCCCTATATCCATGCAATAATCTTTTCGTTGTGTGTTTGTTTGTTTGTTGGGGTTTAACGTCCGAGCAGCAATATTTCAGCTATATTCAGACGATGAACATGGAATTGATTGCCACTAGAAAAGGGAAGATGGGAAAGGTCGGGCAATTTAGCCTCCTGTGGCGGAGCGCAAAGGTTCCTACTCCTATCGAATACCACAGCAGGGTTCTTTAACGTGCGAGGAACGTGACATCTTTCCCAACACGGTGCACCACTATGGTTTGCGGTCAGGTTTTCCGTATTATAGCCTGACAACCCCAGCATGTAACATACCAAGGGTTCCCCATTCCACCACCTGAGGCACACATCCCAGTTGCTCTGTGGGCAGAGCGCCTAGCCCCTGGCTAGGTTTCTGAGCACTATTTAGTCGCCTTTTACGACAAGCTTAGCGCTGCTGCAGGCCTATTCTTTTAAACATCCGGACCTGCACGGAGTTTTTGTTGTGTGACAATACTGCACGCATGTAGACATTCAGTATAATTGAAACAGATTTACACAATTATATGTATAGGTAAGAGTTGCAGTTTGCATTCATCATTACATTGATATAAGTGAATGATGTACTTCTACATATTGTTTTGAAAAACGTAAATGACATGTTTTACACCCAAAATGTGTTGTGTTTTTCTTTTCAATATGTTTCCATAATTTCACAATCCAATATATCCGGCATACGGAAAATCGAGGGAACCAGGATCATGTAATAAAAAACACAAACCAGGACAAACGCATAGATAAAATGAAAAGACACACGCTATAAATTGGAAGCATGATCAAGGTGCACCGTAGGTGCAACCGTCCTCTGACCTGTTCTTTCGGAATATGTTTGAAAAAGATTTTATGTTTATTCTTAGCATTATTTACGCAAATTTCTGTTATTTCAGCTTTCGTTTTAGACAGGCTTAATTTTATTACACGACTGGAATGACATGACACTCGTGACACATACATATAGCCAAAAACTACTTATAAAACAACGTATTTCTTACAATTCATTTTAAAAAAATCAAAGTTCTGTACCTACCATTTCATTTCATATTTCGAGCTTCATTGTTTAAAGCATTTATTCATATCTGTCGAAAAGTTTAAATAAAACAATTGCTATCATTTAATACAGTTTATTTCTTTTATTTGGTCTGGAGTTCTTTTATATTACAATTAGACAGTCCATTATTATCCAGAAAAAAAAACACGAGTAATTTGTTTTATCACAGTCTTATATTATGTGTACATAATGTATGTAGGCGTGGTTGAACAAAAAACTTGATTAACACTTAAACTTTCAATAGTAACCTTCTTGTCGAATCAACATATCAACATTTGAATTAATGTCAATGTCAACCAATCTGACGGTCAAATTGTCTTAAAAAACCCCATTATCTATAGGTCACTTTATTTCAATTGTAGCGGAAATAAATTTAGATAAATTAATTAAACGCATTCAAACTAAGACGGCAGTCGGAACTAGTGGTTTACCTTTTTACACGGACGGTTGATAACTAAGACCAATATTTGTGGTTTGAAAAATTATTTTATGAATGAAATGTTAGTATGTGGGTGAGTGATAATTGATATCAACTGGTGCGTTAGAATATATTATTCATTTATTTTTTCGTTATAAAGAGTAAAGAACACGCCCGTCTGTTGGCGGAATAAATGTTCAAAATGCTTGTCTATCCCCTACATATGTACAACAAACACAGCAAAATTAACCAAAAAGTTTCTGTAGTGATGATTTCAATGGTGTAGCAACACAACCCTGTTTCAGAAGCCTAATTGTAAGAAGTCTAGCACGATACAAAAAGTCTTCTTATTTTCGGCAAGCTCTAGTATAAGGCAAGAGTTGCGATATGAAAGCTTCATGCATAAGTGTTGAAGGAATGTTGCCACAGATGAAAGAAAAACTGACAATACAGAATAGAAGTCTTCGCGCTTGTCGTATAGTTTGGTCGCAAGTAGTATTTTTATCTCACGATCTTCGGTATAGATGCAGTGTGTAAAATTCCCGAAACTAGGATTGTTTAACGACAATACGTCATCTACATGTATAGCGTGGAAACTAAAATCTAAGGCTAAACGATGTTCTCTCTTTTGGATCCGATCAGTCATAAAGTCAACCTCAGAAGAATGAACGAATAGGTCAGCCAGTAGATATGCACAATGTGTTTGCATTGGAATGCCGACCATGTGATAAAAAGACACTGGACAAATATGTTTTTGATAAAAAAATCAATTTCCAATATTTTGAAAAATGTATAATTCGGTATATTTTAATGATAATATTGAATGATTTTTACACCGTGTGAGAAGAATATAAAAGTATATATTAAAAGTTGACATTGTAGTATTTCGTTAAAAATGAAATTTGGATTCTATAAAAAAGTGTCTTTCGGACGATGGAAAATGAGCAATCAAAGATGGATGTAGGTATTATGGTGGTAATTAGAAGATCATGTGATTCAAGAGCTGTAAGGTACAGAATATCAAGACGTGTGCTTAAGACCAACGGCTTTTAATAAAAGCAATAAATGTACGAAATGGATATCTGAGATACAAATATATTGCTGAGTAATATTATACAGTCCTTGAATCGATCCACGCAACGATTTGAGGGATCGATGACCATTGACTGATTGATTGCTGACGGATCGATGATCGGTGACCGATCTGATCGCAGTTTTGTTATGTAAAATGACGGAAGATCTGTTTTAATTAAAGACATGTAAAATAAAAGTATAAATTGATGTTGAAATCTGTTACATTATATAAATATGTCTAAAATTGACAAAGAAAACAACAAAAACCGTAAAATACATTGACCGCTTTGTGGTCACGTGATGCGATTACCAGTTAAATGGACCGGTTTGACGGATCGATGACTGACGGAAAACTGATCGGTGATCGATGACCGATCCCAATTTTGTTGCACGAATCGGTTCAGTTACTGTATTAATAAATAGTAATCAAGGGAACCACGTTTCTAGCGGAAAGCCAGTCTTTTTAATTCATTCCTCTTCTTAAAACCATGAATTATAATACTGGGATTAAAAATATGGTCTTAATGCCCCTATTTATGGAGAACTTGATACTAAAGAACAATATACTAAACAGTTTGAATGCACATTGACCTAAAAGTGTCTAGGACTGTCCACGCTCGTCTTATACTACAAAACAACAAATTTGTTATAAGTGACAATTTATGTCCTTGTACCAATAACAGGTAGCGTGTTTATATGATCACAAATAAGTATGTAACGTTTTTTTTTTAACGCTGTACATCATTGTAAATATATGTATGTTATTACAATAGTCACATCGTAGAATAGTTGTGATTTTAATCTTTGAGTTAAAACTTATTCATATACGCATACGTTTGTTAATTGTTATTTTTTTATGTGTGTTCGAGTCTATCTGTAAATTCGTCAATATGAAAAATAAAGAAACGTAAAGTTGGATTCTAATTACCAAAATAATAACCTATTCATTGTTGGTTTCTATTACGGTATGATACACGTACTACATATAAGGCCAAAAACCTTATCTCATGTATCAATGTATTAAAAGCACTTTTAACTCAGGGAAATAATAAAGTGTTCATAAAATAATATGAAGATAATTTCAACTTGGTAGGTGCACCATAATTGTATAGGATATACCGCAGAAATGAATGAAAATTTACAGCAAACACGTTTTCAGCTATATGGAGCTATCAATGCATTTAACCATGTACAACAGTATGAAGCAATGCTAAACCTAAACCGTATCTACTTACATAGGTTTTGTCATTACACACATATGAGCTGATCGAACGCAAAGCCAATTTCAAAGCATAAAACCAATCATTATTTTGAACAAAAAAGGATATCTTAGTTTAATACTTTTTTTTAAATTTTAATAATAAGTTGCAAATATTTCTTAAATGCTCCTTTAGGTTAAACCTTCGACTGACATGTCCTTCGGAATACAATGAGTTGTTTTGCAATGTTTGTAAATGGTATGAGGTATGAAAAAGTTATTATTTTTTTAAAAAAGATACATGTACCCCATAGGTAACCATAAAACTATGGTTCTTGTAATTAATGGAAAAGTCAAAAGTTTGATGAAAAACGATTTAAAGGTTATTTATTTAGTTATTCTTGCTTTTTGTCTTCAAATAAAGTATGTGTGAAAACTTCACCAGGCAGTTGATTATTAAGTATATACTTAGTATCTTACTTTAGGACGCTTACCCTACCTTTGCACCTGGTCCATGCTCCCAGTTTTAGTTGAGTCCGAGTTGCTCATTTGCTTTTGTTACTTTGTATGTATGATTTTAGTTGCTTTATGTTCTTTGTTGTGTATGTCTGTTTTTCATGTCTGGTCTTTGTTCTTGGATTACATTCTTTTGATTACCGCTGTAACATTGGTTTCCTTGATTACTCGTTCATACGTTGTAAAATTTATTGGCATTCTTTAGTATATGTGTGTCATTTTAGTTTTTTTATGGGGGATGGGGATCGATAAAAATAATCATAGTAGTTGTAATATTTCAAAAAAAAGATTAACTAATAACGCATGATTAGGAATATGTCGGGAAATATGATTCATTATAATATAACATAACTTTTAATTGACGTCTACAGAATTTTCTTTTTATGACAAATATTTGATCATATATTTTTCTTTCAGAATGTTTTAGGTTGAATTGTAGACTGACAAAAATTTCCGACATATTGTCTTGCCTTTTATGTGTAAGTTCAAAGAGAAATGTACTTAATGATTTGATTAATTAATTAATTGCACTAAATGACATTATCAGCGAATATAAATTTATGTTCGTTATAAATGTTTCTTTAAATGATACAAATAGATAATATTAATCAGAACATAAACATCTTTGTTCCACAACTCGTCACCGGTGTATCGTATATTGACCACAACGATGCAATATTTCATGAAATTATACATTGTTATTAAAGCTAAACATTCCCTTTTCAGCCACAACAAAATCGTTCTAAATAAGCTGAACAGCCTTGGGCTGGATATGTTCATTCCAGTGGGGTTGTTGTCTCTTTGACACATACACCGTACCTATTCATGTAATACCTTATATTGGCATAATTTGTCTGCTTTGTAACAGTAAAAATAAAAAAATGAATGATCACCTTCTCTTTCTCCCCAAAGGCAAGGGAATCTCTGAATAAACCTAATATAATCGAATCGATGATAAATTACATAATTAAAGTTTATCATCTATTTGAAAAAAAATAATAAAATATCTATAGTAAGTTTGTTAATCATTGAAAAGTAAGAATGAAAATACAAATGCTGATCTTTAATTTAACAATAGAAAATTATACTTCTTGAGCAAAGAGTTTTAATCTTTGAACAGCATCAGATTTAAACATTAAGTGCATTTATCTACGCTTGCTAAAAAATGGAGGATGCAACATACTATACGGAGAATCTTTTTTTGTTTTTGTTTTTGTTTTGTTTTGTGTTTTGTTTTGTGTGTGTGTTTTTTTTGTTTTGTTATTTTTTTCACAGTGGTAGATACAGTATTACTCCAATTTATTCAAATATCTTACAATAAGATACATGCTGTATACTTTACCTTACAAAGAATGTGTGACTATTTTTACTTGATTGTGATTTAACAGAAAATGCGCTTTTACCCCAACATGAAATCTGGAGAAAATTGTCAACTTTTGACTAAGATAAATATAATTGTTCTCGTAAATGAACACTATCAGCATAAAATAAAACAAAGTTTACCTTAAAATGAAAGTTGTGCCTATTCCTTTACTTCTCTATTATGTAACAATACTAATTATGTTTTGACAGATGCGACCATATCACATTGTTATTTAACTAAAATGACAATGACATCACAGGAGTAGCAATCCGTCAACAATACCACAAGAACACAGTTCCCCGCCCTACAATGCAGTGAAATTTCGTGGGAGGCCAAGGATGACAACCCAGACGGAAAAAGTTGTAATGCAGTGATTGGAAGGCAATATATGTCGTCTTTATCGCATTTAAGATGAATAAATTAACTATATATAGCGACGCCGTTGTAAACATTATAATCTCAGGTCAACTTGGGCCACATTCCCTGACCACAGAAATGACCGATTCACATTTTGATTCAGAAGTAAACATTAGATGACATGGATTGTTATATCGCAATGTTCTTGTTCTGGACAATATTGATATATATATGTATAAGTGTCGTGTTTACTTAGATTTCAGAATATGACCAAAAAGTTGACTGATTGTAACAGACGAAAAACAATTTGTACGAATATGGTATTGCACGACTTTTGCTTTTTTTGGAAAACACAGGGCTGTACAAAATGTTCCAACGGTTACTATTAAGATATACATCGCTAAGGCGTAAATTGCGCCCTCAATCTAACAGATAGAGATTTAAGTTTGTTTGTTGGGGTTTAACGTCCGAGCAGCAATATTTCAGCTATATTCAGACAATGAACATAAAATGGATGATAAAATGAACATGAAATGAAACAAAAAGGATGGGTCACAAGGCTAATAGGGTCGACAAATTTTGATTGCCACTGGAAAAAGGGGGGATGGGTAAGGTCGGGCAATTTAGCCTCCTGTGGCGGAGCGCAAAGGTTCCTACTCCTATCGAATACCACAGCAGAGTTCTTCAACGTGCGAGGAACGTGGCATCTTTCCCAACACGGTGCACCACTATGGTTTGCGGTCAGGTTTTCCGTCATATAGCCTGACAACCCCAGCATGTAACACGCCAGGGGTACCCCATTCCACCACCTGGGGCACACATCCCAGTTGCTCTGTGGCAGAGCGCCTAGCCCCCGGCTATGTTTCTGAGCACTATTTAGTCGCCTTTTACGACAAGCTTAGCGCTGCTGCAGGCCTATTCTTTTAACACTCGGACCTGCACGGGGCTAAAGATTTAAGACAATTTTATGGAACAAAATTTACCTATGGAGATATAATTTATCTGTTATACCACAAAATATGATATGACGAAGTTGTAATATCAAGGAGGTAGACCAAGGGTAAGGGACATGACTCATGAAATCAGTGATATGTTTGTGTTATATTCAAATTTCTCTAAGCCTCTCAAGCTTTCGTTTGAAACAGAATAAAATGAATCCAAGTTAATTCGATGCTTACATACGATTGATGAAAATTGCTGAATACAAAAGTTCCTATGATTTTTAGGCGTTATGTCCTTTACCCTAGATCTACCTCGTTAAAATCCTAATAATAACAAACATTTGAATTTTATATTAAAAAAATGAAAAAAGTACATAACTAGTTTGTTCATTTTTCAACGAATATGTATGAATTTTTGAATTCTAATTCTGGTCCCGTCACCACAAAACTTAATGAAAAATGTTTAACTGTGTGACGTCATTGATTTTAAAGACTTCGAAAAAAGTTACTACGGAAGTATTTTGTTCACGTTTTGTGGGGCAGAGTCTAATTTCAACAGTGGTAGAATAATGATATTCACCTAAGAAGATTTGACCATTTTACTCATGTTGTTAACCCATTTCAGCGTAACCACCCTATTTGTTTCCGCCTCCGCACAGGATAATCTTTTTTACCTTTTCAGATTGAATTATGACTTAATTTTAACTGTTTTGTTTACAGTTGACTGGTATTGTCTTCCAAACAAAAATGTCTGATAATGTAGATTTTTTGTGTTTCAATAACCAGGTTAATATACACAAGTTAATCATTGATAGAAAATGGGTTTTTTTTCTCTCTCTATCACATTTTTGTTTATTATTATTGACCAGTTCACATTATTCTTTATAACTTTACCTCATTAAGTCACGTTTTTCTTTAAAAAAAAGTACTTCATTATATAATATATTTGTGATAAACATCATTAAATATACCACGTTGTGTTTTTTTTAATATTTTTTTGTTGTCATTCCGAACTATGTAAGTATTTTTGAGACAATAAAAAAGACTCTTGGTGTCATTTATTTTCTGGTTTTCTTGGTTCATATAACAATAACCATTTATATACTGATGTCCTAGTCTAAGACTTTAAACATAACAATAATCCTCTGTTATATTTATACATTTGTTCAATTTAATGGTTAGGGGATTTAGTCATTTCGGAATTTACCATCGAAGTTCAACACTTTGACTAGACGAATAACAATATTGTTCGTTCCAAACATATTTACTCGTACTGTATGCATAGGCAAATGTTAAAGTAGTGAAACAAGTGACAACAGTAGTTAACAATGTTTACAAAAAAATCTCATTATGGAAGAATTATAGATCGCGGGTTAACATTTTTTGCGGTATTCAATATCATAATGCATTAAATCAAGACTGACGAAATAGCAAAGGTTTTATACACAACGCAAACTGATTTTCAAAACAAAGAAACAAAAAAAAGAATGCCATGCTTTTTCTCATTATAACTACTCTACCAATTACAATTTATAACCAAATTTCTGAATTGAATATAAGGTAACCATAACTTGTGCTGTTTTATGTACATTTTACTCTGTACTTTAAGCTAATAGCATCATGACGTATTTTATTATATAATCTTCCTAATTGTTCGTTTTGTGTCCACGTCCTTGTTTTACAACTATATTAGGACTATTTTCGTCAAAACCTGAGCTTAATAAATTAGAGTGGTGTGTTAAATGGTACAATATACATATGTACAATAATAAAAAAAAATTAATTAAACAAAGTAGTCAATGGAACCAAGATTCTAGGGGAAATCAAGAGAATGTAATCCAGGGACAGATAGGGTAGGCATCCTCTGCTTGTATAGAAACACGGTTTGCGGATGCCTACACCGCGAGAATAGAACTAATCGAACCTCATATTAAAACTCTTTACATTGTTGCAGTGATCACATAGTATATAGTTAATCAGCCAAATGTGTTTTTTTATAAGCTTGCATAATCTTTACACAACTTACTGAATTATCTTATGTTATATGACTTACATGCACTAATGAAAGAGTTCTTTTTTGTATTTATTTTTGAGAACCTATATATATGTTTGCTTAGATTTACAGTTTTACTACATGTATTTCTTTTACGATGAGACATAATGAATTTGCCCACACGGGAATTTGGTCGTAAACATTTTAATCATGGGTCAACATAAAAAGAAAGGACGGTTTGTGACCAAAGATTCGATCAAATACCAAAAAAATGTCGGAAAAGTAACAAATATGTTATATAAATTACGTTATTGATATGGTTAATAATAACACAAGTTTCAAATGTATAAAGATTAGATTGTTCGTATTCATGACATATTTTTGACAGCAATGTTTTGCGTGGACATTAAATATGGTTTTGTTATTTTTAGAAAAAAGCGTAGATTGTGTTCTATATCATTTAGTCCTAACGGTTACATTGAAGTGGGAAAAAAGTTATATAAATACGCATTTATATTTATTTATTTATCAAGTATGTCAACCTATCTTTCTCAATTGTGAATATTCAAATACGGTCAATAAACATTGGTGACACTTATAAAAACGTTTAATTTTAAATATTGTATAACTGATTTTTCGTACATTAATTTTATTCTGTTTTTTATTCATTTAAGATGTGCAAGCACAAAATAAGTTTTGAAATGTAATTGAAATGAAAAAATCATTTCATACGTTTGGTTTTCCCTTCTACTTATAACTAATTAATCATAGGTACTTTTTATAAGTAGGATTTGATTTATTTTTGTAGTAACTTGTTACCACATTTACAGAATAATATCAAACAATTAACCACGTCGAGTTATTTTTCGACGGATGTTTCTAGAAAAGCAGAGGACGCTTACCCTACTGGTGTACCTGGTCCATGCTATCAGTTTTTAGTGGATTCCGAGTTGCTCATTTGCTTTTGTTACTTTGTATTTATGATTTTAGTTACTTCATGTTCTTTGTTGAGTATATTTGTTTTCCATGTCTGGTCTTTGTCCATGGATTACATTCTTTTGATTACTCTTTGATATTAATTTGAACTACTAGCATTTACGTAAAACCTCTTAAGTGCTAGGGATACTTACACTTTACTAGTCATATCGACAATTGTTGGGACATTAATGGTTTTGTTATTATAATTGCACATTTTTAATAAATACCTTTGGCAAGTTCATTACATAATACATACACAGATATATAATTACATTATTAGATTTTTTTTCACTTAAGATATTAACTTTAATGATAGACATTTCGGTGAAAATATATTCTAGAGAATAGAATAACCAATGTGACAAACATATGTATATACCATCTGGGTCAATAGAAGTCAGTCAATGTAGGGTAAACAATGTTGCTCAATCATCATTTTTTAATTAGTTTCGATACACACAGGTTAAATCCATAAAAGAAACGTAATCACTTACAAAATCTTTCCATAAATAGTTCATTTTGACGGATTATATGAATGATTTTATTTCCAAAATCTATTTTACTGTATTAAACCTTCAAAATTGTAGTTCAAGATCAAAACTATGTCATTGAAGAATTTTGCATACTTTTAATTAGTGTAAAAAGAGTTTAATAATTGTTGTGTCTTCTGAATCTGAGGCAAAAAGAAACAAAAACAAAAACAAAAAACAAATTTGTATGTTTCTTGCTAAATGGTACTCCTCACTTACACCATATACCATCCCCCATTCCCGAATGTTCCCATCTCCATTCTCTCATTGATAATTCTCCACCCATATATAATATCCATTCATATTTCCTCATCAAATATTTACATCCTCAAATTAGATTTTGTATTTTTAAATGCCTCAACATTTTAACTGTTTTAAATTTATTTATTCTTTTTTAACACGGTATCAATAGTAATTTAAAAACTTATTTCTCCATCCTCCCTATTCAAAATCCCCACGCCCCATTCCCTCCCACATTCACAACCTTCAATCCCCAATCCCCATTTCCCATCCCCCATATACTATTGAATGGGGCGCTTTCACATACAAGTACTGTACTTACCCTATTTTTTATGCCCACCGGAAACGTTTCTTGGCCTTTTAGAGAAAAGTAGACCCTGAAAATACGCATATCCAGTGGTGTCAATAGCTCTATTTTATACTATATCCTATTTTCATTATAGTCTCATTTTTCTCATATATGAAAATTAATCCTCAGATCTACGATGTGTATTATTTCTCTTTTTTAAATATGAAAAAAACTTTTTTTTAAATTCAGATGTTGGAGCAATGATTTTGTGTAAATCTTGACTGACGTAGAACTGGTGTCATTAGTAAAAAAAGAGGTGGTATTACAGTGTAGCTAATTTAAATCTATTTCTCAGAATAGGTATGCATGCATGAAAGAATAGTTAGAGATCTCTAACTGTTAATTAAGCATACTCCCAAATTGATTTTTTGCATTGTTCTATCTGTTAAATAAGAATAGGTATTGTGAATGTGTCAAAGAGACAACAACACCACCTGCTGGTTGCAAATGTCAACCAAAAGCAACCCATTGGTCTTCAATGTACGACAAGAAAACTCTCACAACACAAGGCATGCTACAGATGGCCGCAAAACATCATTATCTACAGGTAGAGCGAAAATGTTGCCCCTATATACTCAAGTAGCTTAAAGAAACATTAAAGGTGAAAACGAAACAAGACATACAGAGGCCAGAAATCCCTAATTTAGGACAGGCGAAAAAATACGGCGGGGTATACATACATTAAAGTTGATAATTAAAAAGAGAAAAAAATTAAATGCATTTATATTAATGATTCGTTCATGTTCATGCATGCGTAGAGTATAACAAAACAACTTGTGATCAAATATATATTGTAAAAGCATATACTATGAAATATAATCCATTCCTGCCTTATATGGATTTATAAGTACTTCTTTTCTATTTTATTAAACAATATTAATATTAATCAATTTGAATGCCATTAAATGCAATATGAGTGAATAATATGTTTTTATTGTTAAACTTTTGTGTATTATCTCGGTTTGTTTGTTTTATTTTATTTTTAAAATTTTTTTTTCACATCATTTTTATATCTTCTGTTTTGTTTTGTTTATGTTTTTTTGTAGTTTAAATGTAAAAATGTTATAAATAGAGGTGACAACATCGTAACAAGAATAATTGTCATTCCGACTCATACATGTAATTGCAATCTTCATATTTTTGAACAAGTGTATTTTTGTTTGTTTGTTTTTTTTTTAAATTATGCTTCGTGCTGTTGTGACATATGCAACATACTAATACATACACTTATGAAACACTCGGTTAAACAATGTACTGTGATTAAGGAGGTAGACCTAGGGTAAGGGACATAACTCATGAAATCAGTGTCGCATTCAATTTCACCAGTCTTTCAAGTTTTCATTTGAAACAGAATATTTTGATGTTTATATGAGATTGATGTAAATGATTTGTAAGAGTTGTGTGCGTTACCATATTTATACCTCCTTAAGTCAACGTAATGCTAGGTTTTGCCAAATTAAACAAAACATTTTTTTACGATAAGCATGTAAAAGATCAACGCCATTACCAACACAAAAAGAGAAACAAAAAGAACACTAGCGCAATAATAACCAGGGATATCAAGTCATAATAAAAAGGCAGAATTTTTTAGCGACATCATTTTGATTTTTATTTCGAATTTAAACGTAGTTATTTCTTTTTTTAATTCATGCAAAACTAAAAATAAACAAATTAATGTCACAAAAGACTGCTATTTACAATGAATCCTCCCGCAAATAAAGATGATAAATTTTAAACCAACTTTTCCCTAATATAGCTTTTTGCGTCAAGTGCCATTTTCCAGAATTCAAATCACAAGCCTAATGACTTGACAACGCCTATTGATGACATAAATTTACAAAAATTAATATTAATCATAGGGAGAATAAATGTGGAAACAATACTAATATTAATATGAGTCAGATTTAATTTATATTTTGTGTAATTGCGGATTATTAATACATTGACATGTCTATAAGATATTGTGGCTAAAAACACAAGGTCAAATGTCACATCGAAGGTCAAATATTTTGGTACCGATTAGAACGTACTTTACAGTTATATATAGTTAATATCGATATTACAAATGAGTAATGATTTAAAATCTGTATAACGTACCACTTTCAGTATCCCGTCGAGGGAATGTCTAAATATTCTTCACATCACAGATAGATTGGCTGTTGCTATTTGGTGACTTTTTAAGATGAGCTATTCAACCATCAAAGGCACACTTGGAACAGGCAGATGTTACAAAATTACCAAACAACATACCGATCTATAATCAAGTCAAGTTCAAACTAATTCTGACAAAATTGATATTACACTGTCGGAACAGCGGGTACCGCGCGTATGGTCTTCACAGGTACAGGCATTTCAAACAAAATTATGGATAAAATGTAGGTTTATAATATAGGTTACAGTATTGAGTTTTAAGTTATACAAGCAAATATGCAAACACTTTTTTCCAGTCATTATTAATGTTTTCTTATCAATGAAAGTATTATTACTTTATGCGTGAAATGGGGTAAATTCTATATTTAAATTGTTCTTCAAACCATTGTTTTATGAATTGGATTACGTGAAATGTGATAACTGAGTGAGTGACATGTTTTGTTAATACTTGAGTTGAATGCATATTATAAAGTGGAAAAAATACTTAGCCAATTCAAATTTCCTTACCACTTGATTTTTTTTTATTTTTACATTACAGTACGATGGTTTTGATGTGTTGCAGATACAAAGAGAAGGCGATAGGGTGTTATGAATGAAAGATAATAAACTGGATACGATCTAAGCAGTAGTCAAAAGGAAACAAATCGCAATTTCAGGGAACCACCGCGATGGTCCTGAAGTAGCGTATTTTTCACAAAATCAATTTCTAAAGAGAATAAAATTAAAAAAAAAGCCAGAAAAAACGTGAGTTGAAAATATCAAATAACATTGAAGCCTCGTAAGATAACTTAAAATCCTGAGATGTCCTAGTCTTGCATTTTAATTCATTTCCTTAAACGACTTTTATAATACGGCAATATGTCAGGCAACTTAGTCTATTTGACGAAATCACTTATGTTCCCTTTCTGAACGTCTGAAAAAAAATCTTATTAATGATAAAAATGTTTAAAAATTTCATTTCCTGAAAATGAGCGCATGTAAAGCATATAAAAAGTGTTTCAAATCTGGTGCGGTTTGTGATCTTATTGAAACAATGTTAAAGTTCAATTCATTCACTCGTCCTTATTCAAATGTGACGTTGCTTTTTTTTTTTAAATTAACATGATCATATGATAGTGAGACTTATTAGTTTAGGTTTAAAAAATAATTCAAATGATCAAATTAAAAATTTTCAACAAATAATTGATAGATGACGTATGTTTTATGGTCATTTAGTTGCCTTAATCAAATTTTTGTCTATTTCGGATGTTTGTTTTTAATTTCCGAGTTTTCTGCTACTCTTGCAGCATGAAACTTTGTTCGAAATGAATGATTTCGCCCTTATGTCAACGTTGTTCATTAATGTGTATTCGTGTCGTTATTTCAGATTTTTAGTTTGTTTTGAAGAAGTGCCATCGTTCGGTTACCGTTGTTTTTTTTTTACCTGTGTTGTCGGGGCCATTAAAGTGATTTAGAAACTATATCTAATGTTAATCATCGAAAGTCGGAAATTTGAATTGCATAATATAGTGTGTGTTGCTCAAGTTTTTTGATGGGATGAACTGCCCTAAATCTATGGGGTAAATTTCATACATTAAAATATTCAAACTTTATATTTATTTCAGCTAGAAAGTAGTTACATTTTACACAATGAAGTATTTTGGTTAAGAATATTTTACTTTCATTAATACGACTTGTAATCCAAGTGACCTTTTAGTTCTTTCGCATTAGTCAATTCACCATATTTGTAAATCGGTGTTTTGCATCCATCTGCAAAATAATAACTGATTTATTCACGTATCATAGACTTATTTTTCTTTGGCCGCTTACTCTACCGGTGCACCTGACCCATGCCCCCCCCCAGTTATTATTGGAGGAACAAATAATTAATTCACTAGTTCTGTCATTGTGTCTGTTAGATTAATATCTAGTTATCCTAAGACTATGATTATTTCAAACCGTTCGAATACTGATAACCTTTATTTCCCATTGAATTGGAAGTTCGCAACATTCACGTATTGTATGTTGTAAAAACATGCACAAACTATTTCGACTATTCCCGGTATATTTGTATAATTGTCCGTTGGCATTTAACCTCATATTTGTGGTTTGTTGTTCATGTCACGTTAATTTTTATATTGATGTTGTGTATTCAATCACAATAATTATTAAATGATACGACAGAGACGAAATTGGTTTGAAATCATCGGCAATTAACAATAATAAAACCAATAATATATACAACATTTAACATTATTATTCTCTTTTTAGAAATATTAGGAACATGGTAGAGAAAGTACAATGTTTATGAAAATATCCATATTGAAGATCACGTGTACCAGTAAAAAATTGTTAAATTGTTCATTAGTTGATATAAATAGGTAAATGACAATAATCAAAAATTAAAAGTTGCGCAGACATATGCATCAATATTTGTTTGTAGTATTTTTTTATTATTAAATATTAAATTGTTAAATAGTATTAAACATTCTCAAAAATAGCAATTGAGATAAATGTAAGTTGACGAGTATAAGGAATCGGTGAACTTGTCTAACAAACAGAAAAGCTGACTTTCAAAATTCAGATCATGCATGGCAAGAACTGTTTGTGGTATGATTATTGGTTATGTTTGTCCTATTAAAAACATCCGCATATTTGAGTTGTTGAACAATCTATTTCGTTGTAGGAGTAAAGACTGTTTATACTGCTGGTTATATTGTATGATATATCACCATGTCAAACATAACATTATAAATGGTAGCCACTGCTTCTCGTGAACGCACTCGGTATTTAGGTGGTCGGATGACGATTAGTTGACTCAGGGTCGAAATATTGGTCCGAATGGAATAATATTTATAAATGTTTGGCTGTTGCTTCTTTCAGCTAACAAAATACAATAAAGATCCGGTCCAGAGTGTCGGACTATTAAAAGCAAGTCTTTTCGATTGGTCAAAATTTCTCATCCTGAAATGCATTGAATACCTGTCAAAGAACAATCAACTACAATCAATCAATCAATAAAAACTACAAAAATACATCGCTGAGATGAACGGGAAATATCTTTCATATTACGAACCCCGTATTGTGATTTTTTGATATGTTTGAAATCCGTTTTAACCTACATTTGAATGAAACATATCAGTTTCATCTTTGAGTAATTTAGCAAAGAATGTTTTCATACATATAAAAATCTTTAATTATTAAAATAAATCTCAAGATGCATTAAATGTTGCTACTCGGGTGTTAAAACCCTAACAATCAATCATTAAACATGAAATGTAAATCATATTCAAAAGTGGCTATTGCTATTAACTACTTTCTTTTGTGTGATTTGTCAAGTATAAGGAGTAAATGAACTTGCCTAACATGCAGAAGCACTATGCTTAGAAAATGTGACTATTTCAAAATCATTGGAAATTTGTTTATAGGTGTATTTTGTCAAACACCTGCATGTCTAATGTGTTCATCAATCTAATACGCTGTAGAAGTAAGGAATTTAGACTTTAAGTAATTTAATGAGTCATCATGTCATTATATTAAAATAACCATGTTTTTTACAAGTTGAAAATGTGCCTTGAGTGCGAGAGGTCATGGGTTCCATCCCATCCGAGTCACCCTAGAGCTTTAAGATATGGTAGTCTCTGTTTCTTTGCCAAGCACGCGGTATTAAGGGATAGAGTAACGAATTGTTGGCTCGGATTCAGAATAACGTGTCCGACTGAGTTAATATGCCTACTTCCTGTTGTTTCTAATAGCTAGCGTCATAAAGAACAAGAAAAGTAGGAACAACACGACATTAATATGAAAATATATATCATAACTATGTAACAGAGATATACAAATAGGAGATGCGGTACGTATATGATTAGCAATGCGACAATCATCTACCAAAAGTCAAGCAACGTACAAGTAACCTTCTACATAGTATTCAATGATGGGTAAAGAAAGCTGTAAATAGCCCCAAAGAATGAAATGGACAAAATTGGAAAAGTCAAAAAATCGACTTCATCTATAAAAAAAGTAAAATGAATAACAATTAACATAAAAAACGACAACCACTAGACCACAGGCTTCTTCCCTTGGCAGGCACATTTAGAATGTGACGGGTTCAAACTGGTTTGTTAGCGCCCAACCCTCTCCTGGCCTGGGACAGTGTTGGGTAAAAACAAAAATTTACGAATTATAAAAATCAGTCGAATTCGGTTCTAACTCTTAAGATGTTAACATTTTGTTTATATGACCTGGTCTGGGTTTCTCAAGTTCAGAATTTTCTTAAATCCTGTATTGTTCCTAAATCTTCAATTTCAAGTAATCTGATTGGTCGAAACTCGAGTCAGGGAAGGATTTTGATGAAAATCTAAATTTCAGATGTTTTATGAAACCGGACATCTTTATACATATATATTATCGTTTATATTAGACTTTATATACATTATTAAATATTAAATTATTGTTGCTTTCTGAAATGTCATCGTAAGAACAAATTCTTACAAACGATTGCAATCAGGTTTTTTACACCAATGTTATGTATAAAGATCGAAATATACCAACATCTTTATATATATGTCTAAAAGCCTTTTTTCATGATTTATTTGAATTAACCAATTTTGTATCTTGTTTAGTAACAGTTATCGCTCTTTGTATTTAAAAACATATAACTGGTAATATTATAATGAATCAACGGGGGGAATGTAACTTAACAGGTAAAAGTGTACAGATGCGCGGCCCCAAAAAATTTTACCCACCCCATTTATATATTCTGACAATAAAAAACCAACACCCATTCATATATATGTGAAGCATTTATGTTACCCATTCATATATATGCATGGTCTTTATCAGTATCTACCTATCACAGCAGGAAGAACATTGTAGCTAAAGAAATTATCATATCCGAGCTAATTGGATCCCTTCCTGCCTATCAGTCAAGTGTTAATCTTTATTTACTTTGATGATTTTAAGTATGATTAAATTGATGTCAAATCATGTGTAAATATATATGCTATAATTTGTACATTTTAACCCTAATCGCATATACTGCAACTAAATTCCTATTGTTTTCATATATTACCAATCATACAAAGGAGACCAATATGGGCCGCACATCTGTACCTACCCATTGTACTTAAGTTTTACTACACCCCCCCCCCTTGAATAATTATATGTTCTTTAGATATTTTACATAAAATACTTGAATCTTAATACATTGGTTTATTCTTGGTTTTAACAAGTCATATGACTGGAAGTAAAGGATAATGCAAGATTTAAGTACCTGTACATCTACAATTCAGTGCTTACTTCATGTACAATGTATATATGTTTGTCAGAGCAGAATATTTCAGCTATATTAAGACGATGGACATGCAATTGATGATGAAATGAAAAAGGGATGGGACACAAGGGCAATGGGGTCGACAAATTTTGATTGCCACTGGAAAAAGGGAGAGGTGGGTAGGGTCGGGCAATTTAGCCTCCTGTGGCGGAGCCCTGTGGTTCCTACTCCGAGAGAATACCACAGTAACGTTCTTTAAGGTGCGAGGAACGTGGCATCTTTCCCAACACGGTGCACCACTATGGTCTGCGGTCAGGTTTTCCGTATTATAGCCTGACAACCCCAGCATGTAACACGCCAGGGGTACCCCATTCCACCACTTGGGGAACACATCCCAGTTGCTCTGTGGGCAGAGCGCCCTAGCCCCCGGCTAGGGTTCTGACCACTATTTAGTCGCCTTTTTCGACAAGCTTAGCGCTGCCGCAGGCCTATTCTTTTGACACCCGGACCTGCAAGGGGCTGTACAATGTATATAAATTTTATCTAAAAAACGCAACATCAAATGAAAAATCAAGACTGGTTATGTGGTCTGTATCTCATTCTGAATAAGACTGCTACTTCAAGTGTGTGCGTAAGTTTTTGTGCATGTTTATGTGTGAATGTGTACATGCATTATAGGATTACATTGTTTTAGTGCAGTGAAACCTGTCTAAACCGACCCATGAATAAACAGAAACCTGTCTACAACAGACAATTTTTAAGTCCCATTTTGTCAATTTAAATGTATTTTGAACCTGGACGAACCATACAACTGTCCAAACGAACCGACGTCTAGAGTCCGGAAATGGTTCGGTTTAGAGATGTTACGTTGTATTGCGCATGTATATGTATCTATGGTTTTAACGCGTTTCACACAATGCCTTCCGCGAATGTTTTCTTACATGTATACATGAGCTATTCGGTTTTGGCAAATTAAATATTTTATTTGATTTATGTATTTAGATCACATGTACATGTAGGTATGGCATGACGAAAATAAATGTGTAGAATTAAACACAACAATATGTACATATAGTGTATTGATGTTATTGTGGAAGTTTTACACTGGTACGAATTTCGTCAGGTCGAACCGGAACGTCGTCCGGTAATATCTCAACAACTTGTGGCTGAAGTGTTTCGTTTCTATGCATAAATGTATCCGCCTCTGGTCGGTACGACCCCACATGAGAAACGTAACCAGATTTATTTGATTCACCATATTGTCTTGAACCAAATGATTTTCGAAATGAATATCTGTTTTCCTGACTGCTCATATTTCTACTGCTGTCAGCGTTATTACTAACATCTCTTAGATAACGCTGCAAAACTCCGGAGTCATTGGAGTTATTTTGTTCATAACCCATGTCATAATCTGCAGGTGGAATATTTTGTGCCATTTCACTACTTCGTAAAAGATGTGTATAACTATCTCGGTGGCTTCTGTTGTCTGTTTGCGACAAAGACCGGTTAGCGTCATTATTCCTTTGAAAACTATTGTCAGCATTTACATCATCATCAAAGCGTGTCCGATTTAGATAATCTGGGGGAAGTTCGAGTTTAATTGACCCTGTTTCCCCAACATGCTTTTTATGGTTATTTCGTGAGTTCCAGATTCTTACCAAATCTTTTTCTGATATTAGCACGTTTCCCTTTTTAAATCCACTACTCGATTTTGCTCGATTGCTCTGATTTGATTTTCGCCGTCCACCACCATTCGGAACACTTTTACGTTTATCGCCTGAATATTGCATTACAGACATGTGATTATTGCTAAAATTTCCAAAATAATCCTTGTATTTATTTTCTTTGAACACTTCTGCTTTGTTTTCTTTTGTGTCTTTCTTGTCTTCTTTTTGGACGTACTCTGAGGCGTAGCGCACATCAGGTACAATAATAACTTGTTTCTCTATCACTTTTGTTATTTCTGTTCCTTTGTCTTCTTCCTTTGAAATTTTCGTTTGTGTTTCTATTGTTTTTGACTTCCGCTTTTTTGTTTTATATTTATTCTTTTTCTTTGGCTCGTCTGATAAGTAGTAATCGTCATCAAGGAATATCGGCTGAGGCGGATACATATACGGTGCAATATTACCATAGTAATAACTCTCCCATTCCAACCAGTCCTCCGGTGAGTAAGTTATGGGATATGGTTCAACTTCCTGTTTCACTTCTGGAGGATACGTAAAAGTCTTTTGAATCTCTACCTCTTTAACTTCTGGTTTTGGTGTTGGTGGTTCTATAAGAATGTCCGGTATTTTTTCCTGAATCGTCTGTGTAGCCTGAGCCTCGACATGGGGTGTCTGAGTTGAATGAGTCTCTGCTTGAAATGTTTGTGTTGCCTGTGTATCAACAGAAACCGTTTGAGTTGTTGTTTGAAATTTTACGACCGGCTTAACGTGCTCTTCATCTAATATTACCGCATCGATAGGTTCAAACGACGTTTTTTTTACTTCTGTAACGTCAGTATCAATAACTACTGCCTCAATAGGTTCCAAAGACGTTGTTTTAACATCTGTGGTCTGAGTTGCCGATTCAATTTGGAAGTTCCAAATTTCGTTTGATTCAATTACACTAGTTGGGTAATCTATGGTTTGTTCGATGTTGTTTCCTTGGTATGAGGGTCCGGGGTCGACGTGAATGTACTGGGTGATCGCTCGGTTCTGAGGTTTGGGTTTGGATTTCGCATAAAAGTCTATTGATAATGGTTTTCCACCATTCATTTCATAATACCTTACCGAAGTAACGTCGTTGCGTTTTCCAGACAAAACGCTTGGTTGTCCACCGTTCAATTCGTGAAAATTTAGCGACTTTAACCCATTATGATATTCTGAAGATGTGGACTGTCGTGTATCGTTGAATTCGTTGTATTTTACTGACATTCCAGTTTTTTGTTGAGCATGAAAGGAAGCAAACTTTTGATTTGGTTGTGGTATTATATTTCTGTATATTCGGGTAATTGTTGACAAGTGTGCATCATGACCATGACTGAAGAAAACAAATATGATAAGTAGATAAACAAATTTAATAATAAAGAAGAACAATGCAAATATGTATTATTCGTTATAATAACTACTGTTAAAGTAATTTATTTCGTGAATACCAATTTTCGTGGATTCTTGAATTCGTGGTTTTGACGTTTTCAGTAAACCCATCAATGGGAATTTCCTTTTGTTGGAAACAAATTTTTGTACTCTGACTCACAAAATAAAATTGATACCCCACGAACAATAGTACTTTCACAGTATTTTTTTTTTCAATACAAGGCATGGTCAGATGGTAGATTTTTTTTTATCTTTTTCAGGGGTTTAAACCATTAAACCAAAAGTGTAACTGTGTAGGGAAGATTCCATTCTGTATACAAATAACAGCCTTCACGTTTATGTGATGTCATCAGAGTTAGTAAAGTGTGTCATTTCCAAATTAATACATTTAAATGATTCCAGTTTAAAATGATATGAAAAATACTAGAATATGGGAGCATTTTGAATCGACTACGATATTAGCAAATGAATGCATGGTGACGTGCTTTGCTAAATTTGTCTATCGAAACTTCAAGACACGTTGACAACTATTCCATGATACATACAAGTTACATTTCTTTCCCCCAGACATAAATTCGTATCAAAACTAGATATATGTGTTAAGCACGGCGTAAAAGGATGTTTGCCCAGCTCCCCCATTGTAAAGGGGCATTTTAAATCAGTTTCTACGGCTCCGTGATTTTTTAAAAAAAAAATTTTTGAGTGGCGGCATAATAAGATATGGAACTAGGGAACTGTAAATCAAAGTAAGGGCTTTTTCCAAAGTCAGGAAACCGTTAGGTATTTACATATATATATTTATATCTTTGAATATTGACGTGTACAAAATAACCATGCAAAGTACTATATATCTAGATATAAGAGTCCTGCCTGACACCATAGAAGAAACAGATTGAGGAGTACATTTTTCTTACCTCGGTCTTTGTCGGGCTTTGAAAATATTCCGAGGCCGTAAAACTCGAAGAATACGTGTTTTTTCCTCGCTGTGTCTACAAAAACACAAACAGTAAAACCGTGTTTAGTATAAGATTAACATGGTTTCTTCAATCTGGCTGTTTTGCTTTATACAAGGAATTGTACAAAAACAAAATAAAAACCAGTCAATTGTCAATTTTTGTCTTACAAGATTATAAATGTGGCTAATTATGCATGGATGGTGCTTGCAATTTCAGATTACAGCCACGTAATCAAGAATAGTTAAAAACACGTTCTACCAATTTGAATTGAGAGCCAGGCAAAATTCATATGCGAATTAAAACACTTGCTTTTAAACTGCATCTTATTGATACTACTTGCGGACAAACCTTCGTTACTGAAAAGTGAATGTTAATGATGAGAAAAGGGTTTTCACGGGAACAAAATATATCTGAAAAGATTTTTGGAAGGAAATGCAAAAGTGTACTGTATGTTTTTATGCTTCTTGTGTACCTGTTGCAACAACCGCAAACATTTTCTCCTCTGCGGTAGCTGAGAAACAAACATAAACCAATTATCACCAGAATTATCAGGACAAAAGCAGCGACTGTACAGCCAATAATTACATAAGCGACGTCGTTCTCTGTAAAAGAGATCATAACACTTATATTTGTTGAATTTATAAAGAGCTTGCTTGGATAAATCCTGCAATACAAAATATTCATATTCATATTGTTGTCATTTTTGCAATATGGCATTTGCTGTCTCTGATTTCATTCTATTTAAGGTTCTGACTATGCTTTCCAGTTATCAGTTAAGAGAAAATATTAGTCTTAATATTTAAAAAGTTCTCAAAAGTGATTACATTGAAGTTGTCTTTCTTTAATTTGTTCATAAAATGCGAGGTAAATTTGACATTATCTGTACAAATCTAGTTGAACACGTTTTGCGTGAAATGGTGCATTTTACTCGTTTTAATTCCTACTGAGCGTGTTCAGAAATGTAACATAAGTTGATTTACTAAGAGCGAATAATAATTATAGAAAACAACATGTATAGTTAAAACATAGATGCAAACCGGATATTTGGAACTCGGTTATCTGAAAACCGACAACAAAATCGTAACCAAGAACACTTACAAAGTAACATTGAAATACCGAACATGCTTACATACAGAAATGCATACCGGCCATGTTGGAAATATTTAATACATACCGACCATGTTGGAATGTTTCTCACCAAATCGAAATGAAATTATTCATCTATCTGCAACGCAACGGCTGATGATGCGACTTCTCCTCTGGGAAACGCCGTGTAATTGTATTTTAATAGAAAATATACGTTGCGTGTCTAGGCGGATTTGTTGGCAGTAAATTGAGAAATATATATTACATCTTTCTTCATTCAGAAATTGATCATTTTAAAACCATATCCCATGTAACTCATTTATGGATGAATAAACATACAAATGGAAAACAATTTGTGAACTCCCACCCAATTTTTTCCACTTTATGACTTTTAAATCCATCTGTATGAGTAAAGGTGTCACACTCCTATATCAAAGGCTTTTTTCTTTAGTTTCCGTTTTTATTGTATTGATAGTTGTAAGAATCGGGCTAAACTAACATTATCATGGTGTGCATCTAAACTACATATATACTTTTTGCGGTGTATTATTTTTTTACGAATTTGACGATCAGTTATTAAGAGTAATCAAGGGAACCAAGGTTATAGTGGTAATCAAAAGAATGTAATCCAGGGAGAATGACCAGACATGGAAAACAGACACACACACAACAAAGAACATAAAGTAACTAAAATCATACATACAAAGTAACAAAAGTAAAGTATTATTTGTAGATATATTTATATCTACATTATTCGAACTTAAATACTCGCGATAATCACTAATCGCGAAATTTAATAAATAAGCAGTAATTCTTCCATTCAGAAAAAATATTAGAATCAGTCTCGTCATCTCTTAATTGCTAAATAACTCGGACAATACTCTTTGGACATGTTATTCATTTATGATTTGGTGTTTCCTTTTTGTCTTATTTTTTTGTCATAAACATTTTTGTCATAATATTTGGATTATGAATATGAGTGATATATTCTCCATTTAATTACAATGTTTTATTTATTGCCTAATTCTTAATAACAACAATATCAAACAGTTTATTTTTTTTTTAAATATTAAAAGTATCCATGCACATAAACTAAGTAGCTAAATAGAAGGGTCACACCAAAAATTGAAGGCGTTTCCGGTACGCCCTGCATTTGTTTACTATTGACAAATACAACTATCTTAATTTGATGTCATTTTGAACTTATCAATTGAACCATATGTATACATTAATTTTTCCTTTCTGTTATGAATGAAAAGATTGTAAATGTGAATTTTACGCTGTTTGGACATTTGGCCTCCCGCATTAGACGGTACGTAACGATGAATATGCAAAATTAGAATTCCATACAATAGATAACGAGCATGAGATAAAACATTGTAATAAACTACTTCACCTACATTGCCAAATGCACTTCCTATGGAATCAAAGGTCTTGTACGTAACAATGGGGCAGATGGTTAGTAGCATTACATGGCTTTGACAATATTTGGTAAGGCTTAAAGTTTGGCTTCCATGACAACCGGGGGACAAATGTACACGAAAACGCATCTGATAAAGTTACATTGTATATATTTAAGTAGCATTCAAGCTAAGAATTATGCAAAATGTGATTCATAGGTAGAAAGACTACGTATTTTTATTTTCGATATTTTGTTTGAATTGCCACTGTAAACAGAAACTAACATTCAGCTGTCCACGTTACCTATGTTCTTAGGAGATACAAAATTATATAGAATGCACTGTAGAATACAATAGAATGTTTTGGATTTGCAATATTGATTATCTCTCAAGAGCAGGCAGATTTGAATGAATAATTACACATTTCATAGTATAAACCCACAAAACAAATTTATTACAAAACTAAAAGTATGTAGCTTTTGGGATTTTATCACATCTTTCAGATCTCGCATGATTCTTACCAAGACTACTACTAAAGTATTTTTTTTTTTTTTTTTTTTTTTTTTATTTAAATGTTGTCCAAAGATTTGTACATAATCAATACTGACAGTGTGGCAAAACACTAAATATAAGCAGGGTTTCTATGGATACAAAACTCAATGGTATAAAAATGTAAACCCTGTTACAATATTTATTGATAAGATAAAATATCTTTGTCCAATAATGTAATTATTGTCAATTTAGCTCATATTTCATTATAAAGAGCATTTTTAATGTTTGACGAAGACTTTTTATGCAGGCAGTTTCTTTAATATATCTACCGTTACATATTTACAAAACAGTCTAAGTATAACACCGGTTAATGTAATATTTACTATTTAAGATGTTCTGACTAAAATGTTTTTTGATGTTTGGTGATTAATAAAATGATTTTTGGTGATTAATAAAATATAAAACCGTTGCAATGAGTTTAATTTTGCGCTCTTAAATGTGTAAAATGAATAAAACATATACTAACTTATAAATGTACACAAAAAGAAACATCTAAATGAGTATAATATAACGATTAAATAGCATTATATGGTTCTGTCTGCCTAAAATAAGGTATATGGTTCTGTCTGCCTAAAATAAGGCATAATGTGTATCAGCATTTGTTCAGTTATCGTTTGCAAAGTGGTGGTATACAGTGATACGGGTGTATGTCATTCCGTCGATACATCAGTCTGTTTTTACTTCGTTACTCGGAGTCTACCATTCTAGTATATATACCTTCTATACAACTGATTAGGACTTTCACGTAATCTTTATAAAACATTGTAGACGTACCTCGCTATATTAGATTTTAAGTAGCTGTCTTTGTAGAATCATGCAAAATCTGAAAATGGGTGATACACTCAAAAAAGGCTACCTATTTTTATTTTTGTAGCTAAGTTGTTTCATGGGTCTATACTATGAAATGTGTAATTATTCATGCAAATCTACATGATCTTAGTAGATAATCAACATAAAAAAATCCAATAGATTTATTTTAATTGTATTGAGTGTCATTTACAGAGTTATCCCCCTGAATTTTGAAATCTACAGTGCATTCCATATCATTTTTATCTCCTAAGAGCACGGGTTATATGAAAAACTGAATGTTAATTTCTGTTTACCATGGCAACTCAAATAAAATATCAAAATAAATATATGTGGACTCTTTCCCCGTGAATCACAATTGCACGATTCTTAGCTTGAGTGCTACTTATTTATTCTTAATCTCAAATATCAAATCATTTCTGTCTTACCTTGAAACGCGGATGGGGTCCAGGTGCATCATTTTAATAAGCATTGCTCACAATTTTTCTTATTTATTTTTAATGCTGGTAATTTTCGATGTTTTCAAAAGACTTGTTTACCCATCTCTACAAAAATAATATATACAGGGTTTTTTGACAAAATATTGGTATTCAAAGCTTTATTCAAAGGCAGACCACGAAAGCTATAAACGGTTGTTCTAATCTAGTTGTTTATGAAAGGGGTGACTAGTCTACTTCACGCTCATTTAAGTCCAAATTTGAAAAATAATCACAAGATTTTCAATCGACCCCCCCCCCCTCTGTTTTATCTCTGTTCCACATTTTTAAAGTAGGATAAAGACAAAATTAGAAAGTTAGTATATCTTGTATTTCATCCAGGTGTTCAATGGTGTTATAGGGTTATTCAAACTATTTAACAAGTAATATCATTAGCAATCAATACATCACACAACCCATATATGATGATAATTCTGAAGTATACAATTACATTAAATTGACTTGACTTTAGTAACCTTAGGTTAAGGTGATGGAATCTGAAGTTGAGTTGTATCTATTTCGATTAACATTTGTATAACATTTATTTTTATTTTCTTTTTTCTTTGTTACAAAAATATGACCCCAGTTTTCTTTTTAGATTATCTATTCGTTTTATTGTTATACCTTCATGTATTAGTGAAACACAATAAGTACATTTATCTTCAAAACAATCTGTCGAAATTCTTTCACGTGTGTTACTTACTCATTACGTTTATATCATGTATATTTTTCATGAAGAATGTACAAAAAGAAACTGTCATGCATAATCTGAAAAAGATCATTTGAAAATGAGCACGTTGTAAAGGGGGTAACGACTGTAACGCCTTATTTAGTGCATCTGTTTTGTTTTGTTTTGTTTTGTGTGTGTGTTTTTTTTTTATTTAAGAAATACGATACATGATCTTTAACAACCATATTTAGACCTACACAGGCAAAATTATTGCACATGATTTTCACACGAATTTCATATGATTTTCACATAGTTTTATGGTTGTCATCATGAACTCGTGGATCGTTATGGTGTATCCATCTGCACCATGAAAACTGATTTATTCAATTCAACGTATCATAATTTTCCTTTTCTTGTTTGTCTACCCCGGACTTGACTTTTATGAGCAATTCGTCAGGTGTTTCTAGAAAAACAGACGACACTTTCCCTACCGGTGCACCTGGTCCATGCTCCCAGTTTTTAGTGGAGTCCGAGTTGCTCATTTGCTTTTGTTACTTTGTATGTATGATTTTAGTTACTTTATGTTCTTTGTTGTGTATGTCTGTTTTCCATGTCTGGTCTTTGTCTATGAATTACATTCTTTTGATTACCGCCATTACCTTGGTACCCTTGATTACTCTTTCATCCAATCGAGCAAATAAATTAGCCGAAATGTTTACTGAATCGGCCATTTCCTACTTAACATTCACTGAAAACTCTTGAAAAATTTAATATCAGTAGTTTTAAGAGTTTCAGTGCCTTTTCAGTGAAAATTCAGTGCAAATTCCGTATCTGTCGTTAAGAGTTGTCAAGAGCAATTTCAGTAAATTCAGTAGCTTCACTTAACATCGATTCAGTAGTGTTAAGAGTGTGTAAAGAGTGTTCAGTATTTTCTGTCAATGGAAAACAAGTATATGTCTAGTATTGTTAAGTGCACACAATTTCAACAGACTAACATTATATTTATACTAGAATTATATATTAAATCAGATTGAGTTACCTTCCTTAAATTAGATTTATTTTAAAGTATAGTCACCAATGGTTTCGTAAGAACGGCTAAATTTGATGGACTCTTAATCATAATTATTTTTCTTATTTTCTTTATCACAGTAAGATAAATAAATATAAATTAATTAATTAATTAATTATTTAATTAATATATGAGGAAAAAATTATTATCATTTATTAGTAATAAAATTATTAAAATTGTAATTTAGGGATGAATATAAAATATTTATGAGAAAAAAAAACAATTGAGCTAAATGAATAATTTGAAATGCCAACAGCTCCGTAGACTTGTGGAAGCCTATGATAATAAAATCTATAAAAATAAATCAGTAGTTGTTTTTTTTTTTACAAGAGAGCTGAATTTTTTTTATTAAGTCATTTTGAAACGTTACATCAGATGTTTATTATTTTAAATCAAATGGGCATATGACAATATATATATAAAATGGATTATTTTAACAGAAAATTATAGAATAAGGTTACATTTACTTGGTTGTTATCGACCTCCTAGCATAAATACAAATTTAAGGCAAAATAAATTCCATAAGTAAAAAAAATTTGCTTGTCTTATATGAATGTGAAAAAGGTGTGTGAGAAACTCGGCCAAACTTATAAAGTGTGCTATTTAGATGTTCTTTATTTCAAAACGCGATTCATCTTAACCTGAATAATTCAGTCGTTATATTCCACTCACTATCGATCGCTACATTAATTTTGTTCAAAGATCGTGAGTCGGAGAGAATCGATGACGGTGAGGGCTTGAATTATTTGAGATAGATTCACTCCCGTATTAATTATATCAGTGAACATGCCCAGGGGACACATTTGCGTATATAAGGGACAGGCGGTACTATAAACAAACGTGTCAACTCTCCATTAATTAATTAACAACCCTGTTGACTATTCTCACGATGATATTAAATATACCGAAGCACCTTCCTTTATCTAAATGATAAAAAGAAGAAAAAAAAAACATTGAAAATGCCTAGACATACTGTTTTTTTTATTTTTTTGTTTTTTTTTTTTTGTTTTTTTTTTGTTTTTTTTTGTTTTTTTTTTGTTTTTTTTTTGTTATGTCTTGTTTTTTGTTTGTATTTTTTTCGTGGATCATAAAGGTGTGAAGGCATCCACTTAGTTAATCTAATGCATTTTCCCCAGTCAAGTCTGAATGTGAAGTTGTGTTTCTTTATCAAACGAAAATAAGTTCTCAAAATGTAAATACTTTCCGCGAAATCTCAATATACCTATTGCTTTAATCTCATAAGAGATTAACATGGTGACGTATGAAATGATATGTTATACCATAGACCTCTAATTTTGTTACAGATCTATGGTGATATATTATGTTCCTATAAAAAGATTAGTCTTGAAAAAATTAGTTTTTATTATTGTGTTTTTTATGTTGTGTGTGTTTCATTTATTTTTTTAAATAATATAAAATATGAAAGAAATGAGTAGGTTACAGTCCAGAATAATCATATTTTTAAGTAAACAAATACTATCAACTCCATATATTTCAGGCCTTAAAAAAATACGAGAGATGAGAGATGCGTCCTCAAATGTAGCAGAAGAAAGGGAGTACGTACGAACGGAAGGACGGACACCCCATCACTGTATTGCCCCACTTTGCAAGTTGGGGCATAAAAACGATCTATAAACATCTGACCATTTACTAATTGGTTTAACTTCTCAAGGCAGAAAGAACCAGAACGACGTTACCAATCGAACAGACCCTGCTCTGAACTAGTCGTACAGTCAAAATAAAGGAAGTTGACAATCTCGCTTGAACCGAAAACAATACATGTATTGTGCCTGGCTAGGTTGGCAGAAGGAACAAGAACGACATAACCAATCGAACAGACCCTGCTTTGAACTAGTCATACAGTCAAAATCAAGGAGGTTGAGACTCGGTATTTGTAAAGATGTGTAACATACAAGTTTTACGGGATGCGTATTCAAAAGCTGTAGCGGATATTTCACGTGTGATGTTCAGATGCAAAACTTCGCATGTTGGAATTGTTAACAGTCAACAGCAAAACCGATCATTCTAATCATCTGAAATGTAAGCGGACTGCTTCTATGGTTTATAAGCTTTTCATTTTTAAAACGGTAGTTCAGGTGAACTACTAAGATTTTAAGCGAACATGCCTTTTGTGTTTACTGGTGTCATACAAGAGTTAGTAACACGGGAGTATAGAGGTTAAAGATGTCTTACATAGTACAGATATTGATTATTAATATATTAAAAGGGACTTCGTGTACATACATGTACCTGTGTAATGAATTGTTAACGTGACGCTGATGCACATTTTTATTAAACTGTGTTTCTATATATATATATATGAGTTTTTATCATATTACACGTATGTTTTATGTCTAAATTTAAGGCGATCATTTAACGATTAAGTCAACATATTATAATCAAAGTACTCATGTACTGAGTCAATTTATATCGATCGTTTTAATTTTTACGCCTCAAATTATCGTCAAATCGCAAAAATATTGGATAAAAGCAGGGATAAAAGGAAAGTTCAGGAATCGAATCCAAACGTTTAACTAAACACAAGCCTATGTTGTAAACGGTTAATATTGAACTGTTTGAGTTATTTTTCAATTCACAATTTTGATTACATGTACGAAGGACATTTAATGAACACAAAAGAAAATTCGTGATACATCGTAGCAGCGCGCCGGTTTGCGAAATATTTAGGTTCGATGATCGTTTACATGAAACACATATATGAATTCACACAACACATTCAACATACTGCACAATTGGACTACAAACTACTAGTTGCCCTTTTCATATTTATAAATTTTCAAGTCGAAATTCAACATAAAGATCTCCAGGTCGGAACTATTTGTCAAATCATTCAAATTTCAGCCAGAATCATAGAAATAAAGCATGCCCTTAGATACATGTCTTTCTCAGCTAGCTACATGTCTCAGTTGATAAGCCATATGTAAACGTAAGGAAAGTATATCTTAATCACAATCATCGGTCGACCTACTCTCAGACCGATAAAGTGGACGACACGTGGGGTCTAGGATTAGGTCAACGGCAATGTTACGGGAATCATACTCCGGTAAATATACAAGAATGCACTACATACAAACGCGCTAAATAATTATGCATGTGAACGATACATGTGATGTACAACACCTCCGTAGCCAGTTGTTTCAAAGGCTGGGTTCCGCTACCAACATCCGTTGGGTATCTACAAACAGCCACGTATACCCCCTAACCCAGGTAAGGGGCGGACGTGAGAAATCCGAAAAATCGTTGAAGACTAAAAGGTTCTTACATGAGTATTTATTGAAGGTCTTAGATCGCTTCCGCGACTGTGAAAAATTCTAAATTGACGTCCTTAACAGGTTTTGAGACCATTACTATGATTGATTTTCGAGAATGTAGGACGGAAAGTCACAGGACAAAAAGTCACAAGACAAAAAGTCACGGACAAAAAGTTACGGACAAAAAGTGACGAACGAAAAGTCACAGGATAAAAAGTCACAGTGGAAATTGAGGACAAAAAGTCACAGGACAAAAAGCCACAAATCATAAAATGTTGATAATTTTTAAGGCAAATATGAAATAGAAATATTTAATATTTAATTTTTGGGGGGAATAATTTTTAGTTTTGTATTTTTTTTCTTCAATTATTGTAAAATAATAAGAGTTTTGCTAAAGTTTACAGGCAAATATTTAATTTTTATGAAAACGGTATTAAGATTGTTTTGAAGTATTATTTTTTTTCTTTTTTGTTGGATATACATTTGTAGAAGTGAAATTTCCAGTAGTTTTTTTATGACCAATGAATGTGCTACAAAATCTGTATGACTTGATAGGAGGTGCATAGTGAAAGTTGTGAGTTTTGTTTGACCAATAAATGTGTGATTTTAAAGATGTATGGCTTCCAAGGAAATGCATGAACATCTGGACAGACCTGCATGTACTAATTAAAACAATTATATAATTGCTAAATAAACAATTTGGGGGTGATAGTAATTAGTTTTTACAACATTTAACAATTTATATTCAGTGGGATAATTTATGGCTTCTCTAGAAAGGAAAACAATACAGAGGAGACAGCTAACTTTCATTTTTTCCAAAAATATATCTCTGTCCATGGTAGGGCTTTTATGAGTAAATGTCTGGCTTTTTGCAAACTTGGCATAAAAAGGACAGGCTTTGTTGCCTCGTCATTCAGTTCCAAATGGAGATCCTAAAGAGCAACAAAGGCGGTTCAACGCTTTGCTTTGAAGGTTACACCTACACAAGACATGCTTTACGCAAGACCAAGTTTCTTACTAAATAGACTTTCAACAGTGTTTGCTAAAACAGTGACAATAGTGAAAATGAACTCATGTGTTTAAACAAAATGCTCAAAGTGATATTGTGTGTTTACAGAAAACCTTGCAAAACTTTTTATTTATTGACTTTCTATGCTTATATTGTTGTTTGTTTATTGTTTTGTATAAAATGTCTATGGTGCTATATAAAATATTGTGACTTTTTGTCCTATACATGATTTGTGACTTTTTGTCCTGTGACTTTATGTCCTGTGACTTTCCGTCCGTTTACCATTTTCGATTGCCAAATGAGCAGCACGCGACTTATTCGGCGTGGCTTGTTTGTTTGTAAATTACTGTCCAATTTAATCATGAAAACAAAGACACGTATCGTTCCGATGTGTATCAGCTGTCTTCATTCCTTTCAGTAGCGTGCATGGACATCAAATTTATATTTAATATTTTATATAGATATTAAACATTATGTTTTAGAAAGACTATAATAAACAATTGTTAATGAATGGAACATTGTACCTGTCAGTGTGTGAATACTATGATCTTATAATGCAAACGACCATTGCCTTATCTAACAACGGTCTACTTAATTCGCCCTTTACTTCATTATAATAATATTACAAAGCAAAGTTTCACTAACGACCATTTCGACTGATATAGCTAACGTGAATTGTACAATGATAAAATGGAACGAGTGACAAGACAAAAACAATTATAGGTTATATAACCCTACATTATAAGTATGCAGGAATTAAAACTTACTGTTTTTTTGTTTTTGTTTTGTTTTTTCAAAACTGAATATTAATTAATGATACAGTATTTTTATAACAAAGATGTGCGACGGGAATGAGTCAAAACTATGTGACACAGGTGTTACGTGTAATTGGGTAATTTATTAGGCCTTAGTTTTGGAAAGTGACATTACACAGCAAAATTACGTTTAGGAAAATACATACACATGTGTACTAGAATAATTTAAGCGAGTGTACAGGTTATTGCTCTATATTCTTGCAAGTCAATCATTAAAACGAAGACAGACAAATGAATGGAAAAAAAATCCGATTTTGATAAAGAACATTTTAGTATACAAGTAAGTATACAACTGGAGTTGCTGTTATAGTAGTATACCATTTTATACACAAAAATATGAAGAAAAACCCTTGTCAGACCCACCCACCCCCAATATTAAAGTGCCCATCCCCCGCAATTAAAATTAGTAGGTTTTTAGAAGATGGGATTATTATGTGAATAATCACACTTCATAAAACAGAACACCAGTACGCATGCGTTGTACGGATTATAGTTTGAAATCTGTATGTACTACATGTACATGCAACGGTGTAATTTGTAACAGGGTATAAACCCAAATGCTTTCACATCTAATTGCAATTAGAAATAACATGCAGTTCAATCTCTAATATAGATCAAGAACAAGAATTGATTTTTAAATCAATCAATAAATAAAAAAGTACAATTTTAAACCCACTTATTGAGTATGGTAACTGTGCAAGAATTAAAACCACATTTGAAGTGTAGAAATGTGCATTTCTAGATCCAAGATCTCTATTTGGTGTTATATATGTATGACAACGTTAAATCTTAAATCTTTTTAAAATTAAACATTAAATAATTGTGCAGTATATTTTTATAACACAGGTGAGCGACGAGGACATGAATTTAAACCATGTGACACGCGTGTTAATTGGAGAATATATTAGGCTATATTTTCGACAGTGACGTTACACGGCATGATTACGTTTAGTAAAATTCATATACAAGTGTACCAGAATAAATTAACCGATTGTACATGTTATTGCTCTATATTCTTTTTTTCAAATAAAAACGAAGACAGACAATTATCTGAAAAAGTCTCCGTTTTTTATCATTTTAGTATACAAGTAGGTGTTTTATGACAGTTTTAAATTATTAAATTTACCTTATTTCACAAAAATGTACTGACCATTAAAAAAAAACAATAGAAAGTATGCATTTATAGTTGTGGTTGTATGTAGGAGTTTGATATACGCCTTATTGACTTAGATTTACTGATTCGTGCACAAGCCATATATTAAACCAGCCTGACTGGGGTCGGATTGTATTTTCCGAGGGTTACATACATCAGAAAACCAAGATTGGTAGCTCGTTTTTTTCATTTTTTTTATTTGTTTAATATTGAAATATGACTCAATCACGATAAATCAGCACGCAATTTTGTAAAAGAACAAATATACCAGTTGGGCAAAGAACTTTTAAGACGTGCGACACACGATGAGTTGAGGACGAGATCTACTTCATTATTCATTGTCCAATACTCACACACTTTTTGCTTCATTAAAACTTCACAACCCTCCCCCGTTTTATGACTTACGCCTTTTAGTTTCGCTCATTCTAATTTTATATCAACTATGTAGACAGCTTGGTTTTCATTTAAGTTCTGAAAGATGTGTGATTGTTCAAATGTATATCTTATAACATGTACCATAACGACTTCATATTTAAATACGACCACAGAAAGCAAATTTTAGGTGACGAAGAAATGTTAATTAGTGCAATGGAAATACCTAAGTATACGAAATATCACAAGATACAATATAGTCTTAAAATATACATGTATATCTATGTCTCTGTCTATATATAAATATAATGTGATCCTATGCTTGCAAGGAGGAAACCTACAGATATTTTCTGTCTATAAAAAGGCAATTTTAAATGTATGTGTAGTATTTGTCCATGAGCATTAGACGATTATCTTGGTATATTATATAGTGCAATACACACACCAGGGATTCAATCATTTTGCATAGCTAACTGCGTTTGGTTAAATTTATTACTATCATTCATTCTAATTAATGTAGTTCTATCTAGAGCCACATTTGTAAATATTTGAACTAAATTTAATAACCACAATTAGGATCTTAAATAGATACTTGATAGAACCAGTTCAGGTAACTTAAACTAAAACGCACTTATATGATAAATGTACAAGGTGGCAGGGTTCCTCGGAGAACCACAAACAGAAACTCAAATTAAAAAAAAAAGTTATTAAAAATCATTTTAAATTAAAGTGGGCTCAACACAAGATTATAATTAATTAATCTTAATAATATTGTAACCTTTGTATTGCAGGTCTGGTGATATTTTAATAAGACCTGTAAGGCTTTATTATTGATATAGTTGGCGGCTTCTTTCATCTTCGCACGGTTCCTGAAACATGTTAAAAACAAAATCGACTCCATAAATTCAGTACGCAAAATGAATTGACATTAAATAATTCAATTCGGACATTTCGAAACAGTACATGTACATGTACAGTTACGATTTAATACGTCTAGTTAACGTTTGAAATAAATCGGCATTTTTGTTGGAAAATCGAAACCATGATATTGTAATTTACATAAATTACTTACATTATCTTAAATGACTGCACGCGGAATATTTTAAAGATTATTCGGCATTACAATAAAATTACAATTAAGCCAAAACAAAAATTGATAGAATTAAAAATACAAAAAAAAATAAATAAATAAATAAAATAAAATAAAAAACAAACAAACAAACAAACAAACACAAAAACAAAATTTTAACAAGTTGTTTGTGTAGCTGGCATATGTAACTTTGCATGCTTGTACATTATGTACTATTTAATTGGGGGTCAAAAGGAGATAACAAAGCTATTATTTTCTTACACTGAATCATACTGAACAGGCTCTTGTTTCATAATGAACTCAATCGCTGAATATTACTGAACAGCTACTGAACATACTGAATTTACTTTGAAGGGGATCACTGAACACACTGAACACGACCCGGCAAAACGCACTGAATTTGCACTGAATAACTGAATTATACTAAACGATTTTATGTTCAGTAAATTTTGTGTATGTTCAGTGCATTGTGGCCGTTTCAGTAAAAATATGGCCTACTAGTGAAACTTTGTGACAGAGTTCACGTGAAATTCGGGTGAATCGAGCATTGATGTGAAAATCACGAAAATTATTCACATGCAATTCGTGTCAGGGGCATTGCACGTGAAAATCACGTGTAATTTACGTTAGGTTCAAGCGAAGTTCCCGTGAATTTCACGCAGATCTCGATCGACATGAATTTCACGTGAAAAATATTTGCCTGTGTATTATTGAATGTTTTAACAGCTTTCAATATCAAATTTACTATACATCACAAACAATTCAGTAGTCTAGTTAGGCGATGATTGATATCGCTACTTAGTTGTACATCTTGAAGTCGAGACTAAATATGCAAGAAAGTATAATAAACAAATATGTGGTCAAATTTTGAAATCATTTCATACATGTAAACAATGCATATACTGAATATTACATGTCACGCGGGTGATATAGATCGAGGCGTTACAGATTTGACATGTCAGGTTAATTATGACATATATTTAACTATACTATCATGTGTGTTCTGTGTAGGGGTGCGATATAGGCTTTGCGATATAGGCTGTGTGATATAGGCTGTGCGATATTGGTCTAGGAGTAGGTTTTAGGGTATGCGACATAGGGTTAAAGAAATAGGGTTTAAATGAACTCTTAATTATGCATATACAAAAAGGTCTATTTTAAGCTAAATATATGATATCATAGAATACTAAACACGTAACATTTCATTATCAGTGTTGAATGCTGGAAAGTATATCACATACGTAATTTTCATATACACACTTTGTATTTGAGATATAATAAACATGAAAAGTTCTGTTTATTATAACATTCAAATTGTCAAAGGAGTAAATAAGATTATATAAGTATCTGCTGCATTTTTTTTTCTAATTTAATGATTATAAAGTAGAAAGCACATGTATCGCCCAACAATATACTACAAAAAGCACGCCCCATAGCTTCTCCAATTTTGTACTAGCCAATAAAGAAAACGATACAAAATTGAATTTGTCGATATATATATTTTTTTTGATTTGCAGGTTTTATAGCAATTTATTTCAGGAAATAAGACCAAAACGTACCAGTTAATCCAATTTCAACAAATGTTCTGGAAAGGATAAAAAGAAAATTCCGGAATGTTATTTTCCACCTGGTCAGACTTCGACGTTATTCAACAAAGATTTAGATTTTTTGGTGACAATATCTGCATCTAATTACACAGGCAAATATTTTTCACATGAAATTCGTGTTAATCGAGCTTCACATAAAATTCACATGAACTTCACATGAAATTAACGTGATTTTCATGTGCAATTCACTTAACACGAATTGCATGTGAACAATTGACGTGAATTTTACGTGAAGGCTCGATTCACTCGAATTTCACGTGAACTCTGTCACAAAGTTTATTTGCTCAATTCGGGTGAAAATCATGTGAAATAATTTTGCCTGTGTAATAGTGAAAAAACAATAAAATATTTGGACCTGAATCTGAGCTTGAACATACATAGGATGGATTCGTTGTGTGAAAATCACGTGAAATAATTTTTCCTGTGTACTATAAGTTATATTTATAGCTAACAAACGTTATTGACCTTGTAGTAAAGTTTAGGAGCTTTGTTAATATTTTCCGTTTTCCACAGAAGCTTTTTAATGTAACAAATATGATTTTGATAAATACAGCCTTGATAATCCAATCAGTACTTCAAAGAATTTAAATATAGCAGTCACGAAGAATGACTTTATTCAAAAATGTTCAATACCATATCAAACATTATATAACAACACTTGAAAATTATGTAAATGAATTCAAGTTGTCCGTCACCTGGAAATGTTTACCACAAGAATGCATTTTAGGATCAAAATATCGTGAGCCAAAACGACGACATTGACATTTTAAAAAAATACAAGGCAAAGGGTCGAACAAGAGCATAAAGCGGAGGACGACACCATTTCCGTTTGGGTAAAATCTAAAATATCTCTTATAAAAAAAATCAATGTTCTTCGAAGATATATTAACTCTGAGGCAACGTCTGTCATTCTTTTAAACCCAAAATACTCTCATCCCGGGACACTAGGTCTTAACATCCATTTGTTTTCTTTTAAGTGGGAATTAGTGGTGCCCTTAGAAATTCTATATATACAGCTACTTGGTTCCCTTGATTACTCTACAGCAATTTCGAAATATGAAATTATTTAATGTTATATTCATTTGCAATTTCTACAAAAGATTACACAAACTTCCTTCCTTTTTTTGAATACCCCAGCTTAAGGAGGGTGAAGTAGGGTAAGGGCATTACTCTTGCAATCGGTGATGTGTTGGTATCATATTCAATTTCACCAAAGCCTATCAAGCTTTCATTATAAACAGAATGAACTCAATCAAAGTTACGTTGATATTTATATTAAATTGATGTAAAATGCTGAATACAAACGTTCCAATGATTTGTAAGAGTTGAGTCCCTTACCTTAGGTCTGCCTCATTAAGTGCCTATACAAACAGTGTTTCAATTCAATATATATCAAGTGTACCACCTAACACCTTTCTAAGCTGTCCACTTCCATCATGACAGATGTGAAACATGATATAAGATTGTATTTGTATCTCTGACAGTTTTTGTGTTATGTTTTATTCCGGCCAAAATATTTCAAATGCTTATCTATACTACTAAAGGAAGAGACTGATTTCTTTGAGCTGCAACTCCTCTGAAACCATACAATGTCGAATATATATGTGATATGAGGTATAAATGTAGTGTCGTGCCAATTCATTTTAAGTTTTTTGTTTTGTTTTGTTTTGTTTTGTTTTTTTTTTTTGGGGGGGGGGGTTTAACGTCCGAGCAGCAATATTTCAGCTATATTCAGACGATGAACATGAAAAGGATGATAAAATGAACATGAAATGAAAGAAAAAGGATGGGACACAAGGATAATAGGGTCGACAAATTTTGATTGCCACTGGAAAAAGGGGGGGTAAGGTCGGGCAATTTAGCCTCCTGTGGCGGAGCGCAAAGGTTCCTTCTCCAATCGAATACCATAGCAGGTTTCTTTAACGTGCGAGGAACGTGGCATCTTTCCCAACACGGTGCACCACTATGGTTTGCGGTCAGGTTTTCCGTATTATAGCCTGACAACCCCAGCATGTAACACGCCAGGGGTACCCCATTCCACCACCTGGGGCACACATCCCAGTTGCTCTGTGGGCAGAGCGCCTAGCCCCCGTCTAGGTTTCTGAGCACTATTTAGTCGCCTTATACGACAAGCTTAGCGCTGCTGCAGGCCTATTCTTTTAACACCCGGACCTGCATGGGGTTCATTTTAAGTACCAACCCATGTAATAACAAAACCTAATAAAATATTCAGTAGTCAAAAGGAAAGTTCGTTTAACAGATGGCAATATAAGGGTTCGAACCGGAAAATTTAACCCACCGCAACGGCCCTGGCCTAGTACAGTTATTTCAAAATGAAAGTGATTTCAACCTGGTTTTATAGCGCGCTAAACTTTTTGCGTCTATTACTGGTCATTATTACCGTTATATTTCAACACAAATAGCCAATGAAAATTCAAACATGGTCAGTGGTAGAGGAGATACGTTGTTTTTTCTGAACTTCTGATCTCGTACGCTACATTTTACACTACTATTGTTAATTTTGTAGCCAAACCTTTCTTCTGAAAAAAAAACCGTGATTTGTCTCATTCTAATGTCAACCCAATCCACAACGATATATCTGTCAAACTGTCAATGTCATAAAATATAATCTGTAAAACTTTTATATCAAACAGATGACAACTTAAGACTGGTTCTATGGTCTGTAACTATTCAGAGTCGAAAATAAAATTGACGTTTTTGAGATCTTGACATGCACGTATTACCTCTATTCTGGCATTTTAATAAAATATGCTGCTTTTTAAATGTTGTTAATTGTGAACTGAAGCATTTTCAGTCATGTAAGGCTTCTACTCGTGTAATACTTCCATTCTTGTTGTAAAGTTTACATGACCTTTTAAATGCAAACCATGGTCTTGATTCGGATATTTAATGAAAACGGATATGATGTACTTTAAGGAAAAATAAATTACCCGAATCATAATCTTATGATAATTATGTCCTTGATATTTTAGGCATTATCAAATACACTTTGCAGCAAGCAATAAATTGTACGTTGTAAAAGATGGCAAAGGCTTTGATAAAGGAGACCGGAGGTTCTCTATGAAGGCAGTGGCATTTAAAATGAGAGAGAAATACAACTCGGGTTAGTTATAATGAATCTGACTGATCGAAAATCCTTCATACACTCTGCATCGACGATGAGCTATCTAAATAAGTGATGCACTTATGGCTAAGTAAGTCAATCTTCTAATTAAGAAGGGTATGGCATATAATTTTCGTGAATAAAAATGAATTTAAGCTATTTAAAAAAGAATTAAAAAACAATGTAATATGATAAAAAATATAAGCATTACTTTGATATTCTTCTTCAGGCCTAACGAAGAAGACATTCGTTATTTACACTAGGTACATGCTTAATCATAAACATATACAGTGTACTTTTTTTGCAGATAGGGTTAAATATGTTGATACTAGTAGATCATTACTATTCATTCAGCAAAAACAGTTGACCTAGAAACATATCAAAAATAACCGTTGACTCTAGCTTCCAGTATATAAAGCGCGTTCTTGGGTATGCAAACATTTTCTTATTGTTTAATTAGAAGTACTAACATTTGTCATGGATGGAACTGATAGAATCGTTTTGAATACAGTTTTAGCAATGTTGGTTTTTACATTTCTTTTATTTAAATTATCCTGTTCTTTTATGGAGAACTAAACGTGTTTAATATTTTTTTCAATAATTTCTCACTTTTATTCTCTACAGGGACAAAATCGACAAATAGCGATGTATCATGTTAGTATGGATAAAAAGTATTTTAAAGCAGCACTCCACACAAGGACCATGTAAAATGTGATTCACAGTTGGAAAGCCTACATATTTTTATTTTTGATATTTGGTTTATATTGTCAAAGTAAACAGAAAGTAATATATCGCTTTTTATATAACATAGGAGATGTAACTTATATAGAATGGACTATAGAATTCAAAATTAAGGGAGAAAACTCTGTAAATGACACTAAAATACAATAGTTTTTTTAATTTTCCGTTTGTATTATCTCGTAAGAACAGACAGATTGGAATGAATAATTATACATTTCATCATTTAGACCAATAAAGCAACTTAATAACAAAAATAAAAAATATGTAGCCCTTTTTTGGTGTATCACATGTTACAGAATTTACACGATTCATACAAACACTGCTACTTAAACTACATGTGAACTACCCCAAACCGTATATTTATCGAACACATCTTTCATTAAAAGACAAACGTTTTGGTTCTATACAATGATTTTGCATATATTCAAAGAAATCTCACGAGCGCCGGAAGTTAGTATTGACAGTTTGTTTTGGCGTGACAAGTTGTCAAATCAATGTTGATTTTTGTTGGTGACAACATGATACATTATATAAATAATTGAGCTTTCAATAAATTCATTATTGTTATACTTTTAAACGATGTGTATTTGTGAAAATAAGAACATAAACGGAGGTTTTCCATAACACTAGACACGCCTTTTACGGATGACATAACCAGGGCAATGTGGTTTGTTTACTATACATGTTTCTCGTAAACACCAAGAAAAGAAATTAAAAGTAAAAAACTGCAACGTAGGAGTGCTTTTCTTTGTGCATATATGTATGAACAATATATTTAAGATTGGAAGAGCTGAATACTTGAATAATATGAATTTAAACGGATGGATTACCCGAGGAAAATAGGCAAAAGAGGCTGTTAAAGCAGATAAGCAGTTTAATATTTTAATGTATTTGATAAACCGAACACCTGTGTTGCTCGATTTAACAACATAATTCTAAATTGAAATAAGAGCAATTAAAGATTGATGCACAAAAACAAACTCTCCAAGTACGAAATAATGAAATACTATTGAGGTGATGAAGAAGATTTCGATGTTCGAAAAATGAAATCTTTCAAATAGAACCGGAGATGCAAAATCAATTCTGTTTGGGTTTTAGACCTTTTTTTGTTTGCACTTATGTTTTCGGTATCGAATGTGTCAATACTTTTAAATTAACACCAAAGAACCGCAAATTTCGCTTTAATTCTATCCAACGAAACTCATCTATTTTAATTCGAATGAGTTTAAGTCTCATTTTCTCATGAACCTGGTATAAGACACCTTGTAAAAGGATGAAGCACAGGTAAACTTGCTTACCAATATCAACAAATTTTATGTTTTCTATTTAGGTTTTTAAATTTCTTTTCAACTTTTCTACTTCAAATAGTAATCAAGGGAACTAAGATTCTGACGAAAATCAAAAAAAAAGTAATCCAGGGACAAAGACAGACAAACACAACAAATAATATAAAGTAACTAAAGTAATACATACAAAGTAACAAAAGTAAATGAGAAACTCAGACTCCACTAAAAACTTTGAGCATGGACCATGTGCAGCGTCTTACCAGTAAAATCAACCAAAAGCGTAAACCACCAGCTCCTATTTTTAGAAAGTGGTTTCAAATTGACGTCATAAAAATGTAATCGCTTCCTTTTTAAAAATGTTTACAAACATAGCTGCCTAAAACCAAGCATTAACATGTACATGATACTATTTGTTTCATCCGGAAAAGCGCGTTCAACGCAGTGACAAATCTTCAATTATTTCGTTAAATTTTTAAATTGCAAAAAATACAAGTTTGTATGAAATAATTACTTTTCATAATGTATTATTCATGCTGTCATGGTAAAATCTATTAAACTGTCATCCCTTTCCACCTTCTTGATATACACTGTATATCGGACATCAATGTATTAGCGGACTAACAAATTACTATGGATAGACATCAATGGATTATTGCAAGGGTTTCGTTATCAATGAAATGTTGTTTTTTTTTTGTACTGAAATTCTAAATTTTTGATTTTTGTTTATAATGATGAGAGTTCATTTTTTTGGCGAAATGCACGGTTCGTATTTAAAAGGTTATGAGTTTACAATGTATTATTTATGTATGCCGAGTCGCTAATCGATATCATCTGACTAGGTTTTAGCGTTTTAACTTGTACATTTTTCAATATTTAAAGATTATTACGTGCATTTATAATATTGTGTATTTCCATATCTTGCCCGAGAGCTGAACTCGAGGACTGATGCAAATCTATAATTCAAAGGTGAAGCTAGAAACAATAGGGAACAATGGAATGTCACAATCTGTTTAACACATATATAGATAATTACAAAATATCTATAGATGTTTATTCAAAGTCATATTTGAATTCAAAATCATCATTTCTAAACAACTTATTTGATTTATAATCAAAACATTACTTCTTTACCGATGAAGTGTCCGTTGAAGCACGCGTTGAAGACGGGTCAATAACCAGTTATCAGTCCGGGGCTGATTTTGGTTTGCATCTGGCGTTATTATATTAAGGACCAGAAAATTCCATATCACTTCCAAAAATTGTGATAAAATCATTACAACTCTTTTAATATATCCAAGCACCATTCATATAGAGTATTAATAATTCTGGCATCCATGACATTGCCACTTTTTCATGGATCATTAAGTGGATATAATTTCAGTCACACTGGTTACATATGGAATTAATTTGAGTTAAAGTTAAATCACCTTTATGCACGCACATTGGAGTTTTTAAAAGTCTTTATGTATTTTTAATTTAAAAAATTTGTGTCAGATATTTACATCTATTTTACGTTTGGGACAAAGTGAAGTAGTAAAATGAATCAAATGAGATAAATTTCAAAGGCGGATCCAGGATCGGAGCGCCGAGCGCGTGCCCTGTCGTGTTTTCGAAAAAAAATATTGAATGAAAGAAAATCAATGAAGCGTCATTTCGTTCTTCGATTCTTGATTTCTGCCCCTTAATTCTACTGTGGTTAATTCGTAACTAATTTCCTGATAGGGACATACAGGATGCAGCAGTAGTAGTTGGTGCCTTTTATGCACACTACATGTAATTACGTGTATCTTTGTCGCACTGAATGATTTCGAAGTTAGTTAACCATACATACTAACGTAAAAGTAAAAAGTAATGTATTTAAAGGGTGAAAAAAAATAAAACTGGTTAAAACAGAAAGGGAGGCAAATACTGTCGGCAATGCGGCTTTCGTCATGAGCAAATGACCAGGAGTAAGAAAACATAGCAACAGCTGTAAACACCAAACGAGAAAAGTCAAACTTTGTATACAAACGCAAAAGCATACATTGGAGTACAGAGTCCCTAGTCTGTTACGAAAGAGATTCATCCGATTACAAAGACACTACAATTCATGGTATAGCCTTCACGAATGTTAATCCTTTTATTGAGACAGAACATTTACGAACATTTTTATTTCTTCTTAAGAATGGAAAATACCTTTTACAGTCAAATTTATCTTATTTATTATTGTATTTGATGGGAAAATATAAAAAAAAATCAGACAAAGCTGCGAAAGATAGCTGTTGGAAATGGGAGACAGCTCATGTATACGGAAAAGAGAAAAAATGATGTAAGCTGTCTCAACCAAACCTCTTTGGACTTTAATATTGGTTCGAAGTCAAGACTAGTGGTATGTTTACCAAGGCTTTAACTTTTTAAGTGATTGCGACCATGCTTGTTTACGGTAGCTACAATTTTCACTCCGTTGTAAATAGTGTCACCCAGCATAAAAACGATAAGGCTCCGTTTGCTTACAACTTGGTCCTCTGTCAGGTTACACCTGCCTCATATTAATAAACAACTATCGACGACAGAAATAAAATTTACGCACAACTCTTTGGTGACAGTGATAATCACAAAGAAATGATATTATATCAAGGCCCTTTAAATCTCATGGTTTTGTTAAATGTCAATTTTATTTAAATTCAAGTCATTCTGTTCATATATATTGTAAACAGTGTGACCGACATTATTATCTCGATATTATAAATATCCACCTGTTTAACTACCCTATTTACATGAATCAGTGCAAAACGGATACTGTCATTTGTTTGTCTAATTTGCATAATACAACCAATAAATCGTTCTATGTCCTATATATGAGGCAAGAATTACGAGGAAACACTCTTTTCCCTAGTCTACCGATGCACCTGTTCCATGCTCCCAGTTTTAAGCGGAGTCCGAGTTGCTCGTTTGCTTTTCTTACTGTGTATGTATTATTTTAGTAACTTTATTTTTGTTGTTGTGTATGTCTGTTTTCCATGTCTGGTCTTTGTCCCTGGATTACATTCTTTTGATCTACACTAGAACTTTGATTACTCATTCCATTAATGGTCCAACGAGGTGATCAAATAAAAGCGTGATTACGATAAAACTACATTTACCACATTTAATGAATACATACAGTCATGTATATTGCATATCATAACTCAATCAGTAAGAGTGCCAATGAAAGAGTAGTCATGGGAACCAAGATTTTAGCGGAAATTCAAAAGAATGTTATCCAGAGACAAAAAACAGACATGGAAAACAGACACACACAACAAAGAACATAAAATAACCAAAATAACGGCACCTTTTGCCATTGATGATCCAACAAACAGACAAAATTAAGATTAGAGTTCTAAGAAGACTACTGCATTCTATGAACAGAGATGCATTTATAGTATTTCTTAAAGTACATGTAACCAATTAATTTATCATGTGTATTATATACAAAGTGGAATGTTTTATTTTTATTTTGGTTTGTTTTTGTTTTTGGTTTTATTTTTAGCTTTTTTATTTGTCTTGTTTTGTTTTGTTTTTTATTTTTCTTTTTTCTTAAATTATGAAATCTAAACGAGTTGACAAGATTAAATATGGAGTATCGTTCTTTGACACTTATGCTTTTCCGTGATATTGAACCAACCAAAAACTGGTATGAAAAGAGAAATTTTGCAATGTTTTTATCTATGAATATCAGTGAGTTCAACCTCAGTTTTATCGCAATTTACCGAAGCCAAAGTTTATTTGATAACCCCCCTCCCCCTTACAGTATGTTCGTCATTTCCGTATGTCCGTTTGCAAGAAGTCGTTTGTTTCAATAATTTGTTCTGAACAGATTAATTTGATGTCACGAAAGTGTACATTAAAATCAATTATGTTTATTTCTTTAACAATAATTTAATAACATCTAGATCAGATTTCTGATCTAAATTTTTTTTTTTTTTTATAAAAAAGAGGGATCCTGATTAATTCTAATGATTTTTTTAAACTGATAAGACGTAATTACACGGTACAGTGGATATGGTAATTTGGTTGACTGAACCAGTACACATTTTACAAATAACCAATTAGTGACTTGCACTTTTTAATAACTCAAAATGAGATATTTGTCGCACTTTGGTCGAGATTGCGCAATGTTTATTTTTCCTTCTAAATGTTTTTGATATTCATTCATGCAATATGGGTGCAGGTTCCTATAGTTACTATGTATATATTTATGGTGATGATTTGTCGTTTTTTTCCTTTTTATAATATTTCTGTACTGTAAACATTTTGCTATGGTCTGCTTCGTGGTGAAATTGAATTTTCACCAAACTCATATAACATTTTGTGTAAATAAATAAAATTTTTACTGAATTTAATCGGTCATATAGATTTCAGTCTTACGTCTTTTGAATGTAAACCAACTGTAAAAATTTCACTAATTATACTAATGATAAATTGAAAAGATAACAAGTGCTTCTAAATTTAAACACTTTAACGGATATATATATGTACATGAACATATTTTCCCAGAGATAACATCAACATATCAACATGTTTACAACACAGTTACTAAATGTAGTGTCAGTCAGCATTTGGTACTGCAGATGCCGGGTGAGCCAAATCTGTGATTAGCGTCCGTTTGATATCATATTACATCCGGGCAATCTCAGTCTTTAAATGCAAGTGACGTAACATTGTGTGTTGCCTTTAACTGACATCAGAATGCGCTATCACTTTTCACATCAAATCCGAAATTTGTGTCTCTGAAATGACAATTATTGAAATCGTTAATTTGGTAGTTACATTTGTAATAATATTGAAGTTCTGTCATAATGGTATAAAGTGTTTAAAGGTGATCTCAGAGTAATAATCTCTGATAAATTATGAATTATCGGTGGAGAATCCAAGGCCCAAATGAGGGTTCTGGAGTTCGGACCCCACCCCCCCTTTTTCCCCATTTGAATTTGATAGAATCAGAACCCACACTTTTCTAGATCCGTCCTTTGATATAATTGGACTAAGTAGCTCTTTATATATTCTAAAATGCCAAGTTTTGATATGCACACAAACACATTAAGATATAAAATATAATAATATCACAACTTTAATTTTGATTTATTCAATTGCAATTGTGTTTTATGGGGTAACTATGTTAAAAGTCATTGTATAGAACAATCTACTCACACTGGTCTCCAGAGAAAGGGGTCTCTATTGTGTAGTAGAGCTTTCCTGTAAATAAACAGAAAACGTCTTGAACCAAGGGAGATGAATCAATTATACACATATAAATAGGCTTACTTTAGCCTACTCAAGCCTATTAACTGAAAATACTTTGAGTCGAACTTTCGAAAGTGTTTTGGGATACTACAATTATAAAAAGAAAAACAAATATTTTAGGCTTGGAAAGGAATGAATTAAGTCAGACTTTTTACTTGAATTGTGTTTGACAATATTTCAATCTTGTTTTTCTTTCTACATATAGTGTATCAGTCTATCCAATATTTTTTCCCCACTTTTCCAACCCTTTTGTTTGACTTCATTTTTATCAAATCATTAATGCGACATTCTTACGACATTTACAATTTGCAGAATTTCCACAAAATGTTGAATAATCACCCACTGTTTGACCCACAGGTTAACAAGAAAAAAACACCTAAGTACCTGTCCATATAGAATACAGACACTGCCAGTTGTGAGGTGATTCATGGTGTAGAAAAAAAACTCTCCAAACAAACAAGGCTTTTTTTTGGTCTACGTATACTATATGGTTTTGTGACAGTAGTCCTGTCTGTATTTATGTCTGTACTTTTGAAAAAACAACAATTAAAACCTTCCACTAAAATCAACCAAATCAAACCAAATCAAGAACGACAACTCTTGCAAAATTCTAATTTCATGTGCATACATTTTATCTAAAAAGCGTAACACCCGAATGAAAAGCAAAGGCTTGTAATGTGGTCTATAACTGTTTCTATAACACAGCAAGAAATGAAATTGAATATGATGGGTTTTTGACATGCATGAATCACCCCTGTGTGTGTTTTTTTTTTTTTAAAAAAGACTACTATTTAAAACAATGACGACCAAAGATTGGAGTTAATCAAAGTTTTACGTAAATATGACAATTCCGGTATTTAATTTCATTTTCTAATATTTGTTTTATATAGTAAATTTTGTACCCTGTCTACAAATACCTTTACTACATGTACACTGTACATGTATGATTCACAATACTAGAAACATATTGTATTTCTTTACGGTTACATGTAGCAACTTACTTGTTAAATTCATTCAGATTTTTTATTTCATCCCTCACAGGCCAATATCCTTGATATCTAAAAAGAACATTTGCATACATTAATGTTAGACATGTATATTATTTAGTCTCGTGGTGCTATACATGTAGGTATTTACATGTACATTAAAAAATACCGGATATTTGATACGAATTCGTGACTTACTGGCTGCCGTATGATATTAAGCTACATGCAGAAAAATAATCTAGTTAAAAAAAGAACAGCTTTGATAATTGTTTATATGCATCTTCATGTATTTGTATTTTGTACTTCTTGCATTTTTCAAACTTTGGTTTGAAAATATTTTCATGTCATTACGCTGTTTGTAATTGTCATCTTTCTAACACTAATGGATGAAGGGATTTATTCCTTAATTTCTACTTACACGTCTTTCGGGTCATCTCCCTTGTTCTTTGAGCTGTTTGGTTTTTCTGAACCGCTTTGTGACCCTTGATACGATCGTTTATGAACAGACGGGGTCACATCCTCAGCATATGGCGTTCTTCTGTCCATTGACGTATTTGGTCCTTTCCCAAGACTTGAATCTGAATTGTAGTCAGACTTTCTGGGTTGTTTCAAATATCTTGACGGGATCCTAACTTCGACAACAACATCGTCGTCGTCTGATCTTCCTACATCGGCTGAAGAAGTTATTCGACGGTCACCATTTGATGCCGTTGAAATAATTCGACGGTCGTCTTGGAAACTGTCATTTTGATTGTGTTTGACAACTTGGGACATTTCTCTTTGGAAGGAATACCTGTTCGAAATAGGGTGCACCATTTGTGAATAACCAGTGTCTATCTGGCTGCTTATAGAGCTTGGTCGATATGGGGCAATTTCCTGTTTCTGGTCATTTCTCGGCTGTGTAGAACTATGTTCCGAATCACTGAAACGTATTAGATTTTCCGATGTCCCGGAACCTCGTTGTTGTTCGTTTTTACTTGAAATATCGGCTTTGTTGAAGAAATAGTCATTATTGTCCCATAATGAGCCGCCCTTCCTGAAACTATTTTGCTTGCTCTCCGGTTCTGGAGCACGGAAAGGGTACTCTTTCTTACCGATCATAAATGAGTGAGTGAGTGCAGGCCATGCGGCGGCGTAAGATGGTGGTCTGTAGGAAGTTTCTGTTGCCATTTCACCTGGCTTGCTGTAGCAAAATAAATTTTGAATCATATACTATAGTTTCATTTGTCTATAATGGCGTGTACATTTGCACACATGCAATTATTGATAGTTGTTACATGTACATGTATATGGTAAAGGGATAACCTTGTTCCATTTAAATGTATTCTCGGTGTATGAATAATGTAAGTACATTACATAATGTAAATTTTGGGGGGTGAAAGGACATTACTCATCATGTGCATGTACAAATATCAAATATGCAGTTTTTTTACGCTTAAAATGCATGTAAACAAACAAAAATTAAAATTTCAATAAAATTGATATTTGATGTTAAATACTTACAATCCTTTTGGCGTTCCTTCTTCTCTAAGCTGTTTGTAAAATTTCTCCCTTTCAACAAAAATGTCAACAAATTAAATTAAGAAAGAAATGAATGGTAGACTCAAATTTTTTACAAGGGAAATACTCGAAAAGGTGCATTTGTACAAGTCATGATTTATTTCTTTAGCACACACACAAAACAAAACAGTGCAAAATAGAAGAAAAAATATATCCAGTTCGTTTACAAGCCGGTTCTTAGACTATACATGTATATATACACATGTATATACAAGCGTATGTAAAAGTATAGTTGGGAAAACTCTGCTTCTAGTGAACTTGGACATATGTATCCAGTTTTAATGATTATGTTAACGTTGTTTCTTCCGTTTATCATTTCTACAGTTACCATTTTAACATCCGGAGGTTTGGCAAGTTCATTTCATGGTTTAATTTCGTAAACCTTTTTATGAAGTCTTGCATGTACGAGATGAATAAGGGTTTAAATTACAGTCTTAATAATCGTTACGGATCTCGCTCGACCGCCACCCCCTTTCTTTAAAAGGATTATGTGGGTGTCGCTGTTAATATTTGATCAACAGTTGTCTGTAGAGAAACCGACTGTATCATTCAGGCTACCTGACGGAACAGTTAGGTCAGATCATGTCCTTTTAGAGGCTGGACTGCTGCAATGTAAAACATATGCGTGTTCCCATTTTATACTTACTGATCTGACATGGCTTTTCGTCTTCTCCGCCGACAGCAACAGTAGGCAACCAGTATTACTATCAGCACTAGGAGTAAAAGACCGCCAACCAGGCAGCCAATCAAAATCTTCATATTTTCGGAAAGTCCATCACTGTTTGCTTCTGTGAAAAAAACACACATCTGTTTGTCAGAAATGATATGAACGAATTAAAAGCTGCATGAAAACCGACATTTCATGGACATGTATACATTTGGAAAAGAGTGCACATTTAATTGTTCTACATGTAACTGAAACAAGATCCACGAGATGAAAAACTTATAAATTAAGTCTTTTGATTCCATCTACATGTACGTCGTGTGAACCACGAACACAATGTTGATTGATTGATTGATTGTTTGGGTTTAACGCCCGAGCAGCAATATTTCAGCTATATTCAGACAATGAACATGAAATGGATGATAAAATGAACATGAAACAAAAAAAAAGGATGGGACACTAGGACAATAGGGTCGACAAATTTTGATTGCTACTGGAAAAAGGGGGGATGGGTAAGGTCGGGCAATTTAGCCTCCTGTGGCGGAGCACAAAGTTTCCTACGCCTATCAAATACCACAGCAGGGTTCTTTAATGTGCGTGGAAGGAGACATCTTTCCCAACACGGTGCACAATTATGGTTTGCGGTCAGGTTTTCCGTATTATAGCCTGACAACCCCAGCATGTAACACGCCAGGGGTACCCCATTCCACCACCTGGGGCACAAATCCCAGTTGCTCTGTGGGCAGAGCGCCTAGCCCCCGGCTAGGTTTCTGAGCACTATTTAGTCGCCTTTTACGACAAGCTTAGCGCTGCTGCAAGCCTATTCTTTTAACACCCGGACGTGCATTAGGCCCACGAACACAAAATAATGTGTCAATTTATGTTTCTGTGGTTATAAATAATGTCATGTTTTGAAAGCAAATAAGTTGTAAAATACATGTACATGTACTTATCCTTGTAATTATAAAAGGTAAGAGATTTACACAGATAACTTAGGAGTACGAATAAAGGATAATATACATGTACATCATGGTGTTACTGCAGACTTACATATATATGCTAGATAAATAATTTTATTTGACTTCAAAAGTCGGACATGTTCTATCCTTATTCTGGCAGAATTATGTTAGGTTTACTGGTTGAACTTGTACTTTAAAGAAGTCAGTAGCATTAATACATGTAAAGTCATCGTTTTCAATAAGTTTTGAACAAACAAAATTGTTTGAATTTGCAGTTTTTTTTTCTTCACTTATTCAATTTTACTGTCTTTTATTACATATAGATTTATTGTACGGTCGCAATCCTATTCAATTTCCCTTCCCTATTAAGGTGTGAGTCATCTTCATAAAAATATTTCATTTGAAAGCGATCAATGGACACATGTATCGGTAAGTCTAAGACTGCAATAAATTTGTGTCTGTGAATTCATTCCGTTTTACAGTCTCTCATATGAGTAACATGTTTATCCAATGCATTATTCTGAATTTTATTGTAGGTTTTATCAATACAAGGAGCCAAACATCCGTGACATTGTATACTGTATTTCCCATTTCATTTCAATACGAGCCATGTTTTGGTTTGTATATTGAGATTGATGAGTATTCTCTCCAGGATGAGAATAAAATATCAATTTATCAAAAAATTTATTATTGATCAGGTCACTCACCTGAAGTTTTGTATAAGGACAAATTTGTGATCAAAATATATTTTTTTCACTTTAAAGTTGACTGGACTAATTAAAATCTGTGTATGTATAGGTACAAAAATGTACATTGCATAAAAGTGTGTCTTTATAACTTTAATGTATGAGTGATCCTGCATAAGGTGCAATATTGCAGATATCAGGTGCATATATTTCTTTGATGTTTTTTTTTTACTGTGGGAATTCTCTCAAATTATTTAGAGACTGTTAAGTAAATGTAGAAACCAAATCATATGATTTTAGCAACAAATTTTCAATTTTATACAATTTTTATTATCGTTATTATTTTTTCTATCATTTATTATTATCGTTATTATTTTTTGTTTCCATTGTATTGTTAAACTCATTATTATATCATAGAGAACAAGGATTTTCGGTATCAACAATGGAAAACTCAGAATATATTTTCAAAGTTCCCAAAAAAAAATGTAGCACATTACTTATACCAGGAACGAATCAGAGTTCCTTTTCACTTTAGTTTAAATTTCTCAGTACTGTTTATTTACATTGTACTTCATCTCACACTAACAATGTCAGGAAAACGAACAAAATAGGAACATGGATTACATTAAAAAAGGACAATTAATTGATCAACTTTAGAATACAATTTACTTAAATGGAAGCCACTCAAAATTAATAAAACCAATTACTGACATGAAATGGTTCACCAACGTCCGTCTGTCTGTCTGTGTGCCATTTGTCGTAGAGTATTTACGCTATAACATTGGTGTACGTGTATATAAATCAGGTGTGTGTATTTTTGTTGTATTCGTTTGTTTGTATGTTTCGGAATTGGAAGGTGTTCATCTTATGGCCATCATTAATCACGTGATCTACACTTACTACAGTATGGCTTGTCCGTATAGCTCCATGATCCTCCTGTCTGACACGTGACCGTGTTCTGACCAATAAGCTGGTAGCCACCTAAACAGGACAAAGTAACCTGCGTCCCCTCTGTTCTTGTGTATGTCGAAATTCGTAGCTGATTTTCATTTTCTGATGTCACGACGTCCTGGTTGGACAAAAGTGTATTCAGTTTTGCACACTCTGAAAATAATAGTTCATTTTCACCGAACTGTACATCTACTAAAGTTGAAAAAGGGTGTTTCATATACAGGTGGGATCCAAGGTTTCAAGTCAGATTGGTGTAAACATTAACATTTTCCAAAATAAGAAAGGTTCCAAACATTTAAAGGGAAAATAAGGGGATCTGATGCAAAACCATTATATTTTTTTCCATTATTGGAGGTGAACGCCCCCTCCCCCACATCCCCTCTGAATTCACCACTGTAAAAAAAAACAATTCAAGAACTGGTAAAATTCGAAAAGAACTGTCATCGCTACACAGTGAAAGGATACAGTAATGACAAAAAAAATAAAACATTTATTTGTAGATTTCCGTAATAAAAGTACGTGCGATAGAAAGTTCCTTGAATTCATTACTAAAATCAGCATCACGTCAATTTATGAAATGTAATAAAATAACACTTTACTATGATACAAAAAGCATAAGGGAAGAAAATATAATACCATGTAATTTTAAAAATATAGAATTTTTCAAACTGCGCTTAAATTAAATGTCGGGATTTCTGTTCATAACCGTTCCACGGTATTCGGTATGTCCATGTAAAAATGCAGACTTACATGTATTTGTACTTTTATTTCAAGTCTTACACCTTACAGTTTGTATTGTAATTTGACATCTACTTGAAATCTTTCACTAGTGTCACAGGAAGGACGGACAAGCTTCAATTTATTTGGCTCTTTTCATAGACTCGTGTTTTATAATTAACCCATAGTATTTTCCTCATAATATATAAGAATATTGCATAAAACAATAAACATGACTTTTTGTGGTCTTGATTTTATAATTGTATGTATGTGTATTTTAGCCCAACTCTGACTTGCCCGACATTACACATTTCCATAATATTATCTGGACACTTACCTGTCATATTAAAATGTAAAAGCCCTTCTTCACTCTGATGACAAAATCAGCGGTTTGAGGCGGATTATACAGAACAATCATCAAATAGTCTAGTAATGTACCTAGGTCCAAATTTTACATTCGATTTTGTCGTAAAATTGGGCGTCAAAGAGAAGTTAATCATGCAAAGATCAAAACTTCTGCACAATGACGTTAAAATTGTTTATTCATTTTCACGATCGCGGAAACTAACCTACGCCCAATATATATTAGAATGACGATATTTTTTTTTAGGTTTTGGGGTTATGAAAACATTTAATTTTTAATAAGGTTATGGGAAACTTACTAGATGATTTGCGAAAATCGATAGATAGTTATTTCCTATATCTGTAGGTAGACACTGCAGTATTTAACATCCTATCGATTTGTTTATTCTCACGTAGTTATTGGTATTTAGATGTAAATACGAAACAATTGTACCGGAAGAGACTAATGATGATTTCTTTTCAAGCAGTTTCGAATTTTTAAGTTTTCGAGTCATTAGGCAGTCGTTTGAGTATCTCCTACGTTGTATTATCTGATTGAACTATATAAAAGTTAACCTGTTTAACCAGAGCCACATTTGGATATAAAAATTGGTTTGGTTAAAGTAGAAAACCTAGGGTAAGGGACATAACTCTTACAAATCCCAGAAACGTTTGTGTAAAGAATATTACTTCAATCTCATATAAGCATAAAAGTAACTTAGATCGATCATTCTATTTCAAATGAAAGCTGGGTAGGTTTTGGTGAAATTGAATATGATGTTAACATATCACTGATTTCAAGAATTATGTCCCTTACCTCAGGTCTACCTTCTTAAATTGGTGTCAAGTTTACAAGGATTCAAAATATTATCTGTGTGACGAATGTACGTGTAAAACAGGAAAGGGCTTTAAAGCCTGTCTGGTTTAGCTCAGGAATCGGTGTGAACAGTTTTCAGTGTATTTAAGGTTTAAGTGTCAATCTTTGTAAAAATTAGGCAGTGGGTGAAACATGCTATAAAAAACACCATTCTGTAATTTGACTATTTGGACCATCAGAATCAAGAAAAAAATTATTACAGAACAAATCCAGTGATGCAGAGATCAAATACATGTGTAGTGGTCTTTCCACATAGAAAAAATCACCATTAAGGAAAATTATATTGTCCGATCGGAGGTTTTTCACATGCATGCTTTTGATTTATCCCATTGTGCCAGATTCCTACCAATACTAGCAATTAAACATTAAGCATTTACTAAAGGCAGTGTTTCATAACAGGCGTGCAATTAAAACGTATTTTGAATGTATCAGTGAAGTAGTTGATTTATTTACATGTACGTCAAAATGAATATTTCAGCATATAAAAAAAAATAATTGTTTCATTTCAGGCATGCAATGTAAAACCGTTTACAGTACTATCATTATATGTTTACATTTATACCAGCAAATGATGCATGTGTGTGATTTTGCAAGACCAATTCCTGTAAACTTTAGGCTAGAACAGCTTTGACTGTTTAACTTCAAAACTGCGCATGACAGGGGCGGTTCTGATCGTTGTTGAATATGCATGTGCAGATGACATAACAGAATAAAAAGGGTAGTACCTGTTCTAATTTGTTCTCATTATTCTATTAGGACATGACGGTAATGTGGCATAATTATGTTTCAGGTCCCTCATTTTTTTAGAATTTGTATCATTGCATGGACAAATTACAATGCACGTCTTAGAAAAAAAGTTCGAAGTTGTAACTGAATGACAAGACTAGTGTAGGGACAAAAACACTCATGTAATCATGTATATATAGTGCATGTACTTGCTTGTGGCACGTTAGACATACGTAAATTGATAATAAAAAAAAACTATAGAAATGTCTTATTTAACAATACATACATGTACATGTATATACTTACTTAATGTAATTACTTATATGTAATTTCTTTCAATGTTATGTATATCTTCAAGATCTTACGAATAGGTGTGTTAAGGCGGTAGACCTAGGGCAAGGGACACAACTCTTACAAATCATTGGAACGATTGTATTCAGCATTTGACATCAATTTTATGTAAGCATCAAAGCAGCTCAGATTGATTTCATTCTGTGTCGAGGGAACGCATGAAAGGCTTTGGTGAAATCGAAAATGATACAAACATATCGCTGATCTCAATAGTTATTTCCCTTACCCTAGGTCTACCTCCTTAAGACTTATTGAAGACCTATGTTGATCTCTGAAAGTATTTACTATTTACACTCGGCGGGTGTTTCTAGAAAAGCAGAGGACGCTTACCCTACTGGTGCACCTGGTCCATGCTCCCAGTTTTTAGCGGAGTCCGAGTTGCTCATTTACTTTTGTTACTTTTTATGTATGATTTTAGTTACTTTATGTTCTTTTTTGTGTATGTCTGTTTTCCATGTCTAGTCTTTGTCCCTGGATTAAATTCTTTTGATTACCGCTATAACCTTGGTTCCCTTGATTACTCTTTGTATTTAGGTTATTCTCTGGTGCATTTATTACCTTACTCCATATTCTTGTTTATTATTTAGTTGTGCTTATTTACTTCACAGCAGCTTCTTTTTTTTCTTGAACTTTTTGAGCCATACTTGTTTTAGTGTACTCTGTACATGTGGTTATTACGTCTGTCTGTCTGTATGTGTGTCTGTTTGTACTTCTGGCGTTTTATTGTCCTATTTGAATTTGGACACTATACACAAAATACATGTTTTAAAAATATATAAGCAGTAAATGAAAAGAAAAGAGAATTTTATTAACTATACTTACTTACAAAATAATTTAAAGGAAAACATATCATATATGTAAAAAGGTAACATTGTCTTTTCCTGCTCATTGAATAATCCATATCATCATAAATAAGTTTTTTAGATTTCACGTGCATAATTCGTTGGCTGTTAGAAATACATTGTACTTAAAACTACAGTCGCAAAAATACTTACATTTATGATGATTTAAAACACAATTTTAGTTTGATAAATATCCTGATTACAACTCATTTTAGACTGTCTGTATCCACCAATTCAAATACATCACACAAAAAAGTGAACAGCATGTTAAGTACATCTCTGTCTAAGAATCAGGCAAAATGTGTATTAGGTTTGGCACATGATAAAGAACGCAGAGATTTTATTGCATTGTCCAAGTAGTTGTACCTCTTAAACTCTAGAATTAACCATTAAGGAGGTAGACTTAGGGTAAGGAACATAACTCATGAAGTCAATGATGTGTTTGTATCATATTTAATTTTATCAAAACCTATCAAGCTTTTATTTGGAACAAAGTGAAATCAGTCCAAGTTATTTTAATGCTTACATGACATTGATGTAAAACGCTGAATACAAACATACCGATGAGTTGTAAGAGTTGTGTCCCTTCCCCTAGGTCTACCTCCTTAAATCGTTGTAAAGCTTGCCTTTTTAAGATATTGATAGGCAAATTTAAGTTGAAATGCACTTTCGAAAAATTTTTCCCGAACTTTTTCCCTACATGAACAGTAAAAAATATCTACGTCACAGATGTTTCAGGATATATTTTAATTTACTAGATTATTAAATATAACTGAGGCAAAAAGAGTAAATGGAGAATTATGATGTGCCACCCATTGCCTGATTCTCACACAGAATGGTACTTGAAAGACTTATAATAGACCTTTAACAATAACAATTGTTATTAACAATGGTACAATAAGGACATAATTTTGTAAAAATAGTTTCAAAGTTTAACAAGCAGTATGTACAAGATATAGCACCTTCAAATGCATTGGCGTTTGGGTTTTTTTTTTTATATCTTTTAAAATCATTAGAACGATGTTTGTTTCGAGTCGTCTCCCTTGATTCTCTGGTAGGTGTAGTAAATCCGTTTAAAGTTGTCTCGATCAGCAATGTTGTTTTCCCTGAAAAAAAATACATATGGGTACCAGCTGATTAGTCAGAAAACTGTTACGTGTCAGACAAGAGGATCATGGAGCTACACTGACAAGACCTAGTGTAGTAAGTGCAGTTGTTCACAGTAAATTGAATCTGTTTTAGAGTTACATGTGTAAATCGATTCAAAGCCATCAGAACATTTTATAAATACTGCCTATGAGTTTATCACGAATCTATCTACATGTATGCGGAAATATTTTATTATCTTAAACGTTTTGCTACACGTATGTAACTTACGAATGCAAGAGCAGCGAAAAGCATAATGTATGGAAGTACATAATGTAGACCCTACATGTACAGTACCTCTTTTCTCTACATCAACTAAAATGTATTTGCCGACCACAGTTTATGAATTGATTTTTAAAAGAAATTAAAATGAGCTTTGTATTTTCGCCTCATTGTGAAAAAAATGTTCTCTTAAAGGTCAAGTATTTCTTGTATACAATTTATCTTTTTGTACCTTGAACTTTCTAAGTACTTGGTTTTAATGCTGCTGTTGATGACAGGTTACTCCAAGATACGATTGTACAGCATCCCATAATTAAGATTAAATCTATGATTGGCATTTTGTATTAAACTATTTTAGCCTCACACTTACCCTCTAATGTCTCTTTCGTAAATATATTCAGTTTCGGGGAGTGCCATCCTTGTGGTATCCATAGTAACATGGCGGGTTATTTCATACTCGGCCACGAGTTCACCTTCACCGCCGGAATGTTCCATTCTTTGCGCAGTTGCATATCGACTTCCGTCAGTGCCCATGGTGCCCATTCCTCCAATGCCATGTGATCCTGACTCCTCGTACATCTCCCTCCTCAATTCCATTTCTTGTGATTGCTTGATGTCGTTACCCTCCCAACCTCCATCACGTGACATTTCCCTCAACCGCGACTCGATTTCTTCGTCAGGAACTCTGTTACAATTAAACCGAATCATAAACATTGCTGCATAAGTACAATATGCATGTACATTATTTTTGTATTTGAACATTCTGCATGTTTTAGCACGTTAATATGATGAAGGTGAAACCTTTTAAGGCTCCCGAAGAAACGTTAATAAAAACAAATTTTTTGTCAGCTCTTATTTGATATGCTATACCTTCAGGTATGGTAAATTTTGTAATGATATATACTTGCCCTAAAGCATTATACTAATTGTCAATCATGGTCTGATATGTTTATTGGCCGAAATGTCCGGCATTCATAAAGAATTATTGGTTTTCGTGGTCGGAATTGTCTTTGGGTTGAATTTTCCGGCACTGGTTAACAATATGGTTCTTAAAATTTGTGAAACGTCTTAAAAGTATCTTTTATTGTATTATTGTATTATTATTGTATTTATTTTCTTTTATCGATTATTTTCGTTTCGCAATTTTTTGACCCGAGAATTATGGGTAATATTGATGACGTAATTTTCGTAAACATCCGGGAGCCATACTGCAGACCCAACCCTATCTTGGGAAAACTATGATTCGATTTGTATTTAATTATCGAAACTAGCAAATATATTCCGAGACTCGTTTGGCGCTCAATTGAACACACACAAGTATACGCAAATGAAGCTGCCATTATGCTGTTTTTCAGCTCCTGAAAATGCAGGTGGAAACCGGATATTGATGCTTTTTCTTGCCATAAGTATACAAAACCTAGTTGATAATACAACCATAAACGCTCCCTTCGGGAGCGTAATATAATGTATACGGAGGGAGCCGTGTCTTTTCAAGTGTGCCTAAGGTCTGTTAGAACATGGATTACAAACATCTATACTGTAAAATGTTTTAATTAAAAAATGCAGATTCCTATTATAACAAATCAGCTGCCATTTGCACGGAACTAATAAAATAGAAAACAGAAAGGACCATGTTTTAAAGAAAGGTAATTTAGAAAATTTAATATAGCATTTCAAATGAAATCGAAACTTCAGTTTAGAGGACTTTTTGACCCATTTTACCATATTAAAAACGTAATGGATTGTAAACGAGACTATGACCAAAAACAGCTATTCAAACATTCGTTATACCTGTGTATGTATGCATACGATGTACAAAGATGTAGCATCAATATCTAAGCACGCTCAGTGAAATAAACAACAACATTACATGTATTCATAATTAAGCAATAAAAGTTCAATAATGAACGACATTGCAAGACTACGCTTATCTCTTACAGACTGTAAAACGGTAGTTCAATACCTACCCTCTTAAACTTTCTAGCCATGCACGGGGAAGCTTCATATCACTGGAAAATAAAACAAGATACAATGTCTACATTACATGGAATTACATTGTATATGTATGTTACAGGATACAATGTGTACATTTTATTTAAGATAAAAGTAATTCTACGAAAGAAAAAACCAAGAGATTAATTTAAATTGTTCAGTAAATCTTAGAAACGACTAGCATGTTGTTGTTCTTTTATTTTTGTATTTCTGTTTGTTGTTGTTATTATTTTTTTATTTATTTATTTTTGTGCTTTTTGTTTTTTGTTTGCGTCGTGTAATTTTGTTGTGGTTTTTATTATTATACATATAAACCTTACACTTCATATAAGTTGTCATGATCAAACCGGTCCAGCTTGTCCCAATTCTTGTCCCAAGAACGATAACTCCCGATAGATTCAACGTCAGTGCTTCTTCCACTGAAATTGAAATATTCTCCACTGAAAGACAAACTTTGCGTTAAGCGCAGCATGCAATAGCGCAATTAATTAAGTATATACGTGTTAGTTGGGCTACTAGTATTTCGGAAATATTCTTGCATCCCATCCATATATTTTGTCATTGGCCGAATGTTGAGCAACTGAAGTGTGTTTACGCAAAATGCACTGTTAATATATAAATGTGTATACGACTCCTTCAAATTTGTCTAACGACATTCTAAATATATATTTTATGGGCTTTTTCTGTCTGGTTTAAAAACATGTATGTAAACTTGACATACCAGTAATTGTATTTTCCATCCCTTCTGAACCGTACTATATTACACTTTCATGTCTAGAATTGTTTTTTCTCATTTTAAATTATACAGATTAATTGAATGCAATTAAAATCTACCACATTCTTTCATCGCTTGATTTAAGCGATCATTTTTTTGCTATGCCCTAGCATAGCCGGAGGATTTTTTAAAAGTTATTTACAAAAATCCAATTATGTGATTTTTTTTGTACCTTGAAAATTCGTGAATATTCTTCCGTCTCTGGGCCCCAGCCGCCGCTGCCCCTTTCTTTCCTGCTCCGCCACCTCCACCACCACAGCAAGCGAATGGTAGCGGGCAAAGGCAGCACAAAATCGGGAGAGCTAGGAACAGGAACGTCGCCAATCCGGCCAACACACCTGCTAATACAGCAGTGTCGTCGTCGGACATTGTAGTCACAGCGGCCACCTTTGACTCTCCTTTTATAATCTCTGCCATACCTGTCGAACAAGGAATTTTAGAAAAAAAAAGATATTTCTATGATCGTATATAGCTCTGAAAAACGTTTTAAAGTTAGTTCGTAATATTTAGAATAATTTTGTCGTTACTACTGTCATGACAATCTAAGAATTTTCTGATAGAACCGATAGGTCGAAGTACATGTAATTGTTTTTTTTTTCCACTAGAAATCTGTTCCTGTTCTTTTATGGAAAAAAACGTGTCCTGCCCAAACGGTTTTTCAGAAACTCTATCATATTTGCATGTTTTACGCACATCTTAACTTTGGTTTTCAAAGCAACTATTCTGTTTTAGATCTCTATTCAGAAAGGGAAGCGGTTCTTAAGTAGTTCTTACCCCATTCGGCTGAACAATGACATATTCCTGAATCGGCCATCGGAATGGAGCCTGCAAAAAAAATTTGAATAAAGAACATGGGTAGAAATGACCTCATAAGTTACAAAACGAAAAAAAAACGTCGAACAGACCCTGCAAGAGAATGCACGTTTAAGGGACGTGCGTACAAATTACCTTCAACTTACATTTAAAAGCATGTTTGCACGGAAACACTGCAAATGTTTATTTATTCTTTGTTTTTGACAAACATGTAGATTTTTGTCTGATTGATGGTAATCACCCTAAGTAAGTCTGCAAACATTCCTGTTGGAGGATTTCGATAATATATATATGGCATAATGTAAAATCACCGAAATTATGTGACATACTGTACAGTAACTGTAAAATGTAAAATATATACATGTAAAAGGGTGCTTCACATGCTTACGCGTGCGTCTATTTTTAGCACAAAAATCAAATACCCTTTTTAAAGACTTAGACTTAGTTCAAATTAAAAAAAAAAAATAAAACACAATATATGCACACGTCATGACACCTGTCCCAAACCAAGATTTTGGTCTGTGGTTGTCTAAAGGACATTTCAATTTTTTTTAGATTCTGAAAATTTGCATTGAATCATTTAACTTTGGTTGGTGAGTACATCAGGTTTAAGATCTGATATCTCAAAAAGAAGACATACTCCGTGTAGTGGGCGAGACAGTTCCCACTTATTGTCAGTTTTATGAATATCCTCTCTATGACTGCTTGGGTGGTTGAAAGAACCCCACACCCCCGCAGCTTTCCTTAATTTTCTTTAAGTTATGGGGTAACTTACAAATATACTGATTGTCCCTGGACGGTCATATATCATGTCCGACAGTCCTTCACATTAAATTCAAATTAAATGAACATTCCTGTGTATCTTTCAAACAACGTCTTAGTTGCGATATCGATATGGTTGGTCTTTTTTATTTTATGTGGTCCCGAAGCAAAAATGAGTATTAAAGGTCTGATACTCTACGGATTTAAAAAAATGCAAGAGGACAGAATTTTCTTTGCAGGTGTCGCGAAAGTGTAAGTTGTCAACACTCCCCAAATATCATATCATGTGGTGCATGTCTTAGAGTATTAAGTATACATGTACATGTTACCAAGTAATATAGTGGTTTGTTGTTGTTGTTGTTTTTAACAAGAGTGATATGTGCATTAATAGTGGAAAAAATACATGTAGCACTTATTAGCCTGTGTAACTGTTTTCTATAGATTTTAACTTTTATGTTTCATTTAACTAAACTTTTCCAAAAGAACACTGCCACAGGGTCATATTTATTTTTTGCATTTTATCCTCATTTACCTGCTCTGATGTATTAAAAACTGCAATTTTTTTGATGGCCTGCTATACACTTTCTCCCTTTTCAATTATAAAATATGAACATATTTATGTGATACATTTTGTATATATGATGCATGTACATGTCGGGCTTCAGGGCAAACTAGATTGTGTATTGCTTTCTCTGATTTTATTTGACAAGATATTTAGGATGGTTTGGTTTGACAATTAAACATCTCCTCCCTCGGGCACCCTGACTTAACCGTATCAGTAAATCAGCGAACTTAAGGTCAAACATAATTGAATTTCTGTTTCTCGTGTAAAATAGGTATGTAAAAAGAATAGAATTTGTGGCCAAATTATGGAGGAAGAAACTCCCAGAAGAAAATGGTATGCGGAAAATTAATTAAAAAACTTTTGTTCTTTTTGATGAAGTAATGACGAATTCCACGGAAAGTTGCAGAGCAACAAGTAAACTGGACATAATGAGTGTATGAGCAGTTTTATAAATATTTCGAAGACTTTCTTTCCCTTTTTTCAAGTAAATATCTAACGTTACATGGTATAAGTCAAATCTTCATATATTGAAAGTACGTGTAGTTATAGCAAATCACAAGATTGGCAACTACAGAGGGTAACCATTGACTTTTAAAAAGAGCACCCCTGCCCAAATACGATCTCGTTAGGTCTTCATTGACTTAACGCTTCAGCACTGCGTAAAAGACTCCACTGCTACCACTATAAGTGGGAAATTGATCGTAAATCATGCAGGTCCGGGTGTTAAAAGAATAGGCCTGCAGCAGCGCTAAGCTTGTCGTATAAGGCGACTAAATAGTGCTCAGAAACCTAGACGGGGACTAGGCGCTCTGCCCACAGAGCAACTGGGATGTGTGCCCCAGGTGGTGGAATGGGGTACCCCTAGCGTGTTACATGCTGGGGTTGTCAGGCTATAATACGGAAAACCTGACCGCAAACCATAGTGGTGCACCGTGTTGGGAAAGATGCCACGTTCCTCGCACGTTAAAGAACCCTGCTGTGGTATTCGATAGGAGTAGGAACCTTTGCGCTCCGCCACAGGAGGCTAAATTGCCCGACCTTACCCATCCCCCCTTTTTCCAGTGGCAATCAAAATTTGTCGACCCTACTATCCTTGTGACCCATCCTTTTTTTTTTCATTTCATGTTGATTTTATCATCCATTTCATGTTCATTGTCTGAATATAGCTGAAATATTGCTGCTCGGACGTTACCCAACAAAAAAACAAACAAACGTAAATCATGACATCACAATGCTATTTTAGTTTAGTTTATTTTTTACCCTTACAACTTTTTGTGAAACCGATGCCAGGTAATTTTTATCATGTTCTCTCATGACTAAGTTTGTATCATGTGACTAAATTGTGTTTAGGGGGGAAATACACATAGTAGTCAATTTCAATGATCGTATCTTTCTTTGATGTCTATCGTTGAACCCTTGTAAATATTTTCATGTCATATGAGTTCAAACATTGTTTAAGATGTTAAAAATGACCTTAGATGATATTTTTGTTTCAAACAATTTTACAAAATTTATGATGTAATTTGGACACTGACTTTGATTGTTTTACTTTATAACTGTATGAATTTTTAAAAAAATTGTCATCATGCGTAAATTGAATTGAAATGGTTGTATTTCTAACACTCTTAATCTTGGTGGTTTAGAATTTAAGCACATGATGTCGTTCTAAAATTGATTCAATTTAAACACGACTTTCAAGTAGTTGTATAAGTACACTTTAAGGAAGATTTTTGTATCAACACTGATTCATGCTCGTGAAAGAGCATTTGAAATGGGAGGGGCTTGAATGAAACCTCATAATTCAGATTGTGTTCATAGCGAAACCTGACCTCCAATGCCCTCTATATCTGTCATTTGCCGTCTTATATTTCCGTCTTTTTATTTCAAATATTAAGTACACCATTATAGCCATTTAAAAAAATAAAAAATGATGTACTGATACGAAAAATGGTGCTTAAAACAAACTGTCCATGAGGTTGAATTGATTCCATTTATCATTTTTATGGTGCATTTGATTTGTTTAACGTGTCATAGTTTAATTCCTTTCCTCTACCCTACCGGTGCACCTGGTCCCTGCTCCCAGCTTTTGTTACTTTGTATGTATTATTTTAGTTACATTACTTTATATTCTTTGTTGTGTTTGTCTGTTGTCCATGTCTGCTCTTTGTCCTTGGGTTTCATTCTTTAGATTTCCGCTAGAATCTTGGTTCCCTTGATTACTCTATCATGCTTGTACATGACATTGGCGACGATGTGGATGGATCTTTGAAACAGAAGACGGAACCCTGTCGTTACACGTTGTTACTGCTCCCTTTATGTTGTAAAATTAGCACATCATCCAACATTTACATGTACATGCATACATGTATGTAAGATATAAGCTTTTGTTGCGGAAGAGGGTCTTTTATCTATACCTCGAACTACAGTGTATCGCTGGTGTTCAATTTCGCGTCAAAAATGTTAATGGGAGCAATAGACTTACATGTACATTGTACAAAAATGCATTTGCGCCGATTTTTTAATTTTTCTTGCTCCCTTATTTTATTTGTCAAATTACATGTAAGAGTGATTTCTGTTTGTTGTTTTTTATTTGCATTTCTGTCTTTATATCGAACTTAAATGTTTCAGAAGGCTCAGTCATGTACCTCCTCATGTACATGTGTGAAGTTTTTCTATTACCCGGTGGAAAAAATACCCAGTTACATTTTTACAAGTTGCAGTTAAACATGTTATTAATCCCTACCTAGCGACATCCTTGAAATATCTGTTAAATCCTGCGAAAAATTATAAAAATCCTAACCGAAAATGTACTCCTCACCTAAACAACTTTAAAACAAATGTCTTTCTTCACTTTGTTAACAAAGATCCCGAGGCTATTCGAATGTATACAGTCATTCGTGACCTGTCGATGTATGAATACACCTTAGCCGAGGGAAACTGAGAGATGAAGATTACATATTCGGTGAATGGTCTACTGCGCAAAAGTTTTACCGCCTTCACACCACCTCATTACAAATATTTAAGTTAGATCGTTGACTTTCCATATTTATACATGTACATGTACATGTTAGCCAATTTTACAAAAATAAAAGCTTGCCATTCCTAATAGGGTTATATTGCTACAAGATAAAAGGCATCGCTTCAAAAGTTTTGTAGTCATAGATCGTTATAGTTTATCCATTTGCACTATGATAATCAAAAGGTTCGCCGTGTCAAAGTACTCGTTTGCTCTTTCGTCTACCTGACAATTTATGAGTAACTCTGCTATGTTTCGAAAAAAAAAACAGAGGACGCTTACCCTACCAGGGTACTTGGTCCACACTCCATGGGTCTGGGTTGTCCATTTTATGTTTTTTTTTCTATTTGCGTTTTATTCTGATTATTTCATGTCCTTTGTTGGTTCTGTATATGTCCATGTAGTCGGTCTCCCTGGATTAAATCTTTTGGTTACATTTCAAATTCTGGTTCCCTCCAGTTCCCTTTACATCAAGGTACCAGCAGCCTTAATATACATTTAGCTGTCGTATTCGCAGCAGCTGCACTTGAGTTGCTTTCAAACAAACATCAGTACATGTGTCTTCAAAAAAGTTGTGGCGGCGATAGCGGTCAATACATTGTATTACAAATGTGAAGAGTCGACGAAGATTCACTCGATTTTTCAACAAATAATACGTAGTGACGTATGGGGGGAGGGTGTTCCCGGACTTAAAACCCTCCTGTTGTTGATTTTTTTACAGTAATTTTGTGTGTACAGTGGGCAAAATGAGCAAATAATAGCCTGGAACACTTCCTTTTTAAACATTTCTGGATCCACCCTTGTCCATTAAACACTTAAAGAAAAGGTTGAAACAAATGAAATAAAAACTTCATGATCAGTAGATGTCGCCAGAATAGGGTTATACGTAAAACATCCGTTAAATGTTATCGATAACTTCTTTCATGTATGTATTCAATGTACTTCATGTGTTATTGTATATGTCAATGATTAACTCGGCTACACGGTGGCGTGTTATTTCTACGACACAAACTTGTACAATGTGCAGCTTCATCACATAGATAAGTCTGGGTACTTTCTGTTCAAATCACATGCTGATGATGTAACGTCTGACCTATGATCTCGGCGTCTTCTAGCCTTCACGGTAGAATGCAATATGTAAGTCACTGACCTTTACTTCTTTCTTATTAGGTTTTACAACGAATACTTCTTTTTTTTTTTTGTTCATCTAAAACTAGAATAAATACACATGTACCAATGTAAATTGGTATATCAGTACATTTTGTAAGTCTTCAAACAATGTTTATGTCCGTAAGCATAAGTACGTAAACTGTATATATGTACATGTATATGTACACCACATTTATTAAGGCAGCACTGTAAATGCAGGGTAATGATAAAATTTCAGATGTGATAAAATCTAGGCAAGAGTCGAAGGAATAGACAAAAGGTAAGTACGCTCAACAAATGTAACATTTATGGGTAAAAATTGCTGTTGAAAACCATCGCAGTGGTCCTGACTATATACAGACTTTTCAATCAGAATGTAACTATCCTTAGGGGACGACATAAGATACATTTTATATTAAAGTGGGGGTGCTTGGAAATATTTCGGATAAAAAATATTTTCACCATGCTTTCGGTTAAATGATATTGAAATGATCCCAATAATTATTTTCAAAAACGGTTAGAGTCAAAATATGTATATTTAGATTCTTCCAACATTTTAACATCAAAATGTTGACATTGATGAATCTAAAATAATATAACTGGAGAGCATGATTTGACTCACAAAATTATACTCCGCCACCGAGGATCGAACCCTAGACCGCTCGGTGACAAGCCAGCGACAAACCGATTCGGCTAAAGAATTAATCATTTAGGCAAGGCAATTAACTGGCTATTTAAATCTAAATACCTACTACAGCGCAGGTAGGCCGTCCTGCCACAATAATAACAAACAGAAGACTAATTGGATAATTTCATGCATGCTGAAAATAAAAGATATTTTTAATACTGCTTAGATTTTCATACGCGCGGCAGTCTGAAATACTTGGTCCCTAACATTTGTAAAATCTGTATACTTAACGTGGTGAATTTTGTCATGGGGGAATCATACCATGCAAGCTTAACTATTTTTTTTTAACGTAAGCTCATGGAAATAACATCTGGAGTGTATGTAAAAAACTAATTTAATTAACGAGTTCGAATTGTGACAGTCAGGTTCTAGCTCTATCCTATTATTTCTGTATCTGTTCCTGGTATTCTGAAAGTATTAAATACAAAATAAATGAGACTTTCGAAATGGTAATACAGGTTTTTTTTTATCAAACAGAAAATTCATAACACACAGTTTTGGAGGAATGTAACGGGAAAATGGTTCCCTCGATTAGTCCACTCAAGTTTCCACCAATCGGATCCCTTGAAATTGAAGATATGAAGAAATATCTCGTCTCATTTCCATATCTCAAAGACAAATCCAAAAATAGTTGTGCCCCTTACCTTGGGTCTGCAGGCCCCTTAAAGGATTACGTTTGCACCTTCATTGATTAGTGTATAATATAAACAAGAACAGATCAAGATGCAATTAATTTGGCTAATATCCTCCATCACAAAAATGTTCTCTACAAAATTCTCCATATTTCAAAGACAAATTCATACCAATGATTGCATTTGTCTATACTTCACCCATTGCATCAAAAATTTTCAATTATAAAGGCTATTGCAGAACCTCGAGATTGCGGATTTCAAGTCTAAACCACCTGACTGTTCTTGCAAAAACTCTCCATTTAAATATGGTCCTTCCGGTCACGTCGTTACGGGAGATTTAGCCATCATAAAAAACGAATCTCTGCGTAATATCCTTTCTATTTAGGTCCCAAGTACCGTGAACCACGCTCCATAAATAGGAATTATAACTTTTGAAGTTCTTACGGATGCCGTGGATAAAACGAGAACAAGAAGACATTAATTCTCTGTCAGAGTTGTTAAAGGCCGTGAGGTCTTTAATTTTGAAACGAATGAAAGTTTTAAGTAGTTCAATGAGTGACAATGCTACATCAGTTTTCAAAGACCCCAATGTACAAAAACATTGTCTACTATACAATGTATACAACAATATGTTGTCGTAACAGCAGACAAAGCCAAAAAAAACATTGTTTTTGTCTGCTAAACGTTTTACATCCAATGTTTATTACATGTATCAGAGGTAGACGTAGAAAATAATAGCAATGATAAGACCTATACTATTACCACACTCTTCAAAGAAGAGATTGTGATTTATTTTTTTTTTTTTTTTTTGATTTATTCCACTTCGTCCATGGGTGGACATAGGGCGACTGCAGTTTCTCTCCATTCGCTTCGGTTTTGGGCGATGGTGTTACAATTCTTCCACGTTAGTCCTACTCTCTTCAGTTCAGAGTTCAAACCCCTCCTCCAGGTGTTCTTTGGTCTTCCTCTTTTTCTTTGCCCTTGGGGATTCCAATCTAAAGCTTTGCACCTTCATTGATTAGTGTATAATATAAACAAGAACAGATCAAGATGCAATTAATTTGGCTAATATCCTCCATCACAAAAATGTTCTCTACAAAATTCTCCATATTTCAAAGACAAATTCATACCAATGATTGCATTTGTCTATACTTCACCCATTGCATCAAAAATTTTCAATTATAAAGGCTATTGCAGAACCTCGAGATTGCGGATTTCAAGTCTAAACCACCTGACTGTTCTTGCAAAAACTCTCCATTTAAATATGGTCCTTCCGGTCACGTCGTTACGGGAGATTTAGCCATCATAAAAAACGAATCTCTGCGTAATATCCTTTCTATTTAGGTCCCAAGTACCGTGAACCACGCTCCATAAATAGGAATTATAACTTTTGAAGTTCTTATGGATGCCGTGGATAAAACGAGAACAAGAAGACATTAATTCTCTGTCAGAGTTGTTAAAGGCCGTGAGGTCTTTAATTTTGAAACGAATGAAAGTTTTAAGTAGTTCAATGAGTGACAATGCTACATCAGTTTTCAAAGACCCCAATGTACAAAAACATTGTCTACTATACAATGTATACAACAATATGTTGTCGTAACAGCAGACAAAGCCAAAAAAAAACATTGTTTTTGTCTGCTAAACGTTTTACATCCAATGTTTATTACATGTATCAGAGGTAGACGTAGAAAATAATAGCAATGATAAGACCTATACTATTACCACACTCTTCAAAGAAGAGATTGTGATTTATTTTTTTTTTTTTTTTGATTTATTCCACTTCGTCCATGGGTGGACATAGGGCGACTGCAGTTTCTCTCCATTCGCTTCGGTTTTGGGCGATGGTGTTACAATTCTTCCACGTTAGTCCTACTCTCTTCAGTTCAGAGTTCAAACCCCTCCTCCAGGTGTTCTTTGGTCTTCCTCTTTTTCTTTGCCCTTGGGGATTCCAATCTAAAGCTTTGCACCTTCATTGATTAGTGTATAATATAAACAAGAACAGATCAAGATGCAATTAATTTGGCTAATATCCTCCATCACAAAAATGTTCTCTACAAAATTCTCCATATTTCAAAGACAAATTCATACCAATGATTGCATTTGTCTATACTTCACCCATTGCATCAAAAATTTTCAATTATAAAGGCTATTGCAGAACCTCGAGATTGCGGATTTCAAGTCTAAACCACCTGACTGTTCTTGCAAAAACTCTCCATTTAAATATGGTCCTTCCGGTCACGTCGTTACGGGAGATTTAGCCATCATAAAAAACGAATCTCTGCGTAATATCCTTTCTATTTAGGTCCCAAGTACCGTGAACCACGCTCCATAAATAGGAATTATAACTTTTGAAGTTCTTATGGATGCCGTGGATAAAACGAGAACAAGAAGACATTAATTCTCTGTCAGAGTTGTTAAAGGCCGTGAGGTCTTTAATTTTGAAACGAATGAAAGTTTTAAGTAGTTCAATGAGTGACAATGCTACATCAGTTTTCAAAGACCCCAATGTACAAAAACATTGTCTACTATACAATGTATACAACAATATGTTGTCGTAACAGCAGACAAAGCCAAAAAAACATTGTTTTTGTCTGCTAAACGTTTTACATCCAATGTTTATTACATGTATCAGAGGTAGACGTAGAAAATAATAGCAATGATAAGACCTATACTATTACCACACTCTTCAAAGAAGAGATTGTGATTTATTTTTTTTTTTTTTTTGATTTATTCCACTTCGTCCATGGGTGGACATAGGGCGACTGCAGTTTCTCTCCATTCGCTTCGGTTTTGGGCGATGGTGTTACAATTCTTCCACGTTAGTCCTACTCTCTTCAGTTCAGAGTTCAAACCCCTCCTCCAGGTGTTCTTTGGTCTTCCTCTTTTTCTTTGCTCTTGGGGATTCCAATCTAAAGCTTTGCACCTTCATTGATTAGTGTATAATATAAACAAGAACAGATCAAGATGCAATTAATTTGGCTAATATCCTCCATCACAAAAATGTTCTCTACAAAATTCTCCATATTTCAAAGACAAATTCATACCAATGATTGCATTTGTCTATACTTCACCCATTGCATCAAAAATTTTCAATTATAAAGGCTATTGCAGAACCTCGAGATTGCGGATTTCAAGTCTAAACCACCTGACTGTTCTTGCAAAAACTCTCCATTTAAATATGGTCCTTCCGGTCACGTCGTTACGGGAGATTTAGCCATCATAAAAAACGAATCTCTGCGTAATATCCTTTCTATTTAGGTCCCAAGTACCGTGAACCACGCTCCATAAATAGGAATTATAACTTTTGAAGTTCTTATGGATGCCGTGGATAAAACGAGAACAAGAAGACATTAATTCTCTGTCAGAGTTGTTAAAGGCCGTGAGGTCTTTAATTTTGAAACGAATGAAAGTTTTAAGTAGTTCAATGAGTGACAATGCTACATCAGTTTTCAAAGACCCCAATGTACAAAAACATTGTCTACTATACAATGTATACAACAATATGTTGTCGTAACAGCAGACAAAGCCAAAAAAAACATTGTTTTTGTCTGCTAAACGTTTTACATCCAATGTTTATTACATGTATCAGAGGTAGACGTAGAAAATAATAGCAATGATAAGACCTATACTATTACCACACTCTTCAAAGAAGAGATTGTGATTTATTTTTTTTTTTTTTTTTGATTTATTCCACTTCGTCCATGGGTGGACATAGGGCGACTGCAGTTTCTCTCCATTCGCTTCGGTTTTGGGCGATGGTGTTACAATTCTTCCACGTTAGTCCTACTCTCTTCAGTTCAGAGTTCAAACCCCTCCTCCAGGTGTTCTTTGGTCTTCCTCTTTTTCTTTGCAATTGGGGATTCCAATCTAAAGCTTGCTTTGTAGTGTTTTTATTGTTCTTCCTTAAAGTATGACCAATCCATTTCCATTTTCGGGTTCGAATGGTGTTTTCTATTGGTTGTTGTTTTGTTCTTTGCCAGAGTTTCTTGTTTGTTATTTTTTCTGGCCATCTGATATTCAGTATATTTCTTAGGCACTTGTTAACAAAGACTTGTATAGATTTCATGGTGTTTTCTGTTTCTCTCCAGGTCTCGCAACCATATAACAGGACAGACTTAACATTGCTGTTGAAAATTCTGATCTTAGTAGCCGTTCGCAGTGTTCTACTTTTCCATACTGGCTTTAGAATGGAAAAAGCCTGTAATGCTTTCATCTTTCTGGCTTGTACATCTTCGTTAGTGCCTCCAGTTGTACTCATGACACTTCCAAGGTACGTAAATTTATCTACATTCTCTATCTGTTGGTTATTTTCCAATATTGGATCCATCTGGTTTTGTTGGATTCTCATGGCTTTGGTTTTGGCTGTGTTGATATACAATCCTGTTCTTTTAGCTGTTTCTTCGAGATGGTTGACCTGGTGTTGGGAATCTTGAAGACGATGCGATAGTGTGCATATGTCGTCTGCAAATTCGAGGTCTTCTAGACGAGATGTTAGTGTCCATTGTATACCATGAGGGTCGTTGTAAGCTGTTGTTGCTATCCAGTCGATGACTATGAGAAAGAGAAGGGGAGAGAGAATGCATCCTTGCCTTACGCCAGTTGTTACAGGGAAAGGATCCGTCAATGTACCAGCATGTATGACCTGACAAGAGAATTCTTCATACAGTAACTTAATCATGGACATAATCTTAGGTGGAATCCTATAGTGTCCTAGAATGTTCCACAAGACCTGATGATCTATGCTGTCAAATGCTTTCTGGAAGTCAATAAAGTTTAGATATAGGGATGACTGCCATTCGATCGTTTGCTCAATAATTATTCTGAGTGTAGCAATCTGGTCGACACATGATCGTTCTTGTCTAAATCCAACTTGTTCATCTCTCAGCTTGCTATCAATCTCTTCTTTCATTCTTTGTAAGATTATACTGCATAGGATTTTACTAGGAATGGACAAAAGAGGGCTTCTGGTGGTATGCCATCGATTCCCGTTGCTTTCCCATTCTTAAGATGTTTTAGGGCTTTTCTTACTTCATTTTCGGTAATTTTGTCAGTCTCTATGTTAAGTGTTGGACCTTCTTCAAGTATTGGTGGATTTGTTGGTGGTGGTCTGTTCAATACCTCACTAAAGTGTTCTTTCCATCTGTCAAGCTGATCTTCTAGCTTTGTGAGGGTATTGTTGTTTTTATCTTTGACTGGTAAATTTTCATTTTGAGAGATCTTTCCACTGAGTTGTCTTGTGATGTTATACAATGTTTTGATGTCTCCTTTTAAGCAGGCGTTTTCAGCTTCTACTGCTAACTTTTCAGCATGGTTTCTTTTATCTCTTTTACAGCTTTTCTTCACTTCTCTGTCTTTTGCGCTGTAAAGGTCTTGCAGGTTTTTCTTTTGCTGTCTGGTTTTGGCACTCATCAACTTTTCTTTTATTTCCCTTTTTAGTAGTTGTACCTCATAAACTCTAGAATTAACCATTAAGGAGGTAGACTTCACCCATTGCATCAAAAATTTTCAATTATAAAGGCTATTGCAGAACCTCGAGATTGCGGATTTCAAGTCTAAACCACCTGACTGTTCTTGCAAAAACTCTCCATTTAAATATGGTCCTTCCGGTCACGTCGTTACGGGAGATTTAGCCATCATAAAAAACGAATCTCTGCGTAATATCCTTTCTATTTAGGTCCCAAGTACCGTGAACCACGCTCCATAAATAGGAATTATAACTTTTGAAGTTCTTATGGATGCCGTGGATAAAACGAGAACAAGAAGACATTAATTCTCTGTCAGATTTGTTAAAGGCCGTGAGGTCTTTAATTTTGAAACGAATGAAAGTTTTAAGTAGTTCAATGAGTGACAATGCTACATCAGTTTTCAAAGACCCCAATGTACAAAAACATTGTCTACTATACAATGTATACAACAATATGTTGTCGTAACAGCAGACAAAGCCAAAAAAAAATATTGTTTTTGTCTGCTAAACGTTTTACATCCAATGTTTATTACATGTATCAGAGGTAGACGTAGAAAATAATAGCAATGATAAGACCTATACTATTACCACACTCTTCAAAGAAGATATTGTGGAAAACCATAAATCTTTGCTATCCTCTTTTTGTCTCTCTACCAAGCAAGACGATTGTGATTTACCGTCTATGTACTGAATTCCTAAACTCCACAAGAATCTATACAAACAACGTTACATAACTGGATCTGCAAAATGTACCACCAAACTTCTTTCAAAACTTTTAACTTCTATACTCACAGTTGTCAAAGAGGGTCTGCAGTCCTACCATAACACTTGTTAATCTCGTAGTGGTATTTATTCAATGTGGATCCTAAAAAATTCGAAAGATCTTTTGGAGACAATCAGTTCGAGACTATTATCAGAATATAATAATATTAAAACCTATGAATTTTTAATCGACAAACATATATGTCCAGTGTGGTGGACGCGTTTTTCAACAAACGGTCGACATTCCAGTGGGAAAAAATTGTGCTCCTCTACTTGCTGACCTATTCCTTCACTCTTATGAGGCTGACTTTATAGCTAATCTGATCCGAAAGAAAGAATATTGTTTAGCTAGATCCTTTAATCTCAGTTTCCGCTATATATATGACGTGTTATCTTTAAACAATCCTAATTTCGGGGATTTGATACATTGCATCTATCCCAAAGAACTTGAGATAAAAGATACTACAGACACTGTGAAGTCAGCCTCATATCTTGTCGTATACTTTTAGAAATCGATGGTAAAGGAAAACTAATGACTAACTTTACGACAAACGTGATGACTTTTCATTCAGAATTGTCAACTTTCCTTTCATCTATGGCAATATCCCTTCAGCACCCGCCTATAGAGTGTTCATATCTCAACTCACACGTCATGCCAGAGCTTGCCGAAACTACGCAGTCTTTTTGTATCGCGGTAGAATTCTAACAAATAGGCTTCCGGAACATGTTTATGTTGGTACAAGATTGAAGTCACTACAGAAGTTCTATGGTCGTTATCATGAAGTCGTGGATCGTTACGGTGTATCCATCTGCACAATGAAAACTGATTTGTTCAACGTGTCATAGTTTTTCTTTCCTCTTTCGTCTATCCCGGACTTAACTTTTTACGAGCAACTCGTCGGGTTGTTTCTAGAAAAGCAGTGGGCACTTCCCCTACCACTGCACTTGATTCATGCTCCCAGTTTTTAGTGGAGTCCGAGTCGTTCTTATGTTCTTTGTTGTGTATGTCTGTTTTCCATGTATGGTCTTCGTCCCTGGATTACATTCTTTTGATTACCGCTGTACTCTTGGTTCCCTTGATTATTATCTCACGAAATTAAGTCAAGGACCTCAAGCATACATTTTTGTTTATACTCAACCAAAAGCAAAAGAAATATTCACGAACAGACGACTTGCACGAAGAGCTTGGTGTACATGCACTTGCCTTGATTCGCATATGTAAAGTTGAGCATAAGTACAGACAAAATCGTCGAATTGCCAGTCATGGTGATTCCAAAGCTGCAGACAGTTAGCTTTCTCCCCATCTCTGGGTTCATTCGGAGCCCAGTTTGTGTATTCGAAATCCTGTTTAGTTGAGGCCCATTGCCATCTTCCTTCCACAACGTCATCGCGTCCTCCAACCCATACCGCTAAAGTATTAAAATAATATAGACCCTGAAAAGCACTGCAAATACTTTTATTTGAATCAAAGACAAAATTCATTTTCGTTATCTCAAATGTGGTCATTTCCAAACGTTACGATCACATCATGTTAACATGCGTGTACTTAATGTATACATGTATTTATCAGTTGGATTAAGCATGTAGAGTACATGTATGATTTAACTATAGGGATTTGTACTAATTATTACAATTTATTACATGTATATAGATAGCAGTGTTTAATCGAATGTTCCCAGTGTAATAAAATTCGATAATAAATTTGGTAATTTCACTCTCGATATTTCTCCCGCCAAAACGTCACAACTTTGATATCAATCCGACAATCACAGAATTTAAAATTAATGTTGGAAACATCGATAAACTATGTTATTTCGTTGATTCGTAAAAAAAACCCACGACCCCGAACCAACAATGTTTTAAGAAGAAAATCTATATTATATATAAGATAATCAATTGGTTATTGTAAATAACCATAAAAAAAGATCGCGCGTGCCAAGAACGCTTGAGGATTTAACTCGTGCGCGGAATAAGTTCCACAAACTGCGTTGTTCGGCACTCTTCATTATATTTGGGTTATTCATGTTTTCCAATTAATTAATTATTATTGCTACAAGTGCTACGCACCATTAACATTTGGATCGTTTGCAACAGAAATATTCAACAAATAGCCCAAAAACTCCATATGGTGGACGTCCATTATTTCTGCTAACCTTGAGTCATGACCTCGACACGATGCCTGAAAACGATCAAAATAGGAAACTCATAGTATACAGTTCCAGTATACAAGCACATGTACGTGCATATTAAGATAGCTTTATGTAGCAAGTGGTTTTTCTCCATATATTTCTTACTTCAATTAAGGTAAGACTCACAGTTGAAAAAAATGTTTTGTCGTAATTAGGATATACTACATGTATATTACATATATGTCTAAATAACGGTATAGTTACATGTATGTCACAGTTTCTACAAAATTAAGGATAATTTCAACATATGATGTCGTAATTACGACATTTTTTTCAAGAGGTCCGTACTAGCGTCCATACAAGTCAAATTTTAACTCTTAAAGTATTCGCTCATCACACAGATCATTCACTGCATAGGGGTATATAGTTGACAACCATATTGAACATCTTACGTGTACCGAGAATCATTACATTCGAAATATTTTCCCTACCAATATCCTTGATAAAGTAAGTGCTTTTACAGATGAGATCAGTTCTAACCTCTCAGGGGAACCGTCAGAAGTGTCATAGAACAGTTCCAGAGCCAGCTTTTCTGACAGAACCGGCTTTACGAGAACAGTTCTACTAAATGTACTAGAGCCAGCTTTTCTGACAGAAACGACTTTACGAGAACAGTTCTACTAAATGTACTAGAGCCAGCTTTTCTGACAGAACCGGCTTTACGAGAACAGTTCTAGAGTCAGCTTTTCTGACAGAACCGGCTTTACGAGAACAGTTCTAGAGCCAGCTTTTCTGACAAAACCGGCTTTACGAGAACAGTTCTAGAGCCAGCTTTTCTGACAGAACCGGCTTTACGAGAACAGTTCTAGAGCCAGCTTTTCTGACAGAACCGGCTTTATGAGAACAGTTCTACTAAATGTACTAGAGCCAGCTTTTCTGACAGAAACGACTTTACGAGAACAGTTCTACTAAATGTACTAGAGCCAGCTTTTCTGACAGAAACGACTTTACGAGAACAGTTCTACTAAATGTACTAGAGCCAGCTTTTCTGACAGAACCGGCTTTACGAGAACAGTTCTAGAGCCAGCTTTTCTGACAAAACCGGCTTTACGAGAACAGTTCTAGAGCCAGCTTTTCTGACAGAACCGGCTTTACGAGAACAGTTCTAGAGCCAGCTTTTCTGACAGAACCGGCTTTATGAGAACAGTTCTACTAAATGTACTAGAGCCAGCTTTTCTGACAGAAACGACTTTACGAGAACAGTTCTACTAAATGTACTAGAGCCAGCTTTTCTGACAGAACCGGCTTTACGAGAACAGTTCTAGAGCCAGCTTTTCTGACAAAACCGGCTTTACGAGAACAGTTCTAGAGCCAGCTTTTCTGACAGAACCGGCTTTACGAGAACAGTTCTAGAGCCAGCTCTTGTGCTACTTCTTGCAAAACCGTCTCTACAAAAGCAGCTATTGTAGTAGAGACGGCTATGCTAGAACTGTCAGAAGAAGTGGCTCTAGAACTGTCAGAAGAAGTGGCTCTAGAAATGTCCGAGCATTGTTCTAAATCTGTAATAGAACTGTTCTTCTGACAGTTGTAGGATAAGTTTGTGAGCGGTTAGAACTGATCTCATCCGTGATATTAATTATCCTTGATAAAATAAGTGTTTTAGGTATCAGTAAATACAAAAAATGACAACGTATTATGTCAATAAATGTATTGTTCATAATTTTCTAATGGAAATGGCTTGTTTGTCACAATTTTCGTTTGTTTTCTCCGAACTTGTACATTTTGTAAAATGTAACATTAAATCATTGTAATTATTGATTTCGTACATGTATGTGACGACATTTGTTGTATTGTTCCCTTTTGTCTGATTATGTATTATTTGTTTCGTCTTCTCTTTCTTAACTTTTTACATTTAAAAGTAAACTAAATTGTATGTAAAATAAACCATGAAACGATTGTTTGTGTAAATAAGGGAGAGCATACATGTAGCTTGAATATCTCACGTACCTGTGCATTGAACCAGTTTAATTTTTCATGACTTATCATGAAACATGAGGTTTCAAAATGGAACCACCCTATTGGACACTCTGCTGTTGCTGTACCTATAAAAAGGTAAATGGACCAGTCGATATTAATGGGAGGGGGGAGGGGTTGAGACAAAAAATTTTTGTTCTATCTTTTAAATTTTTTTTTTTTTTTTTAAAGTTCATGTCCTATAGAAACATTGTGTGTATAATATATCAAAAATTAGACATGATTTAAAACATGGATATAACACATTATTGTTATTTCTAATTAATTTTTAATCAGTACTTTTAAAAAAACACAACATTTTTCTGTAATTGGATCCAGAGGTTGTAGTGTGTTTCCATTTTCATGTGAAGAATCAGTATAAAATGGTAAACAATGTCCTAGCACCCCCTTTTTGAGGAGCCCCGTTCACCATTAACGCATACAGAAGGTTAACATTCTTGGTCCCACGGACCAAAAATGCAATTTAAAACATTCTACATCCGACCGGACCCAGAATCATAACGGACCAAGAGTTATGAGACACGGCGTCTGAAGCAGAACTGCTCGCCCTATGTGTCGTTTGCAGGTAATTAGACAGCTTGGATTTCAAAGACGAAAACAAGATAATGAGATTCACATGTACATGTAATTAAAAAAAAAACCTGCCTGCTAGGAATATCAAACCTACACACCACACTATACACAGAGACATGGCGTCTCCGTCTCTTACGTAAACATTCCACATTGTAGTTTCTTATCTTTTTAACTCTACATATATGACAGACAATACAGTGTCAAAAGGGAACATGTACTTAAGGAGGTAGACCTAGGGTAAGGGACATAACTCATGAAATCAGTGATATGTTTGTATTATATTTAAATTCACCAAAACTTCTCGATCAAGCTTTCGTTTGAAGCAGAATAAAATGAATCCAAGTTAATTAGATGCTTACATGTACATAAGATTGATATTAAATGCTTTAAAAATATGAAAATAACTAGTGATATTGCTACACGTGGTCCTATATTTCGGTCACGTATGAAAAGTAAAATTATCTTAAACATTTTAGATGTGTCATATTGATCAAAATGGCGGTGTGTCATGGTCAAATCAATACACGTATGTAAGTGTCTTGCATGTAACTACATATAACATTTCAAGAAAAAGTTTCAACAGAGAAGATGCGTCCACAAAGAAACTGAAAATGACGGATGGATGAATCATCTAAAATTCCGTCTGTCCATTCCTCTGCAGCAGAGAATGATACAATGTTTCAAGGGACCAGGCTTGATACGACCACAGAGGTACGAACCCATAATAGTTGTCGCAAGTATGGACACATCATCAAAGTTGATTCATATGTGATAAAATTTCAGTTTTGCTTGAGTGAACTGAACCAAAAGGCCTCCATAGGCTTTTAAAGCTTTTTTGCCATATTTCAAAGATCGACACCTCTGAAACCACAGGTAGCACTGTTATGAAACTAAACAGTTGAAACGACACAAAGCCGTTTACATGCAGACCACTTTTGTGCGTATAAGATTCACGTTTTAACTCACAGTCTTCCTTTGGGGTATGGCACCTTGTGATATAATTTCAATTTTCCATTCACTGATGGTAAAGTTATCATCTGGATATCAGGGAAATGCATGTTTCTACCCCCCTTTTTTGGCCCCTAATTTTAAAAATGTTTTAAAATGTCTTAATCCTAAAAATCTATTCCTGTCTTCCTTTGATGATAAGGAAAATTTTGAAACAGTATCATAGACAACCATGCACTTTTACTGGAATTATATAGTTTAATTCAATGAAATTCTTGTTTTGTCCCCTTTTTTCCCTAATTCTAAAATTGGGCTATAACCCCCAAAATCAATAATAACCTTCTATTTTGTTATAAAATTTGATAATTACAAAGATTAACCAACTACTTTCAAGTTATCGCAAGAAAACCAAGTGTCTAGAGCCAACGATGAAGACTGTGACAGCACCATTATACCTAATTTTTAGGTTTACTGTGGATACTAATTTACATTTACAATTCATCCAATTCCAGTCTTTGCTACATGTATGTAAGTATGGGTTAAAGGTGTATCGGCTACATATAGAGTGACAAGATACATGTACGATGGCAGTCTTAGGATTTCAGGTTAGGTGTGTTTGTGTAAATTAAAATAAAGGCTGAGCAAAGAAAGGCAAGAACATTTTAAGCGGGGTTGAATTTGTGAAAATTCAAGATTCCTACAAAAGAAAACCCATTTTTAGAATCTTCTTTTGCAATAATTAAAGTGAATCTAGCCGTCAATACCAGCCCGCAGTGAAGCTAGCCGTCAATAACTTAGCCGTCAATAATATTCATGAGCGGTGCGTTCAAAATTTGAATTAAGTTATTTATATCAGAAAAAACGTTAAATAGGAATCAAAATAAGTAGATTTTTTTCTAAATATTGTTATATTTTTTGTCTTCAGGGCCGGCCCGGGTCCATAATTTTTTTTAAAAAGGGGGTTCTAGATGGTTTCCCGTAAAAAGGAGAGTTTCAGGCTATTTGCTCATTTTTGGCAAAATTATGCATTTAATTAACAACATTCTCCGACAAAAAGGGGAATCCGCCCCCACCGCGTGGATCTGAATGTACCACAGACTCTGAGACTGGGTTTCCTTTCTTTTGGTAACTCGCCTTAATACAAATTTACTGTATTAGCACAGTTCTGCTTAGAATCAAATATCCAAGTATGTGATCAAACTGTTCAGATTTAATTTTTGGTATTTTTAATCGATCTTTCCATGCTTTCCCATAATATAATAAATTTTCCAAATTAGAAATTCATATTGATATTCATAGAAGTACATGTATACAGTGTACATGTAAATTGTATTTGTGCGTTATACAAAACTGTATTGACCGAGTGAGAGTATATATGTGATATTTTAATCACTTGTGTGGTAGTTAAGAAATCGCAAAAAAAATTCCATTTCCGAGTTTTTACATAATGTACGTGAAGCATCCAACTAGATGAGACCACAGCGACAACTTGTTTCGAAGTACAGCATTATATCAGATATCCATATATAAAACGGTAACTTGTAAATCAATTTATTTGATGGTACATTTAAGATAACAACGCACATCTTCACGCAACAAAGATATTTGGATAATGTAAATTCCTTACAATAAATTAATGTGAATATTTGGAACTTCAAGAGTGAGTCACACTTAATTGTGTTCTTATCTTAGAGTTTTATAAACAATCATTAGTTACAATTTCAATGTTACTGAGTTTTTTTCAGTGAAAAGTTTGTTCATTAACTACATAGTCTTTCTATGGTGAAATAAAATACTGATTTGAATTCAAGTTCTTCATCAATATTAAACAAAACCAAACTCACAATCTATTACACAATTTTATCTGTACATGCGTTATCCTAATTAAATACATATTCGAAAATTGAGGTTTGATATTATCTTTACCCGCGCAGTAATATTCGTGTTCCTCGAATTAAATCCATGCTTACAACTATATTTTTAAAATAAACTTGACCCTATCTAATAGGTTCTGCGGCGTTATCAGAATTGTTTCGGAAACTAAACAGAATTATGAATAGAAAAAAATGTATCAAAAAGAAAATGAAAAACTAAAAAAATCAATCTGATTTCAGTCAATTTCGGAAAACCTAAAATAAGTAATTATGTATCTGATTAAAATAACTACAAAATATATACAAAATAAAACGCCGTCAATGCTGTACCAACTTTGGTGTCGGTGGCTGGGACCTAAGTCCATTAGTCTATCTTGGGACTGAAATGAGATTTTAGGCCTACTTAAGGACTATCAATTCCCCAAATATTGGGAATTTCCATATCTTCCTCTGTCGTTGAGAAAATTTTAAAAGGGGACCCTTTTTTAGGTACCCTTATACCTCCCTTTTAAGAATATTTTTGTCGCCAAAATTAACTGAGGCATTTTTGTATTTTTTGGCTACTTTTTATACCTTGTTGAGGCAAAAAATAATTTTTTTAAGTTTTTTGATTCTTCGAACTTCTTCTCCCTACAGAACAGAAAAAAAAAAAAAAAAACCAGATATATGTATGTATCATCATGTAGCCCAATGTCTCAACATTACAATGGTATCAAGAAAGTTGCGATAACACTTAGTGTTTTGCGGTAAAATGAAAAAAAGTACCCTTATTCACAGCATACTGACATTGTAGAACTCATATTTTAGGCATTCATAATTAAGATAATTGTGCTCCCAACATATTTGATCGATTAAGGTGTTAAGATTTTCTTTTTTGGGGTTACAATAACTATAAAATCGTAAAAAATGGAGTTTTCAGAATTTCAGAATTTCTTCTATATCACCCGTTATTTCCCTTTTATCAGAATACCGTAGTTCAATCAAGCTTTTGTGTGATGCAGTACATTAATATAGCATCTTAGCTTTGAAATGAGCCCAAGTAATAAATATTTAAACTTTTCTAAGTCAAGTGAGGTGAAAAATTGCCATCCCTACCCATAAAAAATATCTCAACATGAACGCAAATGTTAATTATTGATATATAAACTGTGTACAATAGACAAGTTGGGTACTATTATTTTAAACATCGATGCATCCAACATATCTTATCATTTCAGGCCAGCATTTTTCAGTTTCAATATGATATTAATGAGTTTTTTTCATAAAAAGGGGAATTTTCGGACATTCATTTTTCCTTCAATTTCATCTATAATTGGCATTTTTTTTTCAAATACCGCACTTCAAATAAGCTTTTGTATACTTAAATACAATTAATAGTGTCTTAGCTTTGTACTGAGCCCAAGTAATAAATATTTGAACTTTTTCAAGTCCTATAGGTGAAAAATTGACACCCCCACCCATGAAAATAATACCTAAACATGAACTAAAATGTTAATTTTTAGCACATAGTTGATGTAAAAAAGACATGTTGGGTACTATTGTTTTAATTAATGATGTATTTAACATATCTACTCATTTCAGGCGAGTTATTTTCAGTTTCAATGTGACAATAATGAGTTTTTCATAAAATGGTGAATTTTCGGATTTTCATATTTTCTTCCATTTCACTTGTAATGGGCGTACCCTACTTCAAACAAGCTTTTGTATATTCAAACACATTTATGTGGCATCTTACCTTTCTAATGAGCCAAGGCAATGCACAATTAAACGTATTCCAGGTCATTTGGACGAAAGAATGGTACCCACTAAAATCTGCCCCAATGTGAACGAAAATGATCGTTTATAGCATACACTACTGTCTGTCTGGCATTTATTATTGAGATCTAATTGTATCAATCACATTGTCAAGCAAAATTATATTTTTATTTTCTCGAAGACCACAAAATATTCAAAAATGGAAGTTTAAGAATAAAACAGATTATCACGCATTTTAGCATGTAAATTAGCAATGTATGATGAAACAACTCAACGGGTTTTCTACAAAAGCAGAGAACGCTTAACCTACCGGTGCACCTGGTCCATGCTCCGAGTCCGAGTTGCTCATTTGCTTTTGTTACTTTGTATGTATGATATTATTTACTTTATGTTCTTTGTTGTGTACGTCTGTTTTCCATGTCTGGTCTTTGTCCCTCGAATACATTCTTTTGATTACCGCTATAACTTTGGTTCCCTTGATTACTCTTTGAAATCATTTCTCAATGAGCAAGGAACAGTTTGGAAATTTAACACTCCTTATTCGTACTACATGGGTGTCTCTTGGGAGAGACTCATAGGTATCCCTAGACGTATTATTGTGTCTCCATTCTATATGATGCTAGGCATAATAAAAACTAACTCATGAGGTTCTATGTACATTCATGGCAGAAACATTCTCGTCCGTTGGTTACATCTGACAATGATTTACCATGTGTACTATCTCCAACTTCTCTGTTAACATCAAAAACAGAACCATGTGTGGAAGACTTTAGCAACTTGAACATTCGAAATATTTACATTTTACAATGGAAACTTGTACAAATTCTTGCCGAACAATTTTGGTTTCCCTGGAGACGTGATTGTTTACAATCTATACAGCCTAGCAGAAAATTGCAACAAACTCAGAGGAGTATTCAGGAAGGAGATGTTGTTATCCTCAAAGAAACATTTGGCCTCTTGGACTTTTCGAACATGTCGTTCCGAGCAAAGACAGCCTTGTAAGAAAAGTGCTTATAAGAACAATTAAATAAGGACAGCCACGTGTTTACGTCAGACCCATTACCCAAATAATTCTTTTGTGCTCTAAGGATTGTGAAAGGGACTTAAGACTTTCATGAGAGGGCTATATGATATTCAGACAATTTCACTTTTTTTTTATTTTTTATATAATTAGGTAAACTACATTTTTTATTGACTATTTGAATTTTGAGTTAATTATTAGTTTGAGTGTAGTGATATATTTTATATCAGACATGGAGTGTGCTGTTTACATACTTTTTCTTATTCATAAAAGTTTAAACAGCCTTGGGATTGGTTTCATTGATTTGGGTTTTTATAAAGTTATATTTAGATTTTGATAATTATAGATGTGTTCTCCTTTTTGACCTAGGTGCGCTCATTTACTATTCATTGTATTTGTATCATGGACTATGAAGTTTTATTATTATATTTAAGGTTTATAAGGTTTATATCTCATGATTGCTTTAGTATTTTTTGTGTACAGATAGCTGTTTTTATGACTTAGAGCAAAGTTTATCATGCACTTTTTTCATTCATTTATGGCTAAGGAACCCCGTCTGAATAATTTAACATTATTATTTTGTGAGTTTCTTTTCAAAGTAAATAATTAATTTGCCCTCTTTTACTACCTTTGTATGACTTTTGGTAGATAACAAGAATTTAGGAACCTTATATTCTGACCTTTTTTGTTTAACTTTCCTACAGAAGTTATAACTAAAGGGAGATAATCAAAGTTTTTATCACACTACACTCTTCCCTATATTGTATTGATTTTTGACTTATTGCTCAATTATGTGCTTTGATCAACTTCAATTTGTCATTTACATGTATTATATAGAAGGTTACTTTTTCTTTGTAGCTTTTTACCGCCTTGTATTATTTCTACATATCTACACAATCATCTCAACCTCAAAATAAATGTTAGTATGGACATACATGTAGTGTTATTTGCGGATATTATACAAAATGGTAATCTATCTGTCAGTCACCTGGCGGAATATTGACTAGGGCCCTTTTCAGCGCATTTTCACGAATTTTTAATTGATTTAAAATTATTCATCATTCTTGCTCCACATTAGAGTTTAGAGATGTTTTTTCTTATCATAATCAATGACCTTATATAAATGTGTATGGGTTGGAGGTCGGGATGACGTCATAGAAGGGCATTGGCAGTGGTCCTCCACCGGGCAGAACTTCAACTTTACAAACTGGGTATCAAATAAGCCATCTGACGGTGACGCTGGAGATTGTCTACAGCTATGGATAAAGGAGGGATGGAAATTTAATGATACCCGCTGCACTAGTAATAAATTATTCAAGTGCGAATCGAGGTACTACATGTATCATATAAAATATTAACTGTACACGTATACATACTTCCTAAGTCCACACCAATATAGCTTAGGCCAGATTGTGTTCAGACACTGAGTGAATATTTACTAGGAGGACCCACTAGGCGATAAACTCTTGATTAAAGCTGCATTACCTGTCATTTCATAAATTTTGGTTTCTGTTGAAATATACCTTTACTTAGAATTGTTTCTACTAAATTGTACTTTTCTTGTATAACTTCATGTGATATTCACAAATAAAATGCATTAAATACATGAAGTAGGTGTCTGTATATGTATTGTCTTGCAAGACAAAAAATCGACCTAGATAAATCCGTATGCACGCGACTTTTTGTTACCTTAACCGGCGCATGTACTGTAAGGGTCGCTTCTTTAATAACAAATCTGATTGCAAAGCGAAAGTGGTTATTCAACGGTAAGGGAGACCGACGGACTCGAGCCGTAAAAGAAAAAAGTTTGAATATAACGCAAGGATCCTTTTTAAATTTACCTACTGTGACATATTGTGGCTCAAATATGGTCATTATTTATTTGAAAACTAATCAAGAAGTAGATGAAATGAAATGAAAACAACTTATCGTTATTTTTTACAAAGGTTAAAGTATTTTAACCTAGGTTATTGTCCTGTCGGCAATCTTCGGAAGTAATAGCGAAAAATTATTAGATCAGAGCTATCGATCTTCTCTGATTTGAAATCAAAGTACTCATGTACTGAATCAATGTATATCGATCGTTTTTACGCTCCAAATAATCGTCGTATTGCAAAAATATGGAATAAAATGAAAGTACGGGAATCGAATTCGAACGTATCTTAACATAAGCTTATTGTTATAATTGGTTAATATTAAACTCATCGTTTTATTTTTTAATTCACCATTCTGATTACGATGGACATTAAAAATCTCCGATATGGTGCATAATTGAATTTTCAGGTCAAAATTTTGTTTATCGACGTGTTACACGTGTTACACTCAACTATCTACATTTCTCAGTTGATAAGGTTCATACTCAAGTGCTACAAGTTATTTCAACAAATATGCAGTCTGAATAGTATATAACAAGAAAAGGAGGGTCCCAGATTTTGGGGTAATTCGCTTCAACTTGTTCCCCCCCACCCCCGAGTAAAATCAAAAATGATTATTACTTATTACTGCCCTCCAAACAACCTAATAAATGAACGCAGGTATCACCACCAAATAATTCTTGAAATATACACTCAGGGGCTGCATATTTGATAGTGGGAGCAAGCCCCTGTGATATAATTCCACCAATTATGTTTTCCATGTCTGGTCTTTGTCCCTGGAATGTGTTCTTTTGATTACTGCTATAACCTTGGTTCCCTTGATTACTCTTTCAAATTGATAAAAACATGGGAATATGTTTTATGTGATATTACAATGGAAAAATTGACAAAAGGAAATTGTTTGCATTCAACATTCAGTGGTATGATTCAAAAAAAAGGTGATTTCTATACGCCCGTCAAAGACGGGACGTATTATGGTATACCGTTGTCTGTCCGTCCGTCCGTCGTCCAACTTTTATGAAACTTTCGTGAATCGTTCATATCTATTGACAAAAGTTCCCTTTCGAATTTTATTAATTGCAGATTTTTCGATTCCGTGTTTTATTTTTTTTTAACTTAAAAACGGGGGTATTTTCAAGTTTTCGGACAATAACTCAAAAACGCTTTCACCAACTTAATTGAAACTTTAGTGTATTGTGCTATTGACGTAATCTCCCTTTCGATTTGTATAAATGTCAAATTTTACGTTTCCGTGTTATGAAGTTTTACTCTTTAAAAAAGGCCGGAAACGGCCAAGGAAATTTTATTCGTTGAAAAATTGTTTAAAACAGACCATTTGTTAATGATCGACTAATAAATATAAAAGGTACTTGGTAATCTGGTCAGAAAAGTGTGTTTTAAACAAGATAGAAATGTATGGGTGAAAAATCAAGACAACAATATTAGTTAATATTGAGGTAGCCTTGATAGTGCCATATTTTTTTAGCATTTTTTATTTACTTTTCTTGGTGGGAGGGGGGGTGGTATTCACAGTATTTTTAGTTGATCATGTAAATTCATTAAAAACATAAGTACAAGTTAAAAGAGGAACGGGCCTATCATGCGCTTTAAAGCGCAGATGTTTATATATTTTCTTCAATGAAAGAAAACATTATAGCAAGATAAATTGGTATAGAAGAAACTAGTTCAAAATATATGATAAAATGTGTTATTATCTAGAGTGATATGAAAACTGCAAAAAATAATAAAAAAATATAGTTGAGCAATATGCCTTATTCTTAAAAAAAATGGTTAGAATTGAATTTTCATAACATATTTTGAAGTCAGTTTTCCTGTAACTTTATTGATTTATCTCTTATTTCATTTATTATTTTTCTTTAATGAAAAAAATCTTCCCGATGCTACTATCATTTCGGAAATATTTCAAACAACCTTTTATCTTCACATTTTCACCTGAAAAATATTCCTTTCCTGGTTTTTAATATTTTCCTATTATTATTTATTTATATATTTATTTATTTATTTATTTTTCCTTTAAATCAAACACATAAATAAACAATTGTATGTTTCTGTTTAAATGAAAGCAAAAATTTCTTTGCGCTATTAGACTTGTAAGAAAACATGTTTTATTTTAGATGTAGGGTTTGTTTTTCTAAAGAAAATTTAATAATTTTAGACATTCGTATATTTTTCTTAATTTGGAGGCTAACTTGCCCGACCCTCCCCACCCCCTTTTTTCTAGTGGCAATCAAATTTTGTCGACCCTATTAACCTTGTGTCCCATCCCTTGTTTCATTTCATCATCATTCATGTTCATTTTATCATTCATTTCATGTTCATCGCCTGAATATAGCTGAAATATTGCTGCTCAGGCGTTAAACCCCAACAATCAATCAATCAATTTATTAGTGGTCAAGTTTTCTCTGTAAATCTATTAAGCCATGTTGGACTTATTTTTTTCCTCGCAACTTTAAGTTTTAATCTCCTCTGACATTACCAGACATAAAAACCAAACTTGGTTTGAATGTTCCTAAGGGTGTTTTGCATAAAAATAATTCGGGGATTTTTGATCCATCGAAAACATAGCATAGAACATAGGGGTCAGACAGAAAGTTTTCGCATGTATCTCAAAAATCGTTAGGTTTAGCCATATTCTGACACAGTAATAATGCTGAGCTTGATGCAATCTATCAGTGGTCAATTTTTTGTGCGAATCATGTTCGAATTACTGCTTTTGATAGAATCCTTTGTAGCTCCGCCGTAACTAGTAATGACGCAGTAGCTACATTACTTTTGTTCTGTTGTAGTAACCAACTTACTATCCTGTACATGTGTTAGGTTTTACGGAATGTTCCATCTGTATCATAGCATATTTTAAGAAGAATTGTTCTTTGTATGTATGATTTTAGTTACTTTATGTTCTTTGTTATGTATGTCTGTTTTCCATGTCTGGTCTTTTCCGTAGATTACATTCTTTTGATTACCGCTATAACCTTGGTTCCCTTGATTACTCTTTGATCACCCCTATAACCTTGGTTCCCTTGATTACTCTTTGATTACCCCTATAACTTTGGTTCCCTTGATTACTCTTTGATTACCCCTATAACCGTGGTTCCCTTGATTACTCTTTGATTACCCCTATAACTTTGATTCCCTTGATTACTTTTTCTTGAAGCAAGCAAAGTATCATACGGTTTTGGAAATCTTATCACTATTTAAAGGTTAATTTATGGCGTAAGGGAAATAACCACAAAAAGCCATCTAAATTTATAAACTATAAACTTGTAAGGAGCAAAACACTTGTTATAATTGTACCTCATGTACTAAGTGTGTGTGTGTGTGTGTGTGTGTGTGTGTGGTGAAGGTGTACGACCCCATTAGTGTGAAAATTTGTGTACAGTATTTCAAAATAACTGTCATTGTTCAATACAGAGAAACAGATACAACAGTTAGTATTCTCTATATTAGCAAAACTTTTAACACAATTCAGTGTATCTCTAATGACAGACTACTGACACAATTCTTTGTAATCTCTAGTGACAGAACTACTGACACAAATCTGTGCATCTCTACTGACAGAACTACTGATACAACTCAATGTATTCTCTACTGACAAAAATACTGACACAACGCTGTATATTCTCTACTGACAGAAATACTGACACAACACTGTATATTCTCTACTGACAGAAGTACTGACACAACACTGTGTATTCTCTACTGACAGAACTACTGACACAACTCAGTGTAATCTTTACTGACAGAACTACTCGCACAACTCTTTGTATTCTCTACTCATATAAGACTCATCAGCTAATAAATTTAGGGCCCGTTTTTATCGTTTTTTTTCAATTTTATTTTGTTTTGATTTTTGTGTTGCATGTGTGTGTGTTTTTTTTTTAATGAAAAACATCTCAGTTGGTAAAACATACTTACGGTAGACTGTCCTTCTTAACATAGCAACCCCCTTTTTCATTTAACATATGTACACATCAAATATTTGAGTTGGAAAAATGAAAATATTTATCCCGGCCCCTACGTCATGCCCCCTAATCACAAACCAGGGACTCAAGGTCGGAGCAAAACACTTTGGAAAGGAGGGTTGCCAGCCGGTGTGTCTAAAAAAATGGGACTAGTACATTATTGCTACTTTCTGTCGATTTTGCACACGAAATTGACAGATTTTCCAATTAATGGGAAGGGTACCAACCCACTGCACCATCCCTTGGATCCGCCACAGGGACGTCATGCTAATTTAATATGTACACTCCACGCATGCACACACTCATCAAAAATACATAGACTCGGACCTTTCTGAACTGATTTTTAAATTTGTTTAATTCATTGATATATTTTTCCACGGTTGCAATTTTTAAAAGATCACTCCAAAGTACTTTAAAACTCAGACGCATTTTTTGCGCCTGTCCAAGTTCCGGAATTTCTAATATCTGTATGTCTTGCAATTGTCTCCTCGAGTACATAGGTCAACTATTTCGCTGTGCCTGTGTATAATGTTTTTTTTCTGGGGCAGCTGCAGCCTGCTGAGTGGTGTGATGGTTTCTCAAGTTCGTCGTTCATTGAATACCCGTACGTGGTTGGCCTTGAGCTAATATTTTTCATCCCAGTGGGTTTGTTATCTCTTTAAATCGACATCACATCTATACTCCTTATATGATTAGTTAAGTCCATACTATCAATAAGATAGTGTAGTATGATCGAGAAGTCCCTCATTTCAAATTTCTTCCATGGTCCCAATAGGCCTATATTTAAATTCAAATTCAAATTCAAATATTTTTATTGTCGTGTAAACATAATAATGTTTGTGATAAACAAAAGCCAACAACAAAATTAATAACAAATGATATAATAATGTCAAATGCAAATATGAGATTATTTAAAGTAGAACATGAAGTTATGCTTCTTCTACCCTCAGTTCTAATGACTTTTTCAAAATTAAAGGACCCGATAAATTGTACACGTTCCTTAGAGGAGGGATTAATAGTTCAGATGCAGTCATGTCTTAAAATTTCCAATTCAAATCTTAAATGATTTGATCCCCAAATGACTGTATCATTTGCTATCTTTTTTTATTCCTTTTTCCAGTTATTTTCAATTGATGGTTAAATTATGGGATATGAACGACTTTGATTTTGATATATATACATACTGTCAACTAGCAATGAAGTAGTTCAGTACATGAAGTTAGGAAGTTTGGCTAAAGTACTAAGTTAAGTTAATATACAAAATAGACAATGTGCTCGATAAGGCTGTGCTATTCAGAATTTCACAATATTAAAATGTTTACACATACTCAAGTATTTAAATATAATACTGCTTAAAGGTCAACCAATCGTGTATAATCTGTGAAGTTCTACCAGGAAGTAAAAAGATAACATTCCATACCGTAACGACAGGGCGTTTTCCTCGTTGACGTTCAAAGAAGTTAACTTTGTGCTAATTGGGAATATTGACCAGTAAAGAGTAAGATTTACTTTTCCATTCAGCTTTTACTTCAGTTGTACTTTCATTGTACCATCTTTCTATATTGTCCTTTTGTTATTATTTCATAACTGTTGATAAATATGTCAAGGGTCAAACTTTACGACTAAGACTAGGTTCTTTTTTTTTCTTTTTTTTATTAATATGAAAACAAAATAAGGTCTGCCACATACAATGTACACACATTAAATCAATATATATATAACCAGTATTAATACATGTATATTCAAGTACCAGTCCACATAGAAATGGAAGAGATGATTCTTCATGGTGTAGAATCAAAGTACTCATGTACTGAATCAATTTATATCGATCGTTTTTCCGCCTCAAATAATCGTCGTATTGCAAAAATATGGAATAAAACGAAGTACGGGAATCGAATTCAAACGTATCTTACGATTAGCTCATTGTTATTAAAAATTTCCGATCTAGTGCATAATTGATTTATGAGTAATAGTTAACCGTTCCCAGTTTTTAAATTTTCAGATCAAAATTCAGGTTATCGACCTCCAGGTCGACACTGTCCATTAAATAATTCTCTTAAGGAGGTAGACATAGGGTAAATGACACAACTCTTACAAACCATTATAACGTTTGTATTCAGCATTTGACATCAATCTCATGTAAGCGTCAAGTAACTTGGACTGATTTCATTATGTTTCAAATGAAAGCTTTACGCTTTGGTGAAATTGAATATGATGCAAACATATCACTGATTTAAAGAGGCGTTCATTATCCCAGTTCTGCCTCATTAAGCCACAAATCGTTCAAATAAATCATACCCCTATAAACGTCCTCAACTATCTACATTTCTCAGTTGATAAGGTTCATAGCTCAAGTGCTACATTATTTCATAGACACCTATGTGTAATGTGAAATCGCTTAGTTTCTGAATACCTAGTCCAGAGACACGTACATTAACATAAACGATAAAGTGATAAAGTAATATCATTACAGGAGCTTGCTCCCACTGACAAATATGCATTCCGAATAGTATACAACAAGAAAAGGGGGATCCAAAGATCTCGCTTCAACTCAGGAGGCTAAATTGCCCGACCCTACCCAACCCCCCCTTTTCTAGTGGCAACCAAAATTTGTCGACTGTATTGTCCTTGTGTCCCATCCCTTGTTTCATTTAATCATCATTCAAGTTCATTTTATCATCCATTTCATGTTCATCGCCTGAATATAGCTGAAAAATTGCTGCTCGGGCGTTAAACCCCAACAATCAATCAATCAATCAATCTTGCAGGGTTTTCATTTCTAGCTAAGCATCAAATGGTTTATTACGCCTTTAATAATAAATATGTAACTTGAATATATTGTCTCACTTCCCTTTTCACCTTTAAATGGGGCTATTGTTAACTATTCATAACGAGGGTGTGTTAAGGGGAAATGTCATAAATTGTCATCTTTTCAACAACGAAAGCAAGCTACTTTTAAACTCGTCTTAATACGTGAAATTTCGTCAATGCTCATATCTTAAGTATACTAGTGCATAAAATAGAACTTCTCAAACACAAAAAAGATCAACAAAATGTCGAAATGTGCGATACAAATGAGTCACGTGATCGGTTTATCAAGTCGTGGTCAGACACATTGAATGTCAAAAGTGCAGTGGGAAGATGACAAAACTGTACATTCAAATTTTAATGGTATGTTAATGATATGGATATTTTTCAAAAAGTGTTGCGGGAAGTTTAAAACATCTACATGACAGTTAAAAAACAGCTCTTAACTTGCTTGAGATTAGATAGTTTTGCGTTTCCTTGTATTTCAACGAATACTTGAAGAAAACGCTACCGATAGATAGTCTCCCGCAGCATTTCTCAGGAAAAATGAAATATGCGCTTTAAAATGAAGTATAAATCAACTAAATCGACATAGCGCATGCCACTGCACTTTTGCATTGCATTTCATACTCATACGTTATGCCAGAGCTTGCCGAAACTACGCAGACTTTTTGTATCGCGCTAGAACTCTAACAAATATGCTTCTGGAACAGGGTTATGTTGCTACAAGATTGAAGTCATCACTACAGAAGTTTTATGGTCGTCATCATGAACTCGTGGATCGTTATGATGTATCCATCAGCACCATGAAAACTGATTTATTCAACGAGTCATGGTTTTCCTTTCCTCGTTTGTCTACCCCGGACTTGACTTTTTATGAGCGACTCGGCGGGTGTTTCTAGAAAAGCAGAGGACGCTTACCCTACCGGTGCGGCGCACCTGGTCCATGCTTCCAGTTTTTAGTGGGGTCCGAGTTGCTCATTTGTTTTTGTTACTTTGTATGATTTTAGTTACGTTATGTTCTTTGTTGTGTATGTCTGTTTTCCATGTCTGGTCTTTGTCCCAGGATTATATTCTTTTGATTACTGCTATAACCTTGGTTTCCTTGATTACTCTTTCTAAACCATATAATTTTTCACATAGCCGCGACATTAAAACAAGCGCACTGGCGACCTCAGATACGTTGATATGTGACGGATACGTCAATCGGCATACCTCGGGTGACTCCGCTACTCTACCTCAGGGTGCACTATATATACAAATTCATTAAGGCGCACTGTTTCGCACACCAAGTTACTCCCGTCAAATTTTGTAAAACTTAGACAGATGTAATATATATAATGGTAAACAGGTGTAATTTAAAGGAAGAATAGTATCCGGAACGTTTCAGTCCCCTGCCGTATTATGTTCTCTCGTCAGCATCAGATGGCTGATTTTCAAAATACCTTATTCCGCACGAATTTTTGGAACTAAAATTGTGGGAGAATTGTTAGATAGCGTTTGTTCAAAAGAAGTACTTTACAATTTTGATGAAAACTTTAAAGAAGATTATATAAACAGCCATTTACCAGTATCAATTTACAAATTTGCGATCGGGTTGTAATATATTTATCATTTCAATACGGCAGGTGAAGATTTTTGAAACTCTGATGACAGTTGTTCGATGTATGTCAGTAGGTCAGTGATGAATGAACCCCGGCCAAGCTTTCCTGCACATAGTTACAAACGTCTTATACCCAAACAAAGAGAATTTAAGATACAACTTGCCCAAACTTGTATAGTCGGCGTCACATAAATAACATACTGTTAAAATTTGAATAAAAATATTTTCTACGACTTTATTGACACCTACCGTCGTTTAAATTGTCTTAAATGACTTGCTCATTCGTTTAGCCAAACGGCTTCTCCCTAAACATTGAATCGTTAAATTCCGGTCAGATTTTAATTCTAGGTGGCAATATTTACATTGTAAAAAGTCGGCCATGTTTACAGTGATCGGGTTGCTAGGAGATGTTGTTTACGTTTAAATGGTTTGTCCAAAAACCGAAGAACCCAGAATGCAATTCGGCGTTATTTCGGATATCTCGGATTTATTTTACGCGAACAACGTATAATACCGAGAAGTTGATCAAGCAGACGATTGTCACCGGAGTTCGACGGGAACTTACGCACTTCCGTTTGTAAACAAATCGTCCCGTAAAAACCAACATGGCGGATATTAGTATGGGATTTTCCCGTAAGGATTTGTTACGCATGATTTAAGCTAATAAACGACTTGTTTTTGAGAAGCTGTTTGGCTAAACGAATGAGCAAGTCATTTAAGACAATTTAAACGATGGTTGGTGTCAATAAAGTCGTAGAAAATATTTTTATTCAAATTTTAACAGTATGTTATTTATGTGACGCCGAGTATAGTATTGTTTTACTGGTAACATGTATGAGTTCAGAATTCGTCGATGATTGAAGTGTAATGTCTAGTTAAGTTAAGTTTCTTTATAAAGATGAGGGTCTATTCAATCATTAATTTGATAGATTCAAAGAACTAAGGACTACATTTAATACTAAAAATATTCTTGTGTGTTATTTGCAAAGATTTTAGTTTTTTAGTTTTTTAATATTTCAAATAACCTTTTATCGTCACATTTTTACCTGAAAAAAATATTATTTTCTTGGTTTTTAAAAAAGCAATAATTTCCAATTCTTTTGTTTCTTTTTGCTTTAAAGCAAACACATAAATAAACAGTTGTATGTCACCGTTCAAATGAAAACAAAAATGTCTTTCCGCTATTCGACTATACTCGGCGTCACATAAATAACATACTGTTAAAATTTGAATAAAAATATTTTCTACGACTTTATTGACACCAACCATCGTTTAAATTGTCTTAAATGACTTGCTCATTCGTTTAGCCAAACAGCTTCTCAAAAACAAGTCGCTTATTAGCTTAAATCATGCGTAACAAATCCTTACGGGAAAATCCCATACTAATATCCGCCATGTTGGTTTTTACGGGACGATTTGTTTACAAACGGAAGTGCGTAAGTTCCCGTCGAACTCCGGTGACAATCGTCTGCTTGATCAACTTCTCGGTATTATACGTTGTTCGCGTAAAATAAATCCGAGATATCCGAAATAACGCCGAATTGCATTCTGGGTTCTTCGGTTTTTGGACAAACCATTTAAACGTAAACAACATCTCCTAGCAACCCGATCACTGTAAACATGGCCGACTTTTTACAATGTAAATATTGCCACCTAGAATTAAAATCTGACCGGAATTTAACGATTCAATGTTTAGGGAGAAGCCGTTTGGCTAAACGAATGAGCAAGTCATTTAAGACAATTTAAACGACGGTAGGTGTCAATAAAGTCGTAGAAAATATTTTTATTCAAATTTTAACAGTATGTTATTTATGTGACGCCGACTATAGTTGTTTCTAGTTGCTTTTTATCACCTCTTGTCGGCAATTAGTGAGACCCGCAAATATACGTCATCATTGAAACAGAAACTCCGCGTCTGTCTGATAGGTCCAGGACCATCGCTAATTTAAATCTTTGACTGTGCTGCATGTCTGTAAGTCATACAAACATTTGTCCCTCAATAATTGTGTTGATTTTCAAACTTGATATATATACGGCAGTTTTGCCAAATTAAGACATGAGAGTACTTAAATTTGAGATTCCTAAGAGTAATCACAGGTTTCGATTTCTTTTGTAACGAAAAACAGGGGCTTATACATGTACGTAACCAAGGCCGGGTCAAGAGGCTTAGTTAACCCCTTTTGGGATTCGGCGCTGGAGATATTTTTTTTTTGTTTTCAAAAGGGATTAGAGGCTTAGTATTGTGACCACTCCGCTTCATTAGAGTTAACCCACTGTATGAACAGTAATCAAGGTTCTAGCGGTATCAAAAGAATGTAATACAGGTACAAGTACAAGGACCATAATCCCTTTTCATGTTTTGGGATTCAGTGTCGGGAGCTATTTTCTTATTTGGCCGCTCACTGATTAGTTTTGTTTTTATTAGTACAGAGACCAGATATGGAAAACAGACATGTACAAAAAAAGAACATAAAGTAACTAAAATAATACAAAGTAGGGTAAGCGTCCTCTGCTTTTCTGGAAACAACCGCCGAGTTGCTCATGAAAAGTCAAAGTCAGGGTAGTTGAAAAAAGAAAGTTTTATATAAACTCTAGAATTATTCTAAAGTTGCTTAATCCACTGTCAAAACCAAAACATATATCCCCAGTGCCAAATCAGCTGTATTTAACTGATTTTAACATGTGTCCTGGGCTTGATATACATGTCATAACCAAAGTCAGGTCTAGAAGAGTACTCAAGGGAACCAAGGTTATAGCGGTAATCAAAAGAATGTAATCTAGGGACAAAGACCAGGCATGGAAAACAGACATACACAACGAAGAACATAAAGTAACTAAAATCATACATACAAAGTAACAAAAGCAAATGAGCAACTCGGACTTCACTAAAAACTGGGAGCATGGACCAGGTGCACCTGTAGGCTAAGTGTCCTCTGCTTTTCTAGAAACACCGGCCGAGTTGCTCATAAAAAGTCAAGTCAGAGTAGACAAATGAGGAAAGACGCTTAGTATTTTGACCACCAGTATGGGGTTTAACTAGGTACGAAAATGTACCCCCCTTACACTACGCTCGTGAAAGGTCTTAACTCGTTCAAAAGTCCATAAAAAAATATTTGGTAACAAGATTAATCCCTTTAGGGATTTGACGCTGGAGATATATTTTTTTTGCTTTGACCACCACCGTCAAAACAAAAAAAAAAATATAACCAATGCCAAATCCCAAAAGGTATATGATTTTAAGAAGTAAGAATTTTATAAATGTTATAGTTCTCTCTATTTATATTACAGAAAAATGGCATCTGAAAGCTGCAGTATCTGCCTGTTACTAGAAAAGACCAGCACTCCTGAAGTATGGTGTCCACAATGTGAGGACTCCCTCTGTTCAACATGTAGTGAGCACCACAGAGTACAAAAGGGAACAAAGGACCACAGCACCATATCGTATGAAGATTACCTAAAATTACCATCTTTTATCCACAAAGTTCAACTTGACTGTGAAGAACACAAGCAAAAATATCAAATTTACTGTAGGTCTCACGATTGTGTTGTCTGTTATAAGTGTTTGTTGCAATCTCATAAAAAATGCGAGGACACTCTACCTATAGATGATGTGATCCGCAATGTAAAATCTTCAGCCATCTTCGAAGATGTTTGGATATCATTAAAAACGATTCATCAAACTTTTTTGACAGCGATCACTGAAAGAGAAGAAAATGTGAAAATACTGAAAACTAAGAAGGAAGAATTATCAACAAATGTAAAAAAGAGAACACAAAGTCTTATCGATCAAATAAAGAAACTAGAAAACAAAACACTATCAGAGTTAGAGTCAGTTGTAAATGAAAATGTAAATGAAATCAAAGCCACCACAAAAATCCTGGAATCAAATAAAAGAAAACTTGGTGAATTATTGGAACAGGAGGAACTCATTAAGAACCACGCATCAAATTTTCAAACATTCATTGCAACTAAACAAATGGAGAAAAAAGTTGAAGAATCAGAAGAAATCTTACACAAATTATCTGAAAAAGGAGCAATGGATAATACAGACATAGAAATGAATGAAAACATCACAGCAGACGACACAATTTTTGGAATAAAAACTCTGTGTGACATTAAAGTATCAAAAGAAAAAAATACAACCTCCATAGACATAAACAAACCAAACAAAGGTCAGGCAGAGGTGAAGACAAGATTCCCCAGACAACTGACACTTAAACAACAGTTTACAGTAGATCAAGGTTGGTGTCTTGGTTGTTGTACGCTGCCTAATGGACTCCTGGTGTTGACTGATTGGTCCAATGGTGTAGTAAACATACTACACAGTAATGGTCAACACAAATCATCAGTCAGATTTAATGGAGGATCAGGAGCAGTATACGATGTAACAGTCATCAATGAGAACCATGTTGCTGTTTCTAATCCTGACCATAAAACAATCTCCATCATAGATGTAGACAGGAGTAAAATCATTAAAACACTTCAGATAAAGAGTCTAGTCAGTGGAATTACACATAGTGATGGACATTTATACTTCTGTGTACCTCAGGTAGGAATCCGAAAAATTAATATAGATACAAAAAAAATAGACAAACTCCATGATGACCAGACTGTTAGTATTAATTCATATATAGACACAGATGGCAACAGAATATGTTATACCTGTCCTCTCAACAACAACAACACAGTTACTGTCCTGGATTCTGATCTCAGAGTTATCTTTACATTCAAGGATCACAATACAATGTCATGGCCTTACGGAATATCAATGGATGAACACCAGAATGTTTTTGTGTGTGATAGTTACAAACATAATTTATTACTAATTTCAAGGGATGGAGATAAACATGAAGTTGTAGTCAGTGGAGGTGATGGGTTGTGTCGCCCTGTGTGTGTACATTATGATAAAGTGACCCATCTCCTCACTGTTGTTGATGATAAGAAGGTGGTCAGGATATTTACTGTATATTGACTTTTGATGGAGAATCAAAACTGAGATAAACAAATTATTGAGATTAATTCGATTTCAAGGTAAGAAAACATGTTTTATTGTTTACATGTAGGCTTTGTTTATCTTAATAAATTTTAATAATATCAGACATTTCTATCTTTTTCTTAATTGTCAGATATAAATAAACAAACATTTGTTCATGTGATAATTAACTTGATTAAAAGAAAAGAAACACCTTTTATTTTTTGGGGCTCCATTTTCAGAAATCTTAAAAATATCTGACAGAATTTTTTACTTTTATTCTGGTATAAGATTACAAAAATGTGATCATTATTAACTTATTAAAAAAATCTTTCAAATGGTACAGAAATTTCATATTGAGTACAGTGTAAAATGAATGATTTTTTAAAAAAATATTTCCTTTTTTTATCAGTCAGTTTTGGTCTTCATCAAGATAGTCAAATACATGACATGTATACTCGAATTCACCTCGGCCAGTTGGCAGTTTTTTTTTAATTATCTTTTAAGTTACTCATAAGTTCCTTTAAAAAAAATGCCATTTTATTTATGTCGTTCTGTACTACAATTTTCATACAACTTTTTCTCGTCCGTACCTCTAAGATTAAAACAATTTGAAATTTATTTTTCCTACGAGAATTTTGCACTGAACGTATTGTTTATCCGTCATCTTGTTTCTATGGATATTTTGAGATGTTCCCTATTACCTCACAATTAAAGAGCTGAAATACCATGATTTCCCGCCATATTTATGGTTCCATGCTGATTCAATACTTAATGTGGTAAGTCTCGTATTAAGTACCAGTTATAGCATTTTTGTGCTTTTTTTCTTTTATTAAAGGTAAAGAGCAGAAATATGGCGGGAAATCATGGTATTTCAGCTCATCAATTATGAGATAGTAGGGAACATTTTAAAATATCCATAGAAACAAGACGGCGGATAAACCATACGTTCAGTGCAAAATTTTCGTAGAAAAAATAAATATGGAAATATTTCGATCTTGGAGGTAAGAACGAGAAATAATTATATGAAAGTTGTAGTACAGAACGACATGAATTAAATGGCATTTTTTTTTAAAGGAACTTATGAGTAACTTAAAAGATAATTAAAAAAAAACTGCAAACAGGCTGAGGTGAATTCGAGTTTACATGTATCTGCCATCATTGAAAATAATTTAAGCCTTTTGTTGTATGCAGTTGCATTTTCACGTTTCTAAATAAGTGGATTTTTCTTATTTAAAAACTGAAAACAATAAGCACATTAACTGATTAAGATATTATCATGAAATCAAAAATTCTAATACTACATGTAGTATTGCTTTGTGTAAATATCTACCACCATACATGTACAACATCAAAATATTAATGTGGAAAAATTAAGTACATGTATTAATGATTTATTCATACCAGTATTTAGGTCTTGAAAAAAATTACTTCATTTAAAACAATAATAAATATTTTTTGGCAACGTGATCTCCTTATACAAGTAAGTCTTCCTTGCTTCCACTTAAATGGAATTTTTTTAAAAAGATTGATTTATTTCTGAACCTTTTCTATCTTTTTTCTTGAAATATGATTTTACATATATATTATTGAAAGATACTACTAATGGTATTAAATTACCTTCAACAGTGATTACATGTACTTGCAACTTCAATAATAAATAGAAATATCTCCAATTCATTGATTTATGTATAAAATGTTGATTTTTTGTCAGTTGTTGTAAATATATATGTATGTGTATTTGATTTTATATATTTACATGTAGCACTAACAGAGATGGATGGAGAAATTTGGAAAGGGGGGTGCCACGTTATTATTTGCTCATTAAGGTCCATAGATTGCAAAAATTAAAAAAAATATTCTGGGGTTGGAATTACACCCTGAATCCCTGGATCCGCCACTGTAATTATGTTAACACTTATACCTATATTTTATAATTAGTTCAAATTAGTTTTTTTATAAGAAGTACTTTCACAAACATGTTTTTAAATTACTGACTTAGTTAACTATCTGTTACATACATGTAATACATTTTGTAATTAACTTAATTAAAAATCTTCAAAGAAAAAAATAAAACAAAATTAGTTTATTTATTAAAATGAATGATTTTTTGGAAATTATTTTATATTTCTTTATTAATAAGTGTTGGTCTTCATTAAGTTTTTCAGATACATGTATCTAGATGTGTCATCAGTTAATATCTGTTCACTTCATTATTTTTGTACATGTAAATATATGTAGTTGTATTAATCATGTTCATGTCATATTCAAATGATGTAAAAAATATGTATTTGTTATTTTGTCATGAATATCATATAATGTATTCATCATCAGGACGCAGTCAACATGGACTATTGAAAGATTGCAAATAGTTCAATAGACTTTGCCAATTCACGGAGTCTTCAATTATGACGTGTTCTGCCAATGTGGATTTTGGCATTAAAGGCTAGACTATTTGGATTCTTTTTTTTAAGATGGAATTATTTTCTCTAGTGAGAACTTTCCTTTATGTAGAATTAAGCTATCAAAGGTTTTTCATCTGTACATGTATTATACATTGTGTCTTGATTATTTGTTTGAACTTACACTTCAGGATGTTGAAGAATGAAATGAATAAAATTATTTCTTTTAACAATAGGGTTTGACCGAGTCTGGAAACAAGACTGATTTGCTGGGCCTGAATTAATTATAGCATAAAATGTTTGTTTTCTCAATTTACTTTTTAAGGTGAAAGATTTTTTTTTATTTCAAAGTTAAAATTTTAGAAATCACATACATGTACTTAAGGAACTATAAGTAATTATAGAATGCTTAGTTTTGTAAAAAAAAAAAAATAACAAAACTGAAATACTGGTTAGTTCTAATTCACTAGGTATTACCATTTTCATGAATGTAAATTTTCAGTTTGGTGTTTTCAAGAGCAGAAATGAACCTTCATATATAATGTAAACAAATTGGCAAAAATATGCTTTTCATTTTGTATATTTTTTTTATATATTTTATTTACAATGTAGTTTTTTTCGTTGATGTATAGAAGAATTATACATGTATATATGTATATGTATTTGTTTTGTTTTTCTTCTGTTGAGAGGGCGTATACACATGTAGGAATATGTCATATGTTAATATTATATATTTATTTTTATTTTTATTTTAACACCCCACCACAGTGCACTTGAAAAGGGGTATATGCATGTACAAATGTATGTCACATATTTAGTGATCATGGTGTCCTTTCGTCAGTTCTATTCTAATCTACAACTCCCTTGAAACCACTGAATGTACATATAAAATTCAATGGAACTTTCACAGATTTTTTATTGCATGATGCCACCTCTTTATTTTGTTTTTCCATCTGAATGAAGTTTGGGTTTTTCTGATGCAAAATTTGTCGGGCAATGAGGGTTGGGGGGAGGGGGGGGCTCTTCAAATCCGCAACACCTCTGAGACTGCTAAATGGAAGTTGATGTTACTTTCACAGATTATTTGTTAATGTATGCCATTGTGCACCCTTTTTTTGTTTTTTCCATTTTACCTATTCAAAGCAGGGAATTCTCTTGCTTGTTTTTTTTTCTAGTTACACTGTATCTCTTTCTATTAAGAATTATGTAATGAATGTACTAAGTGTCAGTCTCTGTAAGAATCAGGCAGTAGTTTTGCAAGTGTAATTTGACTATTTGTACTGTCAGAATCAAAGAAAAGGTTAAGACTTTTCAAATTATTTTGGTAAGGTGAGTTATAATCTCACTAAAATGCACACAAAAGTAACATTTCCTGGGCAGCTAATTCCGTCAAAAATTTAGTTTTTGAACATTCTCTTAAAAAATAATTCTGAACAAATCCACATTGATGTAGAGATCAAAGCATGGTTCTAAGGGATTTTGTTTCAGTTTGAATAATCAAGATTTTTTTATCATAGTGGGGACTTGTGTTGTTTTTTTTTTTTTTTTTTGTTGGTTTGTTTTTGTTTTTTGTTTGTTTATTCTTTTTTGTAGACTTTATTACAATATTTTAACAACATTTACTTTTTAAATTTTTTGTATTTTTTTTCCAATGCTACAAGGTAGTAAAACATATATGTCAATTTTGATCATGTATCAATTAGATATACTTTCAATTCAAAATTACTGTGAAATATTATCAAGCCATTGCAGTCCTCCATAATTAGTCTGATTTTATTTAACTTTAGAAGAGATGAGTTATTGCTCTTGAATTTTTCATGTATCCAGAATTTTACTTCTAATCCAAACAAATCTGATATTTTTGTGTAAATTGTCTTGTAATAGTATTCAGACTACTGATGTAGAAAAATAAAACATGTTTTACGAAAATCTCTTTTTGTTTGCCCTGAGGGGCTAGTTTAAATGTCCTTGCTTGTCTCTTGCCATTTTCTGAAGATGTTCCCATGAGGGGTTAATTTTGCGCATTTCCAACACAATGGTATGACGCCATGTTATCTCTGCTTGGCTTTCACTCTAGTGTCCATGAAAGGGCTGTTCAAGTGTGATCTTGATGTTTTGTCAAGATATGTCCAATTTATCGCTACCATCTGATGATGATATGTTTCATGTCTTCCTGATTGTATCTACTAAAGAGGTCCATGTTGGAGACCTTATTAAAGAGGGTTTCTTTCAGTTTCACTAGTATAACAACATTTTACACTAGGAAAGTTTGAAACAGATAATTAACTGCGGTGGAATAATGGTCTCACACTCTAGTCAGTTCATTATTGTCGTCTTCCGTCGAATAATGGTATCATGCTATAGTCAGTTTCATCATTGTTAACTGCAGTGAAATAATCGTATCATGCTGTCGTAAGTTTCGTCATTGTTGTCTGCGGTGGAATAATTGTGTCGCGCTGTCGTCAGTTCATCATTGTCGTCAGCCGTCAAGTACTGGTATCATGATGTCGTCAGTTTCATCATTGTTTTCTGCTGTGGAATAATGGTTTAAGCTATAGTTCGTTTCTTCATTGTTGTCTGTGGTCGAATAATGGTACCATGCTCTCATCAGTGTCGTCATTGTCGTCTGCTGTGGAATAATGGTATCATGCTGTCATCAGTTTTGTCATTGCCGTCTGTGGTGGAATAATGTTATCATTCTATAGTCAGTTTCGTCATTGTTGTCTGCGGTGGAATAATGGTGTCATGCTATAGTCAGTTTCGTCATTGTTGACTGCGATGGAATAATGGTAGCATGCTGTCGTCAGTTTTGTTATTGTCATCTGTAGATATTTCATGTTTGAACAATAACTTGAGTATAAATTGAGTGTATGGATCTTCATGAAATTAAACTACTAAATAAAGCCTGGGATTGATTGTAGGGGTTTTAACTTGAACTGATTACCAATGAGGGATCAGAAACAAACATTTTCCTGTTTTGCAGATAATAGCTTGAGTAAAGATGAATGGATCTTATAAATGTACCTCAAGGTGACATACCCATCCTTAAAAGAAAGGCTTGGATTGATTTTGGGGGTTGTGCTTACTGAAGAATAAAGGGCAAAACAAGGACTTCGGTCAAGTTCTATTCCTGTCTAATAGCTATTAAAATTGAGATCTGTATCAAGATTGAAAAGCGTGTAAAATTTTGGCCCAACTGTTTAGACCTCTGCATTCTAATCAAGCATTGTCCTGCTCAGATTTAATGTTGAGTTAATTTTTGCCCAGGCACGAAAAGTATTTCTTTTTTCAGCTGCAGCCGTAGTTAAAAATTATACTTGAATATCTACATTGTTAAGGGATGGTGGAAATGTTGAACAATATTAATAATATTTTTTTAATCATATGACTGAGTAAAATACTTTTGGCTAAAATATGGAGTAATCTTAATTTTTTCAGAACAAACCAAGCCTCCCCCCTCCGTACAAAAATGGTATGTGCCTAACAATTGGTACAAGGAACATGGACCTATAGCACGTGAACTGATATAACCCCTGTGCACCCCGCCCACCCCCATTACTCAACCAAACTATGATTTTCAGGTACCCTTATACCTCCCATTTTCGAATCTTTTTGTTGCCAAGAAATACACTGAAGCATTTTTGTATTTTTTGGCTACTATTTATACCTTGTTGAGGCACAATTCAATTTTTCAAAGTTTTTCTTTTATTCTACGCACTTCTTCTTTCTTCGTTTTATGCTGAATTGGTGATAAACAATAATTACCTGTCATAATGAAGAGTGATTCTGCTATAAGCACAGAGGAAACTCAGTAAAAAACATAATAGAATGGACCATAACATTTATCTGCTAATCTTTTATAATTTTCTGTCCAAAAAAAGAAAAATTGATAAATAATCCATTACTGGTAAAACATGTTTGTGATAAACAGTATATGTACAGCCATTTTAATATTGTCCTTTTTATCAGCCCTTGATTGGTATTGTCTGACCCGCCGATATTAAGATCTCGGGTTGAAAAAAAGGGCAATTAACAAGGCCATCTATTAATATTTGTAAATTTCCATTGTAAAGTAATAGGGAAATATAAATTCATATTTTTTTTTCTGTCAATGCTTGAGAAAAAAGACGAGAAAAAATAGCTAAAATTTGGAAAATTACTTTTCTCCAAATTATCCAACCCCACCCCCTTTCCTTTCAGTATAAAAAAGGATTCAGGGCCTAAACTGGATGCAGTATTGGGCTTAAATTTTTCTTGGGTTGTATAAGAAGTTTTCAAATATAATAATTGAAAATATTAAAAGAGAAGTTGAGAGAAGCTAAAAATGGTCTAAGGGAGGTAATTCAAGAGAGTTTTCACTTCACATTAAAAAAAAGTTTATTTGACACAAAATTAAGATGGTTTCATATACAATGAAACCTGTCTAAACCAAACACTTTTTTAAAGATCTTTATGTCAGTGTAAATGTACATTTTGGAACCTTAGAAAACCAACCACCGATACTAGTCTTAACCGAGCCAATTTTAAATTTGAAATATATAGGTTTAGATAGATTTCTCACTATGTAATTTCAATAAAATAATGCTAATACATAAATAAATATTGTGACATTCCTTCGTCAGTTCAGTTTGTGCCTTAAGCAGCTTAAAGCTGGTCTTAAAAAAAAGGAGGGTTAGGTTTGTCTTAATAAGAGAGGGAAAGGCTGGTCTTTAAAAAAAGCAGGGTTTGGCTGGTCTTAAACAGAGGAGGGTAAGGCTGGTGATAAAAAAGCAGGGTTAGGCTGGTCTTAAAAAAAGAGGGTTAGGCTGGTTTGAAAAAAAGGGTTAGGCCGGTCTGAAAAAAAAATGGGTAGGCTGGTCTTGAAAAAAAAAGTGTGCTAGGCTGGTCTAAAAATAAAGAGTTGGGCTGGTCTTAAAAACAGAGGGTTAGGCTGGTTTGAAAAAAAAGGGTTAGGCCCGTCTGAAAAAAAAAATGGGTAGGCTGGTCTTGAATAAAGAGTGTTAGGCTGGTCTAAAAATAAAGGGTTGGGCTGGTCTTAAAAACAGAGGTTTATGCTGGTCTTAAAAAAAAGAGGGTTAAGCTGGTGTGAAAAAAAGGGTTTGGCTGGTCTTAAAAAAAGAGGGTTAGGCCGGTCTAAAAACAGGAGGGTCTAAGTATATTTTAGAATACTCAAGAGGTCAAGTTGGTGTTACATTTGTCTTTAGAAAGGGAGAGTAGAAATCCATTCTGGAAGATTGAAGAGAGGAAATTCAATTGTAGGTCCCCAGTTGCTGAATCTTCCGATGATGATGAAATGCCGTAATCTCAAACAGCCCATGCACATAGTACTGGAAGATGATATATACACAGTCAAGATATACATGGAACAATTGAGATGAAAGCAGATTTTGATTCCATCTGACAAATTCTTCAACGTCAAATGTCCTGAAAAAGAACAAGAATAAGAACGCTGTATTTACATGTACATGCATAAAATCTGTAACAAATGAACAAATATCTAATACTGACCACTAATCTGTTATTAGTGAACTAATGACCTTAATATTTAATACAGAAGTAACGGTGAAATTTTGATTCTTATACCTAAAACAAAAGTCCTGAAAACTGTTGATTTAAAAGAAATTGCTAATTCTAAGGCCTGTAATTTTGGTAAAAGTCAGCAGAGCAGAAAAAAACCTTTAGATACTCATCATGGTAGAATTATATACCAAATATCAGCTCGATATCTGTAAGCGTTGAGAAAAAAAGTCCAAAAAAACTTTGAAAATTTGCTCAGTCCAAGGCAAGTTATTTTGGTAAAAATCAGCAGTACAAAACCTAAACATAATCTGTTTATCATGATGATAGTCTCACATACCAAACAATCAGCTGAACATCTGCAAGTGTTTAGAAAACAAGTCTGGAAAACTAATGATGGACTGACAAGTAAAAAATATGATACCCTTCACAACTTGGCTGCATGGGATATAAATATCATCATATCTGTTTAATTGTACCAAACAAATGTCTATAAGGAACTAATTTTGAAGTCTAAATTCTGTTTATACACCAAACTAATTAACAAGAGGTATAAATACTACCTCCTAACTCAACATAACACAGAAAGACAGACTAACATGAAATGCACATGACTAATTAACAAGATGTATAAAAACTACCTTCAAACCTTAAGTGTGACAGACAGACAGACTAACATGAGATCACTTTATACACATGACCAATCAACCTACCGGTAATGTATAAATACTACCTCCAAACCTAACGTGTAACAGACAGAGACAGACAGACTGCCATGAGATCATTGTTCACAAATGACCAATTAATCAAATGTATAAAAACAACCTACAAACATTAAGTGTGAGAGACAGACTGACATGCGATCACTCTTTACACTTATCTATAAACCCGAGGCATCAACATACCTCCAAACCTAACGTGTAACAGACAGACAATAAAAGTAACATGAAATCACTGACAAACTATACTTAACAAATTTACAAGAGCCATAGAGGTATAACAACATAAAGTGTGACAGACAGACAGACAGACACAAGAGCACTATACATACATGACAAATTAACAAGAGCCATAAAGGTATAGTAACCTAACCTGTGACAGACAGACAGACATGAGATCACTATACATACTTGACAAATTAACAAGAGCTATAGAGTTATAATAGCATAAAGTGTGACAGACAGTCAGACAGGAGATCACTATACATACTTGACAAATTAACAAGAGCTATAAAGGTATAATAACCTAACCTGTGACAGACAGACATACACGAAATCACTATACATACTTGACAAATTAACAAGAGCCATAGAAGTATAATAGCCCAAAAAATGACAGACAGACACAAGATCACTATACATACATGACAAATTCACGAGAGCCATAGGGGTATAATAAACTAACGTGTGACAGACAGACAGGAGACCACTTTATGTACTTGACAAATTATCAGGAGCCATAGAGGTATAATAACCTAACAGAAGACAGTATACAGAAAGACAGACATGAGATCACTAAACATACTTGACAAATTAACAAGAGCCATAGATGTATAATAGCCCAAAAAATGACAGACAGACACAAGATCACTATACATACATGACAAATTCACGAGAGCCATAGGGGTATAATAAACTAACGTGTGACAGACAGACAGGAGACCACTTTATGTACTTGACAAATTATCAGGAGCCATAGAGGTATAATAACCTATCGTCGGACAGACAGACAGACAGACATGATATCACTATACATACTTGAAAAATTAACAAGACCCATAGAAGTATAATAACTAATGTGAAAGAGACAGGCAGACAGGAGATCAATATACATACTTGACAAATTAACAAGAGCTATAAAGGTATAATAACCTAACCTGTGACAGACAGACAGGCACGAGATCACTTTACATACTTGACAAATTAACAAGAGCCATAGAGGTATAATAACCTAACGGAAGACAGTAAACAGAAAGACAGACATGAGATCACTATCCATACTTGACAAATTAACAAGAGCCATAGAGGTATAATAAACTCTCTTAAGACAGACAGACAGACAGACAGAAGATCACTATCCATACTTGACAAATTCAAAAAAGCCATAGAGGTATAATAACCTAACACGAGATCACTATACACACTTGACAAATAAACAAGAGCCATAGAGGTATAATAGCCCAAAAAATGACAGACAGACACAAGATCACTATACATACATGACAAATTCACGAGAGCCATAGGGGTATAATAACCTAATGTGTGACAGACAGACAGGAGACCACTTTATGTACTTGACAAATTATCAGGAGCCATAGAGGTATAATAACTAATCGTCGGACAGACAGACAGACAGACATGATATCACTATACATACTTGACAAATTAACAAGAGCTGTAATGAAGAGTTGTTACTGAAAAATTACCATGAGATCAAAGTCCTAGCATTTTTGATTCTGAACCTGATGTATTCTTTTTTTCCAATTCAGTCTTTCTCTTCAAATTTCCGAGACATAGGCAAGATTAAGTGATTCCACACCTCAATATATTTAAAGTTTTGGCAGCCATTTAATTTTGAATATAAAATTTCTTACTTAATCAATAAGGCTGACGGTGACCTAACATTAGCTTCATCAGAATCGTGGTCTCAAAGGAAAAGATTTGAAAACAAAGACAGCAAAGGAGAAAGACAAATCATGACAAACGCCAGTGATGACATAAGCTCACACAGTCCAAATATGTCCTTTTCAGGCAAATATCATATATACCAAATTTTGTTGGTAAATCATACAACAAAAATATTTCAAGATGTCAGCTGATGGTAATACCCATCACAACAATGGCATAACTGATCTGACAGGAAGCTGCAATGTTAGAAATGCTGGCCGGTTCAAGAATAGTCATTTTCATGGTGAAAAGGTACTAGTTTTAAGAATGTAAGTTTAGCAGATGAAGACATAATACCATCCCTGTGCTGAAAATAGACAAAATTGAAAAGATAATATTGCTCAAGTTCTGAAGATGAAATACAGTGGAGACACATATAACTATAATAAAAAGTGTACCACACGAAACATTATAAAGGTGTTGATTGTTCCTATCCATGTGTGAGACTGCTGAAAACTTTACATCATAGCAAAAACATGGAAGGCAACAAAGGAACAACAAAAGACCTGGCACGACAACCACAGTAAGACACGAGGTGCTGCAAATAAATGATTCAGAATTTACAAAGTGATCGAGAGGGAGTTCACTTTCAACAGGAGGTATGATAGGAACAGTTATATGAGGCAGCAAGAAACACTTAGTTTACAAAGATCAACACAAAAAGAGACCAGACTTCATATATATGGACAACTAAATCCTGTACCTGTGTTACAAATAAATCTACTAAAGTTGACAGAGAGTTTACTCACAATAGAAAGTATGAGATGAACAGTAATATCAGGCAGCAAGAAACATCTGGTTCACAAAGATCATCACAAAAAGAGACCGGACTACATATTAGGGGACAACTAGATCCTGTACCAACTCTGCTAATGTCAATGTTTCATGACAGAAATAAAAAAAAGATAACAAATAAATGAACACCTCTCTTTGCAAAATGTTTATAAATAAAGGAGGTAGATCTAGGGTTAGGGAAATCTCATGAAATCAGTGATATGTTTGTATCATATTCAATTTCAAGCCTCTCAAGCCTTCGTTTGAAGCAGAATAAAATGAATCCAAGTTAATGAGATGCTTACATAAGATTGATGTAAAATGCTGAATACAAACGTTCCAATGATTTTTAAGAGTTGTGTCCCTTACTCTAGGTCTACCTCTTTAAACCAAAGTATTTCTACGATTTGGAAAGCATTATCTGGCATCTTTCTGTCGGCTCTTTTTTTAAAAGCACAAATTTGTGAGGTTAATCATGTTCATCCTTGGGGGTTAAGTTTCAAGTGCAAAAGGTCCAGGACTTTTTTTGCATACTCAATGAAGGGTCTACCTATAAAGAAAACGAAGCATCAATACCAGCCAATGAAAAGTATGGTACATCCACGAACTAAGTAAGTGGTACCTCAGTGGTCGTGCATCAGAAATAGAGGGCTTAAAACTAGTGCTTATTTGAACCCTGCTTCCAAATACATACATGTATACAATCCTAGATATACATGTACTAACTACTTAGGATAAATGTCCTTAAACACGTGTAACCCAAGAGAAACTTGAGTCTTTTAAACACATAACTCTTTGGATAATAGTAATGATAATACAAGACCAACATAGGTAACAGTGTTACAGTAAAAATCATATTTCTTGTTCAAAACAACACTGAAGTGGTAACATGGCGGGACCATAGTCATGTCAGGCATATAACCGTTGACAAATCAACAGATTTTTATCACTCATTAGTGTCAATTGAAAGCTTTTCTATAATGACCTAGAAACTTGATACTTATTTACCCTGAAAAATATGGACAAGAATGGAAAAAAATGTACTTTATATAGATATTTCAAAAATATTATTTAATGATTCTAACATTATACATATAGGTTTCTCTAAGATTTGACTGTTTGGTCCACTATGTGATATGAACTAGTGATATGATATGTCATTGTGAGTGGTTGTTGTGTGATTGCAATACATTGTCAATAAAATCTGATTATGACTAACCTTCTTTGGCTAGAACTTAAACACCTAAATACATTAGACTTACAAAGAAAATCATTCAACTGGTTGTAAATGATGAGTTCACTAGTACTGATCCAGCAGCCAAGTAACTGCAACCAAAGTCTAAATCTGTTCCTGCTGCTAAGAAATCCAACAAAGAAGCTAAAATAAAACATAACTGAATTAACTTGAAGTTAAATAGTTTATTAAAGTATTAAAGCGGATTAAAAATGTATTTGCACGTATGTATGTACATAATTTTCATATTATTTAGAGTACCTTCCCTAAAATATGTTAATTAAGTTATTTCTAAGAATTGAAATTTTGCACTTGATTTGGCTTTTAAACTTTATATTATTAATAAAGTATAATGGAATGAAATACATATTTAAGGGGAGATAACTCTTAATTGCATTTGACATCAGAAATAACTAGCATTCGTTGAAATGAAATTACAACATATATACCTGCAGATCAAACCTTCAAGGTCACAGGCAACTGTCCATAGTGCGAGACAAATCGCAATAAAGTGATCTACTCACACACTAAATACTAAAAGCTTATATCAAAAGAGAAAAAAAGTTACAGCTCTGACCCGAGGTGTCACCTAAATATAGAAATTTGACCTTAAGGTATCAGTTTACATCATAAGTCACTATCCATTTCACACAACACATTATCATTAGGAGATCTACCCAAGTACCAAATATCAAAACCTCACATTGAAATACAAAAGTTACAGCCTGGACAAGAGTTTATCACCAAAAAAAGGAAATTTGACCTTGAGGTCAAAGTTCAAGGTCATAGGCCATTGTCCATAGTATGCCACAAAACAGTTTCAACCTGAACACAAGGTTGTAACGTACAGATGCAGGCACAGACGGACAAACAGAGTGATCAGTGCAGGTCGACCACCACTTTTTGTTGCAGGACCCTAATCAAAGTGATAGCAGAGTCATGTGTCTTAACAAAACATAAAACAATCATGTTGAATTGTGCATTTCGGGAGCATAAGATGAAAAGTCACATTGTGATGGTACATGTATCTTAATGCATGTGGCATTTCCCACAACAGCTCCAAAGAGGTAGGAGTGAATTTTACTGAATGGCTTGAGTGGACATTTCCGTCGAATTCATATTCCATCAGTATTCTGCCTTTACAAGTCCTTCCATGTATTGTGTTGTGTTTGTCTATATAAAAGCAGACAGAAGGTTGGGAGGAGGAGGCAAGAAGAAGGGAAAAGTTAGTTAAAAAAAACTTCCACAAGGCTAGAAAAACCCACGGAAGGCATGTGCAGCAGCAGACCTTATTCTGGTGTGGGACTCACACCATTCCAACAACATAGCCAGATCTTCTTCACCATTCTATCGGGTCTAAATAGCTAGCAAGACCTTCTACACATTCTAACAAGCTAGCCAAATCATTTACATCGCTAAAACAAGCTAGCCAGGTCATTTACACTGTATCAACAACCTAGCCAGGTAACTAAAACCGTTCAAATAAACTAGCAAGGTCACTTAAACTGTTCAAAAAAGCTAGCCAGGTCACTTAAACTGTTCAAATAAGCTAACCAGGTCACTTAAAATCAGCACTTTATTTAAAAAGAAATCACTAAATAATTTGTGTTATAATGCACATTGGTTAACTAAGTCAGGAGCAATGAAGCAAGTTTATGCTGAAATATTATTCTTACAGCAGCTAGACTACAAAATGTGGGTACATGTATGTAACAAAGTAAATGCCTACTTCAATCATACTTGATAAATGTTTTATAAAAGTCACATCATATTCAAATTTCAGGAATACATTCATTGTCCTGTATTCAAGTTACTGTTAAACTTTGGACAATCATATTGCTTTTTGGTATGTTTTGAAAATTTGGTACATGTACATGTATTTAAATAGCAATCGTTGTAAGAATCATGCAAATTCTATATGTGATACACTCCACAAAAAACTACAATTTTTATTTTTGTTTTTAAGTTGCATCATGAGTCTATCATGTCTATGATGAAATATATAAATATTCATTCCAATCTGTCTGCTCTGGGGAGATATTCACATTAAAAAATCAATAGTTCTATTGTCTTTTAAAGTCTTTTACAGAGTTAGCTCCATTACGTTTGAATTATACAGTACATTCTAAATACAAGTTAAAGTTTCTTTTTGTCTGCAAAAACATATATCTCCCCCAACATGCCAACTGTTCTGAGCTTCTTTGGTTCAATAGTTTCAGAGGAGATGCGCTGACAAGGTAATTCATTAAGATTTTTGGCAAATTTGTAAATTCAAAGGGGCAAACTCCTGCAAAAATTAGGGGATCAAAATTTCCTGGCAACATGCACAATAACATATGATGTTCTTGCTACATACCAAGTTTTGTTAAATTAGATGCAGTAGTTTCAGAGGAACTGCGCTGACAAACTTTGTGAGGAACATATGGACAAGCCAAAAACATGCCAAAAACAATACATGTATGTCTCCACACCAAAGTGGGGGAGACTCAATGAACTTGTAATTTCTATCTCCTAAGGTCACCTTATACACATTATGCCTGATTCTTATACCTGGTGTGAAGTAAAAAATGCAGAGATTTATTGCATTACTTTCAATTTTTTTATACCTGGTGTGAAGTAAAAAACACAGAATTTTATTGCATTGCTTTTAAATTCTTTATACCTCACTACGTCCATAAATAAACATCACAGTGTTGTTTGCCAATTATTAAAATCCCAGCACAATAACATTTACCTCAACAGATGATTAAAATCCCAGCACAATAACATTAATTACCTTTCAAGGGCAATCACACTTATATGGAGTGGTCTGACAACTATTATCCCTGAAGATGTTGTAGGCCTTATGATAGGAATCATTTCAGCAATTGAAAGTTTCATTCTATCTATCATAGTTTTCAAGATATAGGCTGAAAACTGTAAAAAAAAAGTCATTTTTCACCTCTCAAGGGCAATAACCCTTACATGGAATCGTCTGACAACTTTGATCCCTGGAGACTTTTGTAGGCCTTATAATAAGGATATTATAAAAAACAAAAATAACAACTTTCATTGAATTCTGTATAATAGTTTCCGTGGAGAAGATTTTTTAAAGTAAAAACATCAAAAAAAGCAAAACATATCCAATAAGGGCAATAACTCCAACATGGGTCCACAGATTTTCACCAAAATTTGACCCAGATAGATCTCATCATGCTAAATATTTTACCCATGTCAGAATTTAGCTAAATCTAACAGTTTTGGAGATCTATATATATGCAAAAATCTGCTGTCTGACCCCTATGTTCTATTTTTGGTAACGGCGGCCATGTGTTTTAACTGATCATAAATCCAAACTATCATTTTGTGCAGGATACTCTTAGGAACAGTCATTATAAGTTTCATGTAAATCTATTAAGAAATCGTTAACAACGATGATGGACACCAAGTAATGGCAATAGCTCACATGGCCTACGGCTAGGCGAGCTAAAAAAAATAAAAACAACTGTTATTTTTGTGAAATAAGCTTGTAATTTTGGTACAATTCAGCAGAATGGCACAAAAAATATGCTTGATCTGTAACTCATCATAGTCGACTCATACACCAAAAATCAGCCCCATAATTGCAACTGTCTGAAAAAATTTTATTTTTGTAAAATTTCAAAAAGTCAAAGGCCCCTAATTTCCGTAAAAATCAGTGAAGTGGAACAAAAACGTAAACTTGATCTGTAACTCATCATGGTAGACTCAAATACAAAAATCAACTCATTATCTGCCAGCTTTATAAAACAAGAGGCTCCCAGGATTTGCATTGCTCACCTAGCTAAATCTTTGCCTTTCAAGGGCAATAACTCTAACAAGGAGTCCGACAATTTTAACTCATGTAGACTTAAATACGATTTTTCATAAGGATCATTTCATTAATTGAAAGTTTCTTTCTATTATAGTTTTTAAGATACTGCCTAAAAACTGCTAAAAACCTCTTTGACTTCACTACCTTGACCCATTTCTTTGGGCCTACATGTATCTGTTACCTATTCGAGTTTGACTGGTCTATCATTACCCTCACATGCAATGCTCAGTATAAAATCCCTCAAGTTGGATTATCTCCCTTTGGAGTCCCCAACAGTAACTTCATGTATATTCCTTCATGTACATCTACATATGATGCAAACTTTCCTTGACAGTTTCATCAAAATCCCTTCAGCAGTTTATGAGTTGTGCTTACAAGAACTGTGGCCAGTTGGATGGACAAACAGACAGACATGGAGATTCCAATATATTTCCAGACTTTGTTAGCAGGGAGTACAAGACAGTGTTTTTAAATACCTGAATCCTTAGTACATCAAGAGCATAGCAGAGTAGTAGTTAATCTTTACAAGCCAGACTGCAGTACAGTTCCATTCAATTCAACTTTGATGTCTGTAAATAAATTTAACATATAAATGTGCCATGTACATATGTACATTTTAGATATCTTTATGAAATATTAAGCTGTATGGAGTGTTGTGCTAGGTATACTCCTACTGGTACAGGAAGCTGACATTGGAGAGCAAACAAACTTGCTTCTTACTTACATTTTACATGGTCATATATAAATCCTCATACAAAATTTGAAATCCATCCCCTGGGAGTGGAATAATTTTAAGTAAAAATATTCTCAAAGAAATACAGACAAGGTGATACCAATATGTACAATGTATGCAGCAATACATACATGTACTTCCAGAAAAAAATTGAAATGATAACTGGTGCAATGCCATTGATATTATTATTATGTTTTTTTTTCAAGGAGATGTGCATGTATGTTACAATGTATGTGCACAAACAAAATTGTATAGTTAGGCAAAATAAGTAGGTATAGAATTACAGCACAAAAAATATGGTATATATATAACATTTTAAACTAAATGTTTGCCTTACATTTTCCCAACTAACAAAAGAATATATCATACTTTTTTGTGGAAGGTTGTTAAAAAAGATTATCTTTTTAGCTGAAAAAAAAACAAAAAAAAAAGTGTCTTTACCTACACTCATCTGAATGAACAAAGTGCTTTCCTCATTTGTCTACCCCGGACTTGACTTTTTATGAGCAACTCTGGGGTTGTTTCTAGAAAAACAGAGGACGCTTACTCTACCGATGCACCTGCTCCATCCTCCCAGTTTTTAGTGGAGTCCGAGTTGCTCATTTACTTTTGTTACTTTGTATGTATGATTTTAGTTACTTTATGTTCTTTGTTGTGTATGTCTGTTTTCCATGTTTGGTCTTTGTCCTTGGGTTACATTCTTTTTATTACCACTATAACCTTGGTTCCTTTGATTACTCTTTCACTAAGTACATCCATTGTACGACACAAATAAGAAGTTACAGTGCTCTCGTACTTTGGTTTGATCCTTGCCAGGGCATATTAGAATCACTGTGCACATCATGCAAGACAGCTTTTTCCCTCCTGCAAAAAAATAAATTCAATGCTGTTCATTCCATAAGTAATGAAACCTGAACAAAAGACACCCTTGTTTCATCATTAGTTTGATAAAGTAGTGTATTTCCTATAGAGACATACATATGTAGCCCCAATACATAAAAAAAGTGTAAAATTTGCTTATGTTATTCAATACTTGCTATTGGCCTATGGAAGGAAATTAGGTAATGAAAAACACATATTTTTAACTAAAATGCAGTTTTTTTTCTGGTAAAGCATAAAATCAGCATTCTAACTTCATAATGTACACAATATGATAGTGCGGTGTATGCTAACAAATCACAATGCTTACATGAATCTTTTAAGAAGGTTATTTTCAAATAAAGTGTCCAAATACATAAGGCGGTCATGCTATGGCAGGGCACAGTTGTTCAGTCAAACCTCTAAAACCTAGCAACTGACATCTATTCTTGATTGTGTATACCTATATAAGACAGAACATTGTATTTATGACATGAAAAATCACAATTTGCCACAATATTACCAAAACACATGAAATTCACATGCTTTATGCAATGACAATTAGGCCTCGGACTGAATGTTTAATTGTATTTGTATATGTACATGCGCTTGTCTACTGCCTGTAAGACTTAAGTTTAAGAATTTAAAACTTGTGCATGTCGTCTGAGTGTTTCCTTCATTAGGCTTTATTGCTGAAATTATATTCTAAGACTTTGTCATTTCAAAGGTCGATTCACAGTTGTATTCTGATACTACTATGCTAGCATAATGTACTATATCAGGACAGGCAATGCTTTTTGTGTAATTCTAATGAAATTGGTAATGTCAGAATATCATTACATGTATCTTTTTACTTCTAGGAACAATGAGTTAGTGTAACTGATCAGTAAATACATGTACATGTATAATCCAAGTTATTATAAGTTTATGTATATTTATAAGGGAAATTTGAAAAAAAATGTCTTCATGATTTTGACATACATATGTGTGTTGTCATTTAAGCTGTTTTCTTTTTTACTTTTGCCACATTGTTATATACTTGTTCATACATGTATATTGCTCTTGTAGCATTTAATTGCGTCTGAGTTCGCAAAATAAAGTTGTCTTTTCTGGTATGTGTCTCTGGAAGTATATAATGTAGGTTACCAGAAAATATGGACTTCCACAGGGCTATGCCATAATCTACAGCTTATTAAAGAAACAGTGTTCTCCCCAGGCCATTATAGCACTGTAGTTTGCAGCACTATGATTTCTTAGCACTGTGCTATAAGTAATTCATTTTGGTTAGAATGCACTATGGGCACTGTGCTATAATTTTAGAGGAAGGCAAAAAGATCTGTGCTATGCCAGTAAGCACTGTGCTATTTAAAACTTATGAGGAGAACACTGAGAAATGATTGTGGTTAGTTGTTTTGTGCAGAATTGATTTCAATGATTGTGGCTCATACATGTACACTGTACATGTACATGTATAAATTTGACAGACAGATTTGACCAGAAGGTTGATACATGTGCATGTACAAATAGAAGTTGAATTCTGAATTAAAAATGTAGAAACTAAAAATGTCAACTACATGTACATTGTACATGTAGTAGCTTTATATTTGATTATTCAGGATGTTAAACAGTTTGAGTCCATTAATCTGCATGTACATGTAGGTGTTTCATGTAATTTACAGTAAATTGAAAATATACCTGAATGTTACACAAACTGGCACACTTCTAAAATGTGACATGATCTTTTAAAGATCATGTCATACATAATCATTATTTTTTAACGCCAAAACTAATATATACGTGTACATGTATGTTTGAATTTCCTTTTATTTTAACCCTTTTGTTGCAATATACATGTAATCTAAGAATAATGACATGTTTATAAGACCAAGAAAAATAAACACACACAACAAAAAAGAACATGAAATGTACATGTATAGAAATAAAAAAAATGAGTAACCCAGAATCCACAAAAAAATTGTGAGCATGGACCCGGCGAATCGGTAGGAAAAGCATACTCTATTATTCTAGAAATAACTGCTGAGTTGCTAAAGTATTTCAAGTCCAGGTTCTACGGGAGAAGTAGTAAAAAAAACCAAAACATTAAAAACTACTATTACGGTGTAATACATACATGTAAAATAAGCACAATTTGCTCAACATTCAACAAAGTAAAGGAATGTTAGCAGTGCGGTGACAGTTGTGAAAGAGAAATGTTCTTTTAGAATTCACAATGTTACTGTCCAGATGTAATGATATTGAATTTAACTGTTTTTTATACACGTAGCTTCAGCAATACATGTACATTGTAGCTGTAAGTAAAAAAGAAACAAGATTAAAACCCTATGTTTACATCTTTTGATTATAGATGCTTATCTGAAAAAATGCTTTTTGAATTCACATCTTTAGTTAATAATAACCTGTACACTTAAATAATATGGGCTAAACCAATGGTCTGACAGTTCGTTAGTCCAACAGGTTGATGGTCTGACAGTTTGATAGTCTGACAGCTCTAAGAAATGTTATTGAAAAGTAAAAGAAACAACTCATCCATGTACATGTATATCTCAGTCTATAGGGATACATTACCATAATAAGGTAAGTTGGTGTGTTCAGGGCATAAACAAATGAGACATGTTTCTTTTTTTTTCTGGCCCGACCAGTTGTCTGTCACATATCTTCAAAGCGCATATCCAACGAAACTACAAAACTGAATACATGTATAATGAAACCAGTCAATAGGTGCAGATATTTGCCTAGTTCCCCCTTGTAGGCAGTACTATCAGTCAAATTAATTGTTAACTTTTAAAGACAAAAATTATGAGAAAAGACTTAAGTAGTAGTCTTTGTAAGAATCATGCAAAGTCTGTAATATGTGATGCACCCCAAAAAAAGGCTACATATTTTTGTTGTTATTATGCTACTTAATAGGTCTATATGATAAAATCTATAAGCATTTATTCCAAAAGTGTCAACTCTTAGAGATAATCCACATTGAAAATCCAATAGTTTCTATTGTATTTTAGTCACTTACAGAGTAATCTCCCTTAAATTTAAATTCTATGTACAGTGCTTTATGATTTTTATTTCCTAAGAACAAGGGTTATATGGAGAGCCACATATTAATTTCTGTTTACTTTAAACATTCTAAAATAAATATGGTACATGTATCAAAAATAAAAATATGTAGGCTTTCCAACAAATGACTCACAATTTGCATGATTCTTATCTGACGTGCTACTTCAATGTTATTTGTAAGTCCCAGGTTATTGGATCAACATTAAATATGTTCTAGTGATTACAAGTCCTGTATTGCAAAGTGGGAGGAGGAGGGGGGATAAATGTTTATGTACATAATGATAGGGGTGTCTGTCCTTATGTCAATACTTCCTTCCTTCCATTACAAAAGATGGGACCCATCTATTATTCATTAAACCTCCTACACCATTGAACAGAATTGTATGAATTCTCACAATCTTTATTAAATATATATTCTCATTGCGCATCTCCTATTTTAGATTTGAAATAACATAATAAAATACATGTTGTGAAGTGGCTCAAATTAAATGTACATTGTAAGTAAACAAAAGCCACTTTTAAAAGGTTGAAAATAACTACATACAAATAAAATATATATACATATACAATATAAAAAAAATTAAAGAATATGGGCCAAAACTGTTGGCCTTCTGGTCTTTGTCAGGGCAATTTGTAATGCAGAACATACCGTGACAAGTTTATCGGTCAGGTACATTTTGTACAGTACATGTATCCCGAAGGCTGGTTCTATCCACAGTTGCTACAAATGTACCAACATTCATTGGTTACAGACTAACAGCTAACAAAATCTCTGTAAGGTTCGGTTGTGTGAGATCCACAAGTCATACATGTACATGAATGTACATGATAAAACACAGTATACTTACAAGTTTTGAAATCTTTGTCCATTTTTCACCAATATAATGTCAAATTACCGTGGATTATCAAATGGCTATGGCTAAGTTTCAATGAAAAGACGCTCGTACCAACCTATTATATTTTTTTTCATACCACATTCTACACATGATGCTTTTACATTGTATTTCAATAACTTCTAAATTGTCATTTTTTTCTTGGATCAATTATGTTACTAGTATATTCCACACAGTTAAAGTGATAGCCCTGGGTACAATGTACCCCTTCTGTTTGCAAATCCCACTGTCCCAGAAGTCGAGATCAATATTTTTTAAGTATTGTAAACAGTATCTGATTTTGTTCAATCTCATTTTAACTGACTTATTGTGTATACAATGAATGTCCTAGTTCTTGACCTAGCACATATATCAATTTTGCTTACCTTGATGAGGCATGACTGTCAATAAACCTTCGTTATGCTATTCACATTATGTTTCACCATATTGGTGAAATGTTATATCTTGCTGAATAAAACTGAATTCAAGATCCCGTCACTGTGTTCATTACGGATACATGTATATATCACAAGTCAATATTAGCACCAACGGCAACGTGATCGGCACACGCTTTACGATAATAAACAGACGTTTTTTTTTTACTGCAGGATATTTCCTTCGAATAAGACTTATCACAATTATAATAACATCTTAAACTTGAAACACATGGTTTGGGATTTACCCCTCTCTTCTGGACATATCATGTGCGCATGGAGATCATATCCAACACCACGATTAATTAAATATAAACAACTTAAATTAGGTCCAGTTAATCCGTTCATTTCTTATATACAGGCGCGGATCCAAGAACTGGCGTACCGGGCGTACGCCCCCTCCCTAAATCGGTAAGAAAAAAATGTTCACCACAAGTTTCAAGCCATAATTTGTTTTGCCTTGCTATGCACGGCATTTAATTCAATTAACGCCCCCCCTAAAACTAAAATCCTGGAACCGCCCCTGATATATGACGTTAATAAATGCTATATCTCAGTCCAGTTTATCCCACTAACTTTCTGAGGTCATGCGGTACATACATGTAGTCCAGCTTACGGGCTTGTTGTGCATGAACAAAAAACAGGTGTCGTAAGCTGGCATCGTATATAGGTTTTAGCTGTAAGCTGGCCTCGAGAAAGCCAGTTTACTGGCCAAAAATAGTCATGTCTTTCAAAAAGTGCTATTTTTAATACAATCAAATACTTAATCAATAAGTAACATAAAATAATGTTAAACTAGTTAATTTAGGCAATATATATAGCGTAAAATAACAATAAAACAATAAAATAACGATTTTTGTAAAAGGCCAGTTAATGGACATTTGTTAGCAAGGCCAGTTTACGGGCTTTTTGTGTGTATATATATATTTGTTTCAAATCACAATACTGGTACAATAACAGGGGCGTAGCTGCCTATACGCAAATACGCAGTTGCGTACTTTCGGAAAAAGTAATAAAAATAATAACACGCATTTTAAAGATGAAATAAAGGTTTTATGCAATAACAAATCCTTTTTAATACATAATGATACTCCAATATACACCATAAAGTAATTCGCGATATCAAAACCATCAATTCCGGTAATTTTGTACTTTTCCGTATACATTATGCATACCATGAACGTAGTATAGGCTCTGAAAAACTGGTTCCAAAATCGTTAAAATTCAGGAGTTTCCCTCAGGGCTTTGCCTTGCTGGACTCACTGGTGGCCTTGAGCGACCCCCCCCCCTCCCAAGACCCCTCGTCGTAATTTTGCGTACAACTAAAACAGGCCTATCTACGCCCCTGAATACTGATACCAGTATATTGCGAACGCCAAGTACAGGAGATCCAAAAGTTGAATTGGTATTGTAGTTGTGGTAGAGGTGTGTGTGTGTGTGGAGGGGGTGGGGACCCTTCAAATGTTAAAAATGGATAGCTATGTCATAGAGCAGCCACAAATTATATTTTCTTAATTCTGGTGATATTCAGGGGCGTATACTGGATCTCAGGTCATAGGGGCGTAAAAAGAATAAAAAAAAATTTGTGAATAAAATTTGTCAAAAATCAAGATTTTATGCAAAAGATTGGTTTTCAATTTAGGGGGGCGTACGTCCGGCACGTAAAAATGTTGAGCATGATACATATATCAGTGGTCAAATTTTTGTGTGAATCATGTTCATGCTTTTGATAGAACCCATTGTTACTCCGCCATAACTAAGAATGACACAGTAGCTAGATTACTTTTGTTCTGTTGTATATATAATAACCAAATTATTATCATGTGCATATTTATGGTTTTGTGGAATGTTCCATCTATATCATCGAATTTTTATGGGGATTTTTTCTTGAAGCAAACAAAGTATCATACTGTTTTGGAAATCGTATCACTATTTAAAGGTTTATTTATTGCGTAAGGGAAATAACCACAAAAAGCCATGCACAGTGTATTAGGTCAAATTAGTATAAATGTGTGCTCTTAACATTTTAATTTGACATGTCTGTTATACTTCAATACACGAAAACTGAAACTACTCTCTGTAATTTCTAGATCTGACAAAAAATATCAAACTGGCGGTTGCCATATCAGACAACATAATCATATACAGTTTTGAGGAACAATTACAGTTAATGTCTAAATTTATAAACTATAAACTTATAAGAAGTAAACACTGGTTATAATCATAACTCATATGTACTTAGTAGGGGGTATGATCCTACTGCTGTGTAAATTTGTGCAGAGTACTTCAATGTCTGTCATTTTTCAATAGACAGATACTGACAAAACACTGCGAATTCTGTACTAACAGAACTACTGACACAACTCTGTGCATTCTCTACTGACAAAACTACTGACACAATTCTGTGTCTTGTCTAATGACAGAACTAATGACACAACTGTGTATTCTTTACTGACAGACCTACTGACACAATTATGTGTCTTCTATACTGACACAACTACTGTCATAACTGTATAGTCTCTACTGACAGAATCATTGGCACAACTCTCATTCTCAATTGACAGTACTATTGACACATCTTTATAAATTCGCCACTGACAGAACTACTGACAAAATTCTGTGTAATATCTACTGTCATAACTCTATGTATTCTCTACTGACAGAAATATTGACAATTCTGTATATTATCTACTGACACAATGTGTATATTATCTATTGACACACCTACTGACACAGTTATATGTATTTTTACTGACAGAACTACTGTCATAACTGTGTATTCTCTACTGACAGAACTACTGACAAAAGTCTGTGCATTTTCTACTGACAGAAATTGTGATACAACTGTGTGTATCTCTACTTACAGTACCTCTGCGACAACTTAGTGAATTATCTACTGACAGAACCCTGTGTATTTTCTCTGACAGAACTACTGACATTACTTTGTGTATTCCATGTTGACAGAACTGCTGATACAACTTTATCTTTCACTACTGACAGAACTATTGACACAACTCTGCGTATCCTATACTGACAGAACTACTGACACAACTCTGCATATCCTATACTGACAGAACTACTGCCATAACTCTGTATATTCTCTACTGACAGAACTTCTGATACACCTCTGTGTTTCCTCACCTGACAGAACTACTGGCACAGCTCTTGGTATTCTATACTACCAACACTATTGACACTTCTTTGTATTTTCTACTGACAGAAACAACTGTAACTATATATTTCTGAACCTCCAAAATTGAAATTCATTAAAAACACATTGATCATTCTATAACGCTGTAAAAATGGGCAAAATTGCGTAAAATTCATGTTTAAAGAGTTTGCATTTTCAGTGAAAGTTTTGTCTTTATTTTTTATATTCGCATTTTCATTATTGAAATAACTTTTTTTTAAATTTCGTTTAAAGTTGTTATTTTAGAGAAATGATTTTTATGAATTTAAAGATGTAAATAAGTTAATTGTGTTAATTTATATATGGCATATTTGAGTCGAGTAGACTAAGTATTTTTTGGCAGGTAAGAGTTCTTTGTCTAATTAATCGCCAAAGTCAATTAAAGGATTACTTATCCCGCTCCCGTAACCTTTTTTGGGGTGTATCACATTTTTCAGATTTTGCATGATTCTTACAAAGAGAGCTTCTTAAATAACAATATGAAGACACATTAATGACCAACATTGTCCTTAGGGCGAAATATTTCATTTAATTGCCTGACCTTACCCATCTTTTCCTTTTTCTCATGGCGATCAAAATTTTTCGACCCTATTATCCTTGTGTCCCATCTCTTTTTTTCATCTCATTATCATTTCATGTTCATTGTCTGAATATAGCTGAAATATTGCTGCTCGGATGTTAAACCCTAACAATCAACAATCAATCTAACTAAGCATCATGCTGTAAGTGCAGCAGACAACTTAGAAATAATTGACAAACATCCAAAATCAACCAAATTTGATTAAGGCAACACAATAATCACTGTAAAATATAGGACATCAAATAAGATATCACTTATCAACCCTTTATGCTTTATTTCAGATATCAATGATGTAACTATACAGACTGTACTAGCTGGTTGGACATGAGTTACGACAATCCTGATAGTGACAAAGGGTACACAGGTACTTAAGCAATAGACATTTTTTTATGAGAGAAAAAATACATTTTTTTTTCTACAATGCAAATATAACATGTATTACATGTTTTACAAAATGTTTGAAGAAATATCAGAGCAAATAGACAGATCTTTTGAAGTGGTGAGGTATTATGTGGTACCCTCCGTAAGTTGTCTGTCAGTCTGCCCATCTGTCCTTCCACACCAGTTTCCAGATGATAACTTGAGATCAGATCAATGCATTTTTCTGAAACTTTGTACAGATGTTTAGTAACATAAAATACAGGACAGGATTAATTTTCCACAAAATCTGAATGGTTGTTTTATTTTAGTTACATGTATGTAGTTTTGAACATTTATCATCCCCCTTTTTTCACCAGTTTGTGGCTGGGTATCACTTAATTTTCTATTTACTTTTTTTCTTGTACCAAACATTTGGACACTATCATTACCTGACATGTATTAACTCTACGGTTAATTCGCCATTTTATTGTCACTAATTAAGGTCTTTCCCCACATTGGGATGACCTTACTGTAATTCTTTTGATTATTATTATTATTCTTTTTCTCCTGTAAATTCTTAAAACATGATTTGGCAAGAAAAGTATGCAACACATTGTTACAACACTTCTTGCTACAGATCTGAATCACTAGGACTATGCGTTACGGACTTGCAGGGAAATGACAAGTTAACCTGCCTCGAGTTATCTCCCCGAACACCAATTTGTCGTTTTTGCTTCTATAGGAAAACTTGTATATATAGAGACAAACTGACAAGTGCATAAGGTTTGTCTTGTACTTGGCCAGAAATTAGAGCCAGGGGGTCCCAAAAAATACACTTTTTTTTAAAGTATGTCAGTATTAAGTTCACTGATGAATTATCTTTGTCAATTCATCAAAATAACCTCTCCATTCATGACATACATGTACCCAAGATTCACTCTTGATGCATATATAAAGCAAGTTGTTAGCTCAAATTTGTCACTTTCATATGCATAAAATAATAAAGTACTACTCCAGAAACGAGTATTTTATTTCTATCAAGGACTTTATATTACTATTCTCATATAGTCCCTGATTTTAAAACAAGTTCACCTTTGTCCTTTATGGTCTAATTTATCTAACAATATAATTTGATTTTTTTATTTATATTTTTAAACGAACTTGATTCTTTTTTTTTTTCATGTGATAAAATTTCTAGCAAACTACATTTTGTACCATAGACCATTAATTGTGTCCCTGTTTAATTATCTTGATATACCAATAGTACATGTATTTCCTTAATTAGATTTTGGGAATCCCCATTCTATTTGTTTACCGATTTTCCCGCCAAAAAGTTACATGCCAAAAGTGTAAAGGGTAATCAAGGGAACAAAGACCAGACATGGAAAACAGACATACACAACAAAGAACATAAAGTAACTAAAATCATACATACAAAGTAACAAAAGTAAATGAGCAACTCGGACTCCACTAAAAACTGGGAGCATGGACCAGGTGAACCGGTAGGGTAAGCGTCCTCTGCTTTTCTAGAAACACCCGCCGAGTTGCTCATAAAAAGTCAAGTCCGGGGTAGACAAACGAGGGAAGGAAAACTATGACCTGTTGAATAAATCAGTTTTCATGGTGCTGATGGATACACCATAACGATACACGTGTTCATGAAAACGACCATAAAACTTCTGTAATGATGACTTCAATCTTGTAGCAACATAACCCTGTTCCAGAAGCCTATTTGTTAGAGTTCTAGCGCGATACAAAAAGTCTGCGTAGTTTCAGTAAGCTCTGGCATAACGTATGAGTTGTGATATGAACACTCCATACGCAGGAGTATCCGAAGGGATGTTGCCACAGATGAAAGGAAAGTTGACAATTCTTAATAAAAAGTCATCACGTTTGTCGTAAAGTTTGGTCAATAGTTTTCCTTTACCATCGATTTCTAAGTGTAGGTCAAGATATGAGGCTGACTTCACAGTGTCTGTAGTGTCCTTTATCTCAGGTTCTTTTGGGTAGATGCAATGTATCAACTCCCCGAAATTAGGATTGTTTAAAGATAATACGTCATCTATATAGCGGAAACTGAGATTGAAGGATCTAGCCAAACGGTATTCTTGCTTTCATATCAGATCAGCTATAAAGTCAGCCTCATAAGAGTAAAGGAATAGGTAAAGGAGCACAATTTGTTCCGATTGGATGCCGACCGTTTGTTGAAATACACGTCCACCACACTGGACAAATATGTTGTCAATTAAAAATTGCAGCATTTTGTAAACATCTTCCTCTGTACATTTGAAAGATGATTTGGAATTATTTCTTACAAAGTATGAGGAATCTCTACCAGGAACTATATATTTGTATCTAGGTGTACCATCTTTTTTGAAAAAACAACGATGTATAATGTTTTTAAGTCGGGATTTTAACTGAGTATGGGGAATAGAAGTATACAGTGTTGAAAAATCATAGGTTTTAATGCTATTATATTCAGATAATAGTCTTGAACTGATTGTCTCCAAAAGATATTTCGAATTTTTCAGGATCCACATTGAATTATACCACTACAGGAGTAACAAGTGTTGTGGTAGGACTGTAGACCCTCTTTGACAGTTGTGAGTATAGAAGTTAAAAGTTTTGAAAGAGGTTTGGTGGTACATTTTGCAGATCCAGCTATGAAACGTTGTTTGTATGGATTCTTGTGAAGTTTAGGAATCCAGTACATAGACGGTAAATCACAATCATCGTCCTTGGTAGAGAGACCAAATGAGGTTAGCACAGATTTATGGTTTTCCACAATCTCTTCTTTGGAGAGAGTGGTAGCAGTGTAGGTCTTATCACTGCTATTACTTTCTACGTCTACCTCTGATAATAAACATTGGATATAAAACGTTTTGCAGACAAAAACAATGTTGTTTTGGGCTTTGTCTGCTGGTATGACAACATATTTGTCATGTATAGTAGACAATGTTTTTGCTACATCGGGGTCTTTGAAAACTGATGTAGCCTTGGCACTCATTGACCTACTTAAAACTTTCATTCGTTTCAAAATTAAAGACCTCACGACCTTTAACCACTCTGACAGAGAATCAATGTCTTCTTGTTCTCGTTTTATCCATTTTCTTGCATAGTCCTCGACGGCATCCATAAGAACTTTAAAGTTATAATTCCAATTTATGGAGCGTAGTTCACGGTACTTGGGACCTTTAGAAAGGATACTACGCAGAGATTCGTTTTCGATAATGGTTAAATCTCCCGTAACGACGTGACCAGAAGGACCATATTTTAATGGAGAGGTTTTGCAAGAACAGTCAGATGGTTCAGCCTTGAAGTCCTCAATCTCGAGGTTCTGCAATAGCCTTTTATAATTGAAAATTTTGGATGCGATGGGTGAAGTATAGGAATATGAAATAATTGGTATGGATTTGTCTTTGAAATATGGGGGAATTTTGTTGGTAACGTTTTTGTGATGGAGGATGTTAGCCAAATTAATTGCATCTATACCTTTGTTGACAAACGGTAGTGGAAGAAATGATCGTTTTTCTTCATCTTGACTTTTCACACAAACTGGTTTAAAGAGTCTGTGGAAACCAATAACCAAAATGATGACAACAAGTCTGTATAATGATGAGGTGGGGTCAGAAACAGGAGTGTCAAGACTTGTTTTGTAAAGGGAGTGTAGTAGAGTGAGAGGTATAGAATAAAGTTTGGTTCTAATGTGATGAAGTCCAAGAGGTTTTTGTATGAAAGGAAGGAGACCATCTATGGAGACATCATGTAACTTAGGTGACGTATAGTGGCGATGGCCATGACTCCTTTCCTGTCTTGGATTTTTGTCAAATAAATTCATCACATTTATGTTATTGTTATATTGGCTTGAAAGGTTTCCTATACTTTTGATGTTGTCATTGCATCCGTAAGGTATTGCAGTACCTAGTCTGCATATCCAGTACTCCTCTCTTTCCCTACGATAGTTTTTACTTAGAACGGGACTGTTCGTAGGATGGTAATTTTTTCTAAAATACGAACTTTCATGGAGAGGATTGAATGATCTTGTTGATTAAAGTGTTGATAAATTGTCGGAAATTTGGTGGTGTTCATTCCCGAACGATGACCGCACATTCTTTTATTTGATCGTTCTTGCGTTTCTCTGACATATATTAAACCACATAAGTTGCATTCTAATCCATATATTAAGTTTGTTGATTTGCAACTTAAGTCATCGTGACTTCTTGTATGGAAGGTTTTGTTTGTAAGGGAACTGGAGAAGTAAGGGTCGGTTATAAGAATGTTGCATGTTTTGCAATTTTCAATACCACATTTTCATATGGTACAATGTGGTTCGTCATCGTTGTAGTCAAATATATCATTTAAAGTGATGGAACATGGTTTGTCCACCATCAGAGATATCGACCCAGTGGTTTGAATGAGTAATCAAGGGAACCAAGGTTATAGCAGTAATCAAAAGAATGTAATCCAGGGACAAAGACCAGACATAGAAAACAGACATACACAACAAAGAACATAAAATAACTAAAATCATACATACAAAGTAACAAAAGTAAATGAGCAACTCGGACTCCACCAAAAACTGGGAGCATGGACCAGGTGAACCGGTAGGGTAAGTGTCCTCTGCTTTTCTAGAAACACCCGCCGAGTTGCTCATAAAAAGTCAAGTCCGGGGTAGACAAACGAGGGAAGGAAAACTATGACCCGTTGAATAAATCAGTTTTCATGGTGCTGATGGGTACACCATAACGATCCACGAGTTCATGATAACGACCATAAAACTTTTGTAATGATGACTTCAATCTTGTAGCAACATAACCCTGTTCCAGAAGCCTATTTGTTAGAGTTCTAGCGCGATACAAAAAGTCTGCGTAGTTTCAGTAAGCTCTGGCATAACGTATGAGTTGTGATATGAACATTCCATACGTAAACAAATGTCATCTATTTTCTTTCATCAATTCTTTCATTTCGAAGTATTTAGACACTTCTTGATGGAATAATTATTGTTAATTGGATTTAATTTATTCTGTTATTAGGTAAGTCTGTTTCTGGATGTATCACATGGTTAAACAGGGCTGTTTAACTTGTATGTAGCCACATGCATGTGGCCATAATTGTGTTTATCTTTGTCAGGCTTTGACCAGATGATGAAAATTTTGATTGGCACCTCCCATGAGGATATTGTCAGTCACGTGGCCTTGTATAATTACCTTTAATTGCTTTCAGTCATAAATTGGTCGTGGTCAGTTAACTCTGACCAGGTGTCAACATAATTTGATAATTAGAGAAAATATCCCTTGCTGATAAACTTCCTGTCAATTTTAATACACAAAACTTGGGCACCAAGAAAATCGCCAACTGGCTATTTTTGTCGCCAGATCAAATAAAATATCGCAAATTGCGACATTGGCGAAGCCCAGCGCGACCCCTGCTAAAGTGCATTTCCTAAGAACATGGGTTATATGAAAAACCTGATGTTAATTTCTGTTTTCTAGGTTATCCTTAAGTTTTTGTATATATTTGAATTTATTCATCTGTCCATCAATCGTTGCTTTAATGTAGTATTTAAAGAACAAATCAACCTAATATTTATGATATAAGAGGCTGTTCTGTAAGAATCAGGCAGATCCTTTGATATGGTTGGCATATGGTAAATTTTATCTCTCTGAATTTCCAATGTAATGTTTTATTTCACATGTATGTCAAACAGTAAAAAGATGTTTTAATGAGACAATGGATGGCGTGGAAAACAAATTCAAATTTCCCTTACATAGCAACCAAATTTTGCACAAAAATAAAGAATTATCTCCCTTTTTCAATGGATTTCAATGCTTTTATGTAATTTTTTTTCTCTGTAACTGTTGAAGTTAACTAAAAACCAACATTCAACTTTGAGAAAGAATGCATTTATGATATAAAATGGAGGACAAACTTTTGAAAACAAAGTTTATCATGTGCAACCCACTGCCTAGTTTTGGCACGGTACGTCTAAATACCGCTTAGCCCCGGCTAAGTGCACTTAGCCCTTAAAAGTGCACTTAGCCCCAAATATTGATTAATATCTATATTTTTGAAGGTTGGGATGAAAAGATATGTCAGATATGGTTATATATTTGAACTTTATTGTTATTATATTTTAGGAAAAAACGGTTTTTAAAACGGCACGCGCTGTCTGTGTGTCGGCAATTTCGTGTGCTATCATGCGTATAAAAATTAACAAGTGAATCAAGCAATATACGGCTTGTCAATTAATTTATGATTAATTGTTTGTCTTCAATAATGACCTATTCAATAGAATTGGCGAAAAATAAATGTGCACTAGCTTGGACAAATGGTCTTTGATGTTCATCTCATAAAAACATTTTAAGTTTAGACAAAGAACGATAAAGAATAAAATATAAAAACAGTCTTTTTTTGTCGCAATATTAAAAAGATTTCTTGTTTTGGTAAGATTTTTTGAGTAGAATTAAATATCATTTAAATATGGAACATCGGTATTCTGGACATTCATAGCGAGCGCATTTACAATATACAATGTAAATTTCACAAAATATACGAGATGTGGCGTCCTTGGGGATCACCAACTACGTCCGTTGATTATGACATGGTCTTATATAGATTGCAAGAGGTATATATAAATATATATATATATTAATTATTATTAATTTAGATGAAAGATTGTTGTTTCTTTTTTAGGTAATGCATTTATCACTTTCCGTATTTACAATATAAATTATAAAATTATAAGATATGGAACGAAATAAATATCTGAACAAATTCTGACCGCTGAGTATATATATATCGCCCCCAATGTATCGCTCGTCGTCTTGTTGCACATTGGAAATTAACTCAGTAAGATTTATTTGATCATTGTTTCTTTTTTGTCCAGAAATATACCCCTTAAAAGAACGCAATGATCTGAATAACTTCTGAAAACTAAGTTTGATTTTTGTCCGATGCTTGACCAGTAAGACTTTGTTCTTTTATTCATTTCGTTCCTAAAACACAAACAAAACAGCCATCAAAGTATCCTGGACATTTGATAAATAAAACAGATACGGAACGAAATAAATATCTGAACAAAGTCTGACCGCTGAGTATTATTGCCCACATTCTATCTTACCGTCGTTTCCCCTCCGCCAGTAAATCCACTTTGTACATTGAAAAAAATATCGTAAAAACTAAAAGGCATTATTCTGTTCTTTATGTCGTTTTGGAAATACACACACAACAAAATCACCATGTGGGCCCTCTTAGCAGAAAGTCGGGATCTACCGTATTTGTATCATAGATCTTTTATAAAAGAATATCCAGATCGAACAAGATATATCTGAATCCTTATTCTTGCAACATCGTTTTCAATCATATAAAATGGCGTCAAGTTACGTGAAATAATAAACCATGCTCTGGTTACTTTAAGAAGGTGGTGTCAAAAGAAACTGGTGATCATCCGATTTTCATAGGCCCTATGTTCTTACACTGGGAAGGTTCATTCCTTTCGTACCACACATTTTTATCTCATGTAAAAGCACGCATTCAGGAAAGTGTGAAATGCATCGATTTACGAATTGGAAGCGACGATGAGAGTGGTTTGACAAAAGCAATTGACAGTGTCTTTCCTAACATAGAACGACTTCTGTGCACTAAACACATTAAAGACAATGTTTCCGATCACCTTAGAAATAAAATTGGATGCAACGACCAATTGCGAACAAATATTCTAAATAACCTATTTGGGCCCAACGGACTGACATCGGCGATAGATCCCTCAGATTTTTATATCAAGGCTCGAGATATTAGCAGAAACTACCCTGAATTTGATTCGTATTTTCAAACCCGTTTAAAAGACAGACTGTTTCATTATGTTAACATTCCAAACTGGCAACTGGACTACAATCGTTTATGGACAAACAACAACTGCGAATCCATAAATCACGTCTTCAAGAAGGCAGTAAACTGCCAACCAAAGTCAATTCCGAATTTGATACAAGACTTACATGATATTGTTACCGTGCATTTCATAGACTTAAAACGTTCACTTTATGGTAGTGGGAATTATGAATTGTATGGCCGTTACAGAAAACACTTACATAGTTACCAGAGTTGGCAAACCAAAACACAAGAACAACAGAACAACCTGTTGCATAGACTTCTAAATGATGTTACCACCAAGAATACCAGCATTAAGTCTTCATATAAAAACTTTGAAGTTCCACAACCAAAAAGACTTGCTGCCAAACCATACCAAAGAATAAGACCTAGAAACTGCCGTACAAAGCCAAGATTTTAACATGACAATAGTTCTGCAAATGTCTTTATTTTGTTGATGTTTTACATGTTATTATACAATATAGAGCTGCAATAAATCATTCAAAATAATTTACATTTACTTTGTTATTTACACCAATTAATAATTAGTAATAAAATGTGTAGGTGTGATAATCCTTCACGGTCTACTGAACTTGGATATACAGGCACGTGTCATTATGATATCTTAAAACACGTTTAAATCAAGAATTGCTGCAGCGATACTTACAAAAATCGAAATACAACATCTTCATAATTCAAATTTTGTCTATTGATACTAATATGCACACATAAGTGTTCCCATCCCGGGCTAAGTGCACTGTTAGGGGCTAAGTGCACTTAGCCCGGGCTAAGCGGTGTTTAGACAGACCCGTTTTGGCATCGACATCCTGTTTAACTTGGTCAAGTTCAAATACATTGTACTACACACTTAAGGACGAACACTTAGGGTAAGGGACATAACTCATGGAATCAGTGATATGTTTGTATCATATTCAATTTCACCAAAGCCTCTCAAGCTTTTGTAAGAAGCAAAATAAAATGAATCCAAATTAATAAGATGCATATAAAAGATTGATGTGAAATGCTGAATACAAACGGTCCAATGATTTCTAAGAGTTGTGTCCCTTACCCTCGGTCTACCTCCTTAATGTCAAGAGTTATTGCCTTACTAAGGTAGAATGTTCAGGATTTGAATGCTAGGTCGTATTGCCCTATAATATCCTGTAGTGCTTCCACATTGGAAATGATTAGTAACAAACTTAGCCAATCAACTTCAATATTTTTATACAAACACCTGTATTCACCAATAACTGACTCAAATGACTATGATTTAAATAATCATGTGTAGTACATTCTATGCAATATTAACCTGTTTATAAAGACCACCTGTCTTATATGACCATGATTTTAATAATCCTGTGTAGTACATTCTATGCAAAATTTACCTGTTTATAAAGACCATCTGTCCATGATTTTGCTTTCCCTTGGAAGGTCACGGATGACTGAACTACACTAATCTTATGTTTCAGGTTTGTCATGCGAGGGTATATACAGAATATTTGGAGTAAAGTCTAAAATCCAGCTGCTGAAGGAATGTTACAACAATGGGCTGCCATTATTTTTAGAGGAACATGAACCTAACATTGTTGCCAGCCTGTTGAAGCAGTTTCTTAGAGAATTACCAGAACCTGTTCTGACAACGTGGCTCATGCCCAAGTTTGAAGAGGCTTCAAGTTAGTAATTTTTATTTCTCTGATTTATTAACTGGGGTTCAGATTCATGTTTAAGGCCTTGTCTCTTCATTCATTAGAGGTGTTTTCAGTTGAATCATTTTATTGTCACAGGTCTATTATTAGCATTTTGCAGACAATAGAGGGTTGTGTTTTACTATTTCAATTATTTTAATGTCTTGTTTTCTGCATTTAAGTACATCTTGCAGCACATTATGCTACTACAATTTAACACATGTAAGTTGAATAAAATGGCAAAATAATGTGAATTATCAAGAGTAATCAAGGGAACCAAGGTTCTAGTGGTAATCAAAATAATGTAATCCAGGGACAAAGACCAGACATGGAAAACAGACACTCACAACAAAGAACATAAAGTAAATAAAATAATACATACAAAGTAACAAAATTAAATTAGCAACTCAGACTCCACTAAAAACCGGGAACATGGACCAGGTGTAGCGGAAGAGTGAGGGTCCTCTGCTTTTCTAGAAACACCCACCGAGTTAATAAAGGGTTCGTTCCCATACATCTTGACAAAATAAGGACTAATTTTAAGATAATTATTTATCTACTGATATTCACTTACAAACTTTCTGTATACTTTTATGTATTATAAGTATAAATACTTGTAGTTCTGATGAGCGAGAAGAGTAAAGTAGAAAGATTTCACAAACTGATCCACGATTTACCTAAACCTAACAGACTGTTGTTATCTTGGATGATTGTCCACATGACACATGTCATAGAAAGGGTAGGTATAATAGGGCTTTCATTTGTTTTATATTTTAAGTATCAGTCTCTGTAAGAATCAGGCAGTAGGTGAAGCATAGTATGAAAAATACCACCATTTTGATAGTTGCAGTTGACTATTTTCACCATGAGAATCATGGAAAACAGACAAGATTTTCCATATCGTACTGGACCATTGAGTTACAAATTCATTGAAGTGCTATGAAAACATTTCAAGGGCAGATAACTCTGACAAAAACGTCATTTTCCTAATATTTTATCGAAAAAATTTCTGAGGAAAGCCAGTGATGCAGAGATTAAATAATGATCGTTTCAAATCGAAAAAGTATCCTTGAGTGATATTATATTGTCAGATCAGTGGGGTTTTGACATGCTTGTTTCTGATTTTTCCCATTTTGCCTGATTCTTATAAACACTTATACTTAAATACATTTAAATCATTCCTCCTCCTAGTTTCTTTATCCTGTCCATCACACAGTTTGACAGTGAAATTTCCTGAAATTGCTGACACTAGTAGGCCATATATTTACTGAAACATGTACTGTTTTGAAATGTCCGAATATAATTATTTAATGTCAATTAATTTTGCATACTGAATTTGCGTCACGTCGATTTTGTTTTTAACATGAGACTGCCGAATCGTGCAAAGATAAAAGAAGCCACCCACTCTACCAACAATAAAGCCGTACAGATCTTTTTTAAAAATATCACCAGATCTGCAATACAAAGGTTACAATATTATTAAGATTAATTAGTTAAAATCTTGTGTTGAGCCCACTTTAATTTAAAATGAATTTTTAATAACTTTTTTTTTTAATTGAGTTTCTGTTTGCTGTTTTCCGAGGAACCCTGCCACCTTGTACATTTATCATATAAGTGCGTTTTAGTTTAAGTTACCAGAATTGGTTCTGTCAAGTATATTCTTAAGAAACTAATTGTGATTATTAAATTTTGTTAAAATATTTACAAATGTAGCTCTAGATAGACCTACAATACTTAAAATGCATGATAGTAATAAATTTAACCCAACACAATTAGCTATGCAAAATGATTAAATCCTTGGTGTGTGTATTGCACTATTTAATATACCAAGATAATCGTTTATTGCTTAAGGACATATTTTCAAATACTACACTTAAATTTAAAATTACCTTTTTTATAGACAGAAAATATCTGTAGGTTTCTTCCTTGCAAGCATATATATATATAGATAGAGACATAATTATATAGGCGCAGATCCAAAGACAGGCGTGCCGGATGTATGCCCCCCCCCAGAATTGAAAAATATTTTTTTGCATAAAATCTTGATTTTTCACAAATGTTAGCCACTAAATTTTCTTTAATTCTAATTAGTCCCCCCCCCCAACCTGCGATCCTGCATTCGCCCCTGATATACATGTATATTTTAAGCCTATATGGTATATTGTGATATTTCCTACACTTAGGGACTGTCCATTTCTCTAATTACATTTCTTCGTCACCTAAACTTTGCTTCCCATGGTCGTATTTAAATATCAAGTCTTTAAGGTACATGTTAGAAGATATATTTTTGTACAATCACACACCTTTCAGAACTTGAATGTTATGTTTCTTCTGTCTGAGTATTGGACAATGAATAAGGAAATAAATCTCGTCCTCAACTCATTGTGTGTCGCACGTCTTAAAAGTTTTACACAATTCAGTGCTGATCTATCGGAATTGAGTCATATTTCAGTATCAAACAAAATAAAAACGAGCTACCAATCTGGGTTTTCTGATGTATGTACCCCTCGGAATCATGCAGTGTAATGTCTCTATCGAAAGTACAGCCTAATACATTCCCCAATTAACACGCGTGTCACATGGTTTAAATTTCATGTCCCGTCGCTCACCTGTGTTATAAAAATATACAGTTGAACCTCGATGTGTCGAACTCGGATTAGTTGAAATCACAGATAGCTCGAACTAATTACAAAGTCCCACCAAAACTCCCCTTACTCCAATACAATTTTACCTCAGATGACTCGAACTCGGATGAATCGAAACCTCAGATAACTTGAGGTAATCAATCAGTCATGAATTGTATCCGTCACACAGATTGTTTTGTGGGCCATAAAACCTCTGTAATTTTTTTATATAAAAAATGCCGAACATATCCCGGTCTTAGAAGTTTATTTGATGCTAAAAGCTGAACGGTGTCCTCCAGTAACCTAATAAATACCAGCTGGACGATGTCCTCCACTTATCTAAAAGTTACAAGCAGGACGATGTACTCCGGTTACCTAACAGTTACCAGCTGGACAATGTCCTCCACTTACCTAACAGTTACAAGCTGGACGATGTCCTCCGGTTACCTAACAGTTACCACCTGGACAATGTCCTCCACTTACCTAACAGTAACCAGCTGGACGATGGTCTCCACTTACCTAACAGTTACAAGCTGGACGATATCCTCCGGTTACCTAACAGTTACCAGCTGGACAATGTCCTCCACTTACCTAACAGTTACAAGCTGGACGATGTCCTCCGGTTACCTTACAGTTACCACCTGGGCAATGTCCTCCGGTTACCTTACAGTTACCAGCTGGACGATGTCCTCCTATTATTTAACAGTTACAAGCTGGACGATGTCATTCAGTTACCTAACAGTTACCAGCTGGACGATGGTCTCCAGTTACCTAACAGTTACCAGCTGGACATTGTCCTCCGGTTACCTTACAGTTACCAGCTGGACGATGTCTTCCTATTATTTAACAGTTACAAGCTGGACGATATGATCCAGTTACCTAACAGTTACCAGCTGGACGATGGTCTCCAGTTACCTAACAGTTACAAGTTGGACGACATCCTTCAGTGAACTAATAGTTGTATATGACTACTTGGATCATTATCACATTGCTACCAACAATTTATAATTCACTATTTTAATGTAAAGAACAAAAACCTAGGATTTTACAGCTTAGATTCTATCATTTGACAATCTGCCTGGTTACTGTGACTTTGTTGATTACAGTGCCAATATTTCCAAAGTTATATCTGCATAACACCCTAAAACAGTTCCTCGTTAGATATATATTGAGCACCAACGTCTATATAAATGCCAGTGGAATGTGGCAACCTCCGAAAAAAAAAATCAAGCATTATTAACAGTACTTACATGATGTAACTCTAATTAGATGATTATACATGTGAAGGGAGTGAAGGAAAAGATAATATTACATTTTGTATTCCATGCATTATGTTCAGCAAATAAATTCCGAATTCAAACCCGGTCATCCAAAGTAGCAAAAATCGAGATAACAATTAAGTAATAAGGGACATGTATAAAAAATATTATCTCGCCACGGCGAGTTATTATCTCCCCATGTCGAGCTTGAGGTATTTTTTTCACAACGGTGAGTTGCCTATCTTGCCACGGCAAGTTACTTCACAGGTAGAAGTCATCAACTGTTATATAAGTTCTCAAAACGACCCTTTAAAAAGTTAGTTACTGGTTTCTACATCTTCCAGAATTCAAAGATCGTGCCAAATAAAATAATTTTTAATGATCTCCAAACTTGTAAATTATGTGATGCGGGTAAAGAGGACTTGTTCCACTTTCTGTTTGACTGTAAATTTAAAGTTCTTGAATAAATACAAAATATATACATATATAAATATATACGTATTATACACTTAACGTGTCAAATCCTGAAGTTAGATTATAAAATTGATGCCGACTTGAAAAAGCGCAAGTGTTGCTTGAATGCTGATGTAAATTGTTCCCTGGGAGCTCTGGTGGACTAAGACACACTTCATAGGCAGCTATATTTTACTATGCTCAAAGGTAGATAAATACCTTAGATGTAAGGAAACTCAATAGTAAACAAGTATTATCTTTTGAAAAACAAAGATAGCGGACGAGGTAAAATTTTGTTCTTTCTACTTTTAATTTTCCACGTTTCATTCAGGAAATAATACATGGCACGCAATTTCGATACAGTTTTTTTTTTCGAACGCCACTAAGTTATCAGTATTTGGCTAATCGGGAAACAGAAGAGCGATCAGGTGCCGTTTGTGTCACGGTACAAATAATTTGGTCATAAACAGTATCTTTTTAAAGTTTCGTGTTATTTTGTCTCAATAACTTTCTTTTATTTAAAGAAGACACATGCACTTGTTTAAGATTTCAGTTAAAAGCACTTGATGTCTTACCTCTTATCAGTACTATTTGTTCATTTCTATCTATATGTATTTACATGACTACACCAGTCGTTTACTGTCGATATTCAAGTTGTTTATAAATGTTGAACGCATAAAAAGCTATTTGATGTTTGGCTAGGCAAATAATCCCTATTAGATTGCACACTTTCGTGTCCTAAAGGGAAAATGGAGACTAAAGGGTGATACTGTACAAAAATCGAATGAGTTTTCTTCACATTTCATGTGGAAGTTTATCCAACTGTTGACAAAAAGAAGGCTGTGATCCGACAAAGAAAGGGGGTTTCATTTGCTCTTTTTGACAAATTTCTACACAAGCGTACAAATAGTAAAAGGGTGACCCAACACCCGAAGCCATCACAGTTTCTTAAATTATAGAGCAGTGCTCAGCATTAATAAAAATTCGGAGAATTTCTTTGTGTTGAACCTTATGATGAAATGGTTTGTTCCCTATTATTTACTCACAAAAGCCACAGAAAACATTCTTATATCATACAGTGTCGGGTCCTGACACTTTGAAAAGGAACTGTGCCAGCCGGGGTTCCTCAGAAAAGGGGGTGTTAAGACAGTACTTACCATTTTTTCTTAATTTTATACATTGAAATGACAAAAAACACACACACACACACACAAACAGGAGGGGTCCGCACACCCTGCCCCCAATCTGCCACATCCCTATATCTCTCAGAACGAAAAAAAATAAAACAAACAAAAAAGCAACAACAAAAACACGCCGGTTTACACAAACTAAAACCTGACAGTTAGGTAGAAACGGATTTCAATTTTAAGCAATTTGCAGTTATTATTGAAAAACATAAAAATATTGTGATTAAGTTCATAACGAGTACATACACGTATATACACAAACATGTTAAATGTAAGAACTCTTTATCGTCTAAATATAGCTGAAATATTGCTGCTCGGACGTTAAACCCCAACAAACAAACAAACAAACAGAACTCTTTAAGTTGGATTATTTTCCTTTTGGTATTTCTTCAACATTCCTTCGTACACATCTAAAAATGTACAAATCTTCCTATAAAATTTCGTCAAAATCCATTGAGCTGTTACGTTGTGCTTACAAAAGCATACAAACATTGTACAACTCATTAAGTGAAGCTGAAGCATATATAATTTCATATACTTCCAATAAAAGGTTAATATGAGACTATGTAGACAAAATTTTAACCCCCTACCCCCAACCACCATCACAAAAAAAACTTGCACTATAGACGGGCAAACAGGAAGTTTGATAAAGCTTACAATGCAATAATCCACACAGTTTAAGTACAAAATGTAACAAACCAAATTTCAATTTATTTAAATGAAGTGTGACGAAAATGTATAGAACTGACCTACATTACTTATGAACACCAGTAAAAGTAGACAAACCTCCCCATTCGCTCATTTGGTAACATGCCCATTTTGACTTGGAGATGCACAATGGGAATATGTAATAATAAAGTCAGTAGCTTAGGGGGAGTACCGGATAAGAGATGAGTGCCCCTTTGCGTAATGAAAGGAATGACGAACACCCGTATCAGTATATATCATATCTTTACTTTCAAGTGGGGGTACATTGTAAAATTAAGTCCCCTATTGACTAAAGGTAAACAAATTAACAAGCGATCTTTTTATTTTTTTTTTATCAAGAATGTACATGATTTGCTGATATTTCTTTTTTATAAATTATATTTATCCACAAAGAAATTAACCATAAGCGAACACACGAGGTTTTCCGCCGGTAGGCTTTCTAATGTGTGCATAAATGTTTCGAATCTAAATAAGTACTCGGCTTCTCACTAGATCCATGTAATGTAAATGCATAACATTTATAAAGGAGTGTAATTTCTCCCATTTTGAAATTAATGAATCTTTCACAATACACATTGAATTAAATAGTCCGAATTTCCTCTGACCCTGCAACCCTCCTTTTTTTATTTGGATAACCCGACATATCAATATCCAAATCGAAAAAGGAGGGTTGCAGGGTCAGATGAAATACGGACTATACGAATTAAATTAATTCTCGGAAACAAAGGTGTTGCCATATGTCTTTCTCAAAAGATTGCAGGCGTAATCTTTTTCTCAAAAAAAAATTCTGGCAATATGATTCACCACTTACATCACATTTATAAGGTTCACCACCAACATGTGTGCGCATTTTAGGGTTTCGTTTCCAAGCAACACATTTTTTTTTCAGCTGTATGCGTATTCATATGATTAGATAGATTTGACTGCCGAGTAAAATCTTTATCACACATTTCATACTTGTAAAGTTTTTCACCAGTATGTGTCCTAAAATACCTACGCAGAATATGCAACTGATTAAACCCCTTTTCACATATTTTACATTTGTAAGGCTTTTCACCAGTATGTGTTATCATGTGTCCCTGAAAAGTCAAATGACATGCAAAGTGTTTATCGCATATATCACAGATATAATGATTTTCACATGTAAATGTTTTCCTATGTTTGTCAAGAGTGTACGTCCGTGTATAAACATCATTACAAACCACACTTTCACTAGGGTTTCTATCTATATGTTTTCTTATGCGTCTTCGAAGATCTGGTTTCCGAATAAAACCCTTGCCACATATATCACATGTGTAGGGTTTTTCACCTGTATGCATCATCATATGTTCCTTCAGAATGTGAGAACGGATAAAACATTTATTATAGACACCACATTTTTTCACACGTATGTATTTAAAACGTTTACAACATATGTCACATTAATAGGGTTTTTCACCAGTATGTGTCCTAATATGTCTCTTTAGTTCTTGTTTCCTACCAAAGGATTTTCCACATACATTGCAATTATGAAGCTTTTCACTACTACATGTTATGGAACATTTTACAAGAGTGGATTTCCTGGTTAAACCTTTATCGTATACCTCACCTATATTGTTTCTTGGATGTGTTGTCATGTGTTTCTGAAGACTAGCCTCATTATCTGTACATGTTGTCATGTGTCCCTGAAGACTAATCCCATTATCTGTATGTGTTGTCATGTGCCTCTGAAGACTAGGCTCATTATCTGTGTGTGTTTTCATGTGCCTCTGAAGATTTTGGTAGTTATCTGTATGTGTTGTCATGTGCCTCTGAAGACTAGGCTCATTATCTGTGTATGTTTTCATGTGCCTCTGAAGATTTTGGTAGTTATCTCTATGTATTGTAATGTTACCCTGAAGACTAGGCTCATTATCCGTATGTGTTGTAATGCGTCTCTGATAATTTTGGTTGTTATCTGTGTGTGTTGTCATATGCCTCTGAAGACTAGGCCCATTATATGTGTGTGTTGCAATGTATCTCTGAAGACTTGGGTTATTATTTTATATGACGTCGTGTGTCTCTGAGGATTAGGCTCATTACATGTATAGGTTGACATGTGTCTCTGAAGATTTTGGTTGTTATCTGTTTGCGTTGTCATGTGTCTCTGAGAACTTGGTTATTATTTTTATGTGTTGTCACGTGTCTTTAAAGGCTAAGGGTGATATCTGTATGAGTTGATATCTGTTTGTGTTGTCAATATCTTTGAGAGAGTAATCAAGGAAACCAAGGTACTAGCAGTAATCAAGACTAGGGTTGATATTTGAATGTGTTGTCATGTGTCTCTTAGGGATGAGCACATCTTCACCTACTCAAGTTCTGATGTATCGATTTTGGTCCAAAACTAATTCAAATTTTACCATCGACATCATATTTTCATAGTTTTCAAGAGTATATATCCTCAAATGTGTATTAAGATGTGAAATGCAAGTTGAACCTCTATCACATAAATTCCGTATTACAATTCGCAGTTTTTCACTAGTACATGCTCTAAATGCCTCTGAAAAATATTGCAACTTATCAAATCTCTTATCTGATACATAAAACAAATCACCAGCATGTGTTCACATGTGCCTTTTAAAGATGGTGTGCTTGTCACTAGTCTAGCAAGTTGATTCAACTATACATGGTTTATCATTTTATCTCCATTCAGTCTGGGTTATCCACTATCCTTCATATTTGGTATAACAGGCTCACCCTGAAGTGAACAGAATTTCCAAGTCAGCATGAGTATGCTGTCGTTTAAAGAACAGCTTCTCTTAATACCAGGCAGAAAAACGATGGGTCAGTATGCTGGTTTTTTAGATTTAAGTACACAGACCCATCAGTGCCTGAAGATCAGATCAATTTTATAATGAGTAGTCAGGATACCGGTATTTAAAGTGGTTAATTTTTGGTGTAAACAAAATGTACATTGTTTGAATTCAATAAAAAAATTAAACAAAATGTCTAACATATCTATGTGTACATATAACTCTATAGTGTTTATTGATGTTTATTCTATACATGTATATTGATTGGTTTAGATATACAAAAGTATTCCTCAGCAGGGATATCAATATATCAGTGTTCTAGGATTTTCAGAAATTGAGGTTTCCTAGGGAAAAATCCATATAAAATCAACTTTCCCACAGTCAATGACTGCTTTCCGGACAGAACAAATCCTTACAGCATATGAAGTTTTCAACTTGCCAAGGGAAAGTGTTACTAAGTACCTAACTTTCCCTGACCCAAATTTCACTTGCCCCGGGTAACGGAAAAAAAATTTCCTAAAACACTGTATATATTTCATCTTTTAATATAAATTCAACAGAAGTTAATCTTATTGTGAAGCAGTGTGAGCTCTACATTTATTACTATCTTAATTTTCCTTAAGGTTCCCCAATATACCAACAACAAAAAACTGATGTCCTGGAAGTAACAAAAAGTGACTGTCCTTACCAGGACGAACGACGTTAAAAGTTATCCTTATTGCCTGGGACAAGCTCGAACCTACTCTAGTTTTTTCACCATTTCACATATATTATGATTCAAAATGTCAACAAAGCAGGGTCTCGCGTGAAAAATTAACAAAACTTCAATCAAAATGTAATTTCTGTAGCAATAATAGTACTTTAGTATCAGCATAAAGGAAAATGATTCCAGAATCGAACTAGGTAGATGAGACATGCACGATTTTAACAAGAAAGTTGTTAGAAGCAGCTGACGGGCAGTACCCCATTGTACCGCTGAATCTCCAACTTTTTTGTATGCCACATTGTTCTGACCCCAACCTGACATATCAATATCCAAATAAAAAATAGAGAAGGGTTGCATGGTCAGAGAAAATTCGAACTAGGTCAAGCCTATCTTATAAAAAGAAATATACAGGACCTGAACAGAACACAGTCCATAGGGATCTTTTATTGATGAGTTTTAATAATTTTAACAAAAAAATATTTCAATGCAAAATTTGTTTGTAATTGCGTTCGGTGAGGCTGGCTACTTACATACTTATAATTACTTACTTTAGTATTTGACTCAATGGCAACTAATCTAACCAAATGGAAGGTGACATCACTGTTAATTTCCGTACCTTACACAGTGATGTTGTTTCTTCACTTTTTTCAAGTTTGTCGTGAACAAACTCGTAAGAAGAGCAATGGAGTACGGGGGGAGTGGGGTTGGGGGGGGATGAAGCGAACGTTTATGATCATAATTGCATGGTTAATTCGTTCTTAACGGTTCCGCTAAAGGAAAATGTCAGTTGTTAATTTCTTCGTTATTACACCATAACAAAAAAACTTGAAATTTGCCAAGAAGTCAATTTTGATACTATCTTCATATTTGTAATGTTATGTTGATATGCCACTTATCAAAAATAGTGTAATTATGGAAGAAATGTAGTTATTTTGAGAATTTAAAAAAAGTAGGGTCACTACAATACACATTTAAATGATACCAAATCGTTGCCAGTAACTCATTAGACCTTTATCTAGTACAAGTTACCCCTTACATGTAACGAATTTCTGTATTTCACGCCTTTCATGGTTACTTTCACTTTCAAGTCCTCATGACAGAAGGCGCCATTTTTTAAATCTTGGTGGGCAGTGTAAAAACAATCTAAAATTTCGGGTGATACTGAGCCGATCTGGTCAGTGCCGACAACATTTCACCCAAAAAATATGTTTGCATAACTGTAACTAAAAAGTATTTATGATGATAGTCATTTTCGTCAGAAACTGCAGTTTGCATCCTGCACAACTAGATCTGTCCAAATCAAAAGTAGATTGATGTATCCCTCCGCTCTAAAATGTATTGTTAACTGTTTTTAATTTTACAATGAAGTTAAGATTATCCTTCTAAATTTTGAACATACTCGTAAATGGAAAAGAAAATATTCATCTTATTTATTTCAATTGGCATTCGTATCCTGGTCTTGTACGCACCGATATAAAGACTTACTAAATCTAACAGTGTTTGTGGTTGTGGCATTTGAAGCAACGAGAAGGGGGGAAACACGTACATGTTCATACATGGAATAAGCTATGAGATAGAATTTCGTATTAATTTGCGACTACGGTGAAACGTGAACAAACCAAACCTCGAAAAAAAAATCCATGTTTAAACCGATCACCATATCATCCATGTCTAAACCGATCACCATATAATCCATGACTAAAGCGATCATCATATAATCCATGTCTAAAACGATCACCATATAATCCATGTCTAAACCGATCACCGTATAATCCATGTCTAAACCGATCATCATATACCTTTTTGAATTCCTCCGTCTCAGTACATATGAAGTTTGAACATACATGTACATGTAAGTAAGTCAAACACCTGACTAAACCAAACAAAGAGGGTTTAAACATGTTTCACCGTACATGTAAAGCGTATTTAGATTAAACCTGGAACAGTTACTTGTAACTGTACAGACTGTCTATAGAAGGGTAGAGTACATGTATCATAACATATTTAGATCTTTTTTGGAATCGTCAAAAATATTACAAGGAACGAGGCGCGCTTCATACAATGCATATTTACAATTGTGCATATATTAAATCCAGGAAAAACCAAATACTTATGAGTGCATGTATTCTATTTGTTGTTTTCAATTATAAATGGAAAACCTATAGGATTGTATAAATTCTATATTTAAGATTTTAGAGCTATGAACTGTTTTTTTTTTTGTTTTTTTGTTTTTTGTTTTTTTTGGCGTTTTTATATTGTGTTATCTTTAATTTCTTATTGTAGAATATCTGAAAAAGATCCAGAGATATTTGGATAAATCAAGACATCGCCGTAAACGGAAACAATAGAAGATATCATTAACAAATATATCTTAAAATATCAAAATGTTGTAGATGATCATTATGTTTGTGTAGGCTTAAAAGGCAGAAAAGCAACTACATGTAACAATAAGCATGCAGTTCAAATGCTCCTAGCATGCGTTTAAACGAACGCAAAACGATGTGTAAACGAACGATAAACAATGCACGAACGCTAAAATGGGAAACGTTGTTCGCTTTGGCGATGCCGTTTATCGTAAACTTATTGGAGTTCCCATGGGAACCAATTATGCATAACTTCTTGCGGCTCTGTTTTTGTATTATTACGAATCACAATTTATAGCTGAATTTAAAAAAGAACGACCCTTGTGTTGTATTTGAGTGTTATTTACAGTTATCTCCCTTAATTTCGAAATCTACAGTGCATTAGTTATATTTTTTGATCTTCTACGAACATAGTTATATGAAAAACCGAATGTTAATTTCTGTTCACTATAACAATTCAATCTAATTTAAATATCAAAATGAAAAAATATAAAATATGTAGGTTTTTTACCCATGAATCACATTTTCCATGATTCTTTGTTGGAGTGCTACTTGATCATTTATACGTACATACATGCATGTATTGCCGTATGAGTTCCTTGTATCGGTTGAAAAAAATGTTAATGTTTTAACGACCTTGTGATATCGAAGACCTTGATATAGTAACCTCTCTGTTATATGAATATTTCTTTCGTTAAAACCTGAAACATTGTTACAAATACGAGCAAATTGAACCAGTGGTGATACTGGATATAAACACCATATGATGGTGACAAGGGGACGTCGCCGTATAAAAACGGATAATTAACAACAGGGAATAAAAAATCGTTCATTTTATCGGAAATTTTAGTACATTTGTATTAAGGTAACCATTATTGATATGAATACTTAGATCAAGAAACGGAATTCTTTATTATCAATATATGCTTTATTTATTGAAAGTTCTGCAGGCTACATATCTTTTATATAAATATCAAAGTCGTCGTTGTTAAGAGCCATAATATCGTCCGAATATCTTAAGTAAATACTTGTATTAAATTCATAAAACTTCTGTAGGGATGACTTCAATCTTGTAACGCCCCGTGCAGGTCCGGGTGTTAAAAGAATAGGCCTGCAGCAGCGCTAAGCTTGTCGTATGAGGCGACTAAATGGTACACAGAAACCTAGCCGGGGGCTATGCGCTCTGCCCACAGAGCAACTGGGATGTGTGCCCCAGGTGGTGGAATGGGGTACCCCTGGCGTGTTACATGCTGGGGCTGTCAGGCTATAATACGGAAAACCTGACCGCAAACAATAGTGGTGCACCGTGTTGGGAAAGATGCCACGTTCCTTGCACGTTAAAGAACCCTGCTGTGGTATTCGATAGGAGTAGGAACCTTTGCGCTCCGCCACAGGAGGCTAAATTGCCCGACCATACCCATTCCCCCTTTTTCCAGTGGTAATCAAAATTTGTCGACCCTATTGTCCTTGTGTCCCATCCCTTTTTTTTCATTTCATGTTCCTTTTATCATCCATTTCATGTTCATCGTCTGAATATAGCTGAAATATTGTTGCTGCTCGGACGTTAAACCCCAACACACACACACACACACAATCTTGTAACAACATGACCCTGTTCCCGAAGCCTGTTTGTTAAAGTTCTAGCGCGATACCAAAAGTCTGCGTAGCTTCGGCAAGATGTGGCATAACGTATGAGTAGTGATATGAACACTACGCAGGTGCTCAAGGGTTGTTTCCACAGTTGAAAGGAAAGTTGACAATTTTGAATGAAAAGTCATCACGTTTGTCGTAAAGTCTGGTCAATAGTTTTCCGTTACAATCGATTTCTAAATGTAGGTCAAGGTATGAGGCTGACAAATTGTAATTGAATACAACAAATCCATTTCCTAATATGAGACAATCAATGTCTGATATTAAAAATCCAGTTGAATTTTACATATAAAAACAAATGATTATTTAATATTTAATAAAAGTGTTTTGTAATACTAGAAATCAAATTTGTAATATTAAACAAATGAATTCGTAATGATATAAAAATCATTTTTTTAATATTAGAAAACATCCCTTTTTAGCCCACTTAGGCCCACAGATCTTTTCAAACTGAATTTTCAGGCTTGTTAAATTGTATATTTTTTCAACTTGACATATTTAAAAGGGGGAAGGTTCTGATCATGCCAAGGTACTTTAACCCCGCCGCATTCATAACGCATGTCCCAAGTCAGGAATTTGTGGCCTCCGTCGCTGTACATTTTGTACCTGTGTCTAATGATGTGTTGGGGCCAGCGTCTGCCCTGTGGTGTGAGGATTTACTGGTCGTTCGTTGAACACGCATTGGTGGCATTGAGCTGACATGTTTCATCCCGGTGGGGTTGTTGTCTCTTTGACATATTCACCATTTCTAATCTCGTTATACTTTACGGTTTCTTGTGTGGTTTCCAGGGAGAGAAACGGGAGAAGTTCCATGTACCAAGTGAGCATTGCTTGTCATTTTTCTCAAGTTTTCCATAAGTTGTTTGTACATGTAATATGACCACCTTCGTTGGTATGTTTTCGCGATAAATTCCCTACTCTTCGAATGGCATTATGGTACATGTACATGTAGTTTCCATAAAATCAAATGATTTCTCCCGTATTGACTTAAGAATAGAGATCGATGATTGAAAATGTAAATCAGTGTAATATTTAATTTGATTTCTCGTTTACATCGGCGTCTGGTTTCAGCCAATTATTTCTGGTTCTTTGTTGGGTATTCTGCAAGAAAAAAAATCAGTATCATTAGAATACCAAGCGGAGTCAGAGCAATATGCCTTGTCGATTTGACTTGAAAAAAATGCCGAACTCCCTTCGTTGATAAACACACAAAATTGATAAGGAAATACATTCTTCTCAAAAGAATTCCTAGATTCTTATTTTATCCAGAACACACTTTGGAATTCATTCCTGACATTGTTCCTATTTTTTTCTAAATATGAACTTGAACATTATATGATTCGTTTGATCAAGCAATATGTGTTTCCGAAAAAAACTGACTGGAAACATATTGTGAGAACTAGTACTGTATCGTTAGCGCGGTTGCAACGACGTGACTGGACAATTGTACTGACTTTGTACGCTTTAAGCAGTCATGCAACAGCAATAGTTTCATAGGATGGGCAGTGGCAAAATCATACAAGGACTTACAAAACTCTTACTTTCTCGCTAAAGCTTTATCTTGCATTCCTCAGACATACCCGAAAAGCTGCAGTAAATGTGAATGTATATACTATGACACTATAATACATTTCAAACCTCACGTACGTGTATATATTTTGTATTATATTATTTTACTATAATAACCCATCTCTGTAAAAGAAGAATTAAAGATTGATTGATTGATTGATTACGTAGACGAGTTAGCTCTGAAAGCGACAGCACTAGAAATCGGCTCTGGAATAATTTCCAAAATCAGTGAAGGAACACCTATGCTACATTAATGAGATCTATGAATTGTTAATACTTTAGATAAAAAAAACCAAAAATGTACATGTAGAATATGCGTGTGCATTAAATACAACAAGGTGCACGTGACTAATATATGAAAGTCTGTATTTTTATTATTACATGTATATAAGGTTTTCGTTAAAACAACGTACATGGATTGAAATTACTTTCTTTCAGAAAGGATTTGATTGATTGATTGATTATTAGTAACGTCCAATGCTATATATATGTCTTGCAATTCAGTTTGAGAAAGTTGATAAATCGGACAGACCCTGCTTTGTACCAGCCCGACACGCTTGCCCGATTTTTTCTTGTAATGGTTCACAAAAGCAATAGCCCGCGGGTAGGCATTCCGCCCACACGGATTTTTTTTTCTGACTTCGAGACAACCAGTCGTCACTTAAACCCCTTAAATACCGAGTGCTTGTCGGAGAAGGAGTAACAACCAATTATACAGTCTTTGGTGTGACTCGTCCGGGGATTGTACCGATTCACACTCAAGGCGACCACGCTGCCAGGAGACCACCGAGGTGGTCTAAAAATGAGTACATACAAAGTCGGTTAAAGAGCTATTCAGAATTCATGTTTGTCATGTTGATTGTGCATATACTTCGACTCTAAATAAAGATTACTTTTCTTTAATTAACTTCATACATGTATTCACTGCAATATTGAATACATGTACGTATTTTCTTACGTATAAATTCTTTGTTTAGAAAAGATTGATGGATTGCTTTTTGTTCAACGTCCAGCTTCAAATATTTCATGAATAAATAGGAAGAGAACTAGACTTTATTTTGTAACATAAATCAATTTTACGCAGAAGATAAAATAAGGATGGGATGAGAACAAGGAAAGGCTTAACTTTGACTCCCACAGGAAAAGGATATGGTAGACAATTTTTGATGGACCATGCTGTTAAAAAAAATCTGTAAATAATTTGTATTATGTGCATGAAGGTTGTGGTGCTTTCAATACACTTCGGACCTCATTATGATGCGTGATCAGGTCTTCCTCTTAGGGCTTGCCACCCAAATGAGGGCTACCCCTATTAACCATGACCATCTAACAAGCCGTGACCTGAACTTTAAAACTACTAGTCAGATTTCTCTAAGCAATCGTACTCGCCTATTACGACAAGCTGAGCATTAAATTGGCCTAATTCATAATTAGACCCCGGTCACACACGGGTATCGGTATCAAACTTTAAGGTATCTTGCTTGAATATACATTATAAGGGTAAAAATGCTTTCTGTTTTTCTGTACGAGAACTTGGTGGGCCGTCAGTTGTTCAAGAAATATTTTTTTGGAAAAACGCGATTTTTCTTTCATATATTAAGCCTTTACAAGATACATGTACCTGTTAAAATCAGCTGAGGAAAAAAAGTACATGTGTATGTATGCCACAGATATGGGATTCGTGTGTTTTATTCGGACGAAACTATCGACTTTTTGTTTAAGAAAAAAAAACATCACATTTTTTATAGTAGTATGCCATTAGTTGATATCAAATACCTAAAAAAAATGCATTGTGCTAATCATAAATATGGTAAACTTCACTATGTCAACACGTTACTTCAAGCAGTAACCTATAGTCAGCAGCATTATAATCACATTTATATATGTAGGAACATTTTAGGAAGATTATAATCCTGAAATTAATTGTATACAAGGAGAACTCAAAACCAAAACTATCGAAATATATGTATGAAGCCGAATCCATCACCGAGAGGTTCTACCGCGTGAGTACATGGAATGACGCCCTGAAGTGTTTCAGGTATTCAGAAATTTGGAATACTGCAGTTTGATAGATACATGCACAATGAATGAAATCTGATATATAAATGTTGCATTCATATTGATGTAATGAATATAATAATAATAACTACATTATACACTAATACATGTACATCACGGATACATATTAAGAGAGCTAAGATAATCCGTACCCAGATTCGCAGATGAATGGCATTGTATAGCGACAACCAGTGTCATCAAATTTCCATCCGGGCTTTTTCCACAACTCGAGACAATTGGCGTGGTTACCATTAGATGGTTCGTGTGGTGCCCAGTCTGTATAAGTAAAATTTCGCCCGCTGGAGGACCATTGCCAATGTCCTTCCTTGACGTCATCTCGACCTCCAACCCACACACCTTCAATGTACTTATTTATTATATAGATGTCAGTGATTTATCAAATATTCGCTGTGTATAAAAATTTCGATACATGTAATTCACACTGTGAAATTAAAAAGCTCCAGCTAAAACGTCACAAAACAAATATCAATCTACATCCACCGATAACAAAATCAAGGCGTTCTTTTATTTTTGTTATCCTCTCTTTCCAATTAATTATCCTATTTATACTCTAAATTCATTTTGCAAAGTTAAATATTACATTCGGTAGTACATATCTACCCTTTTGCAATATGATTGATACATATGTATGTTCCAAAATGCCTCAAATCTCAAATTGACAGTGCCAAATTTCGTATCCTAGACCCAAGTCAGCTGTAACATATCCATCATAAAGTATATTTTTTCTTGTCTACGCAAAACTTTTGTCTCAAAGTTTGAATACTACTCGTCATAATTTTTATATCAGTAATACTGCTGATCTCTTTAAGACTTTTTAGGTGCTTGACAATGTGTAAAAACCTGGTGTTTCGACCCTGGAGATACAGTTTGTCATTCTATCTGTATTAATAGAAACCCGGGTCTCATCGGCGGTTTGGGTTCTTAAATTTCGCAGAACAATATTGTCTGTTTGTCTACAGTAATGGTTTTATAGATAATTTAAAAAAACAAACAAACAAGCAAACAAAATATTTAGTTACAGTGACCATATTTTTCGACGGATGATAAATTTCCACATCATTTTTCGGCAAGATACCCTAAGGCACACGAATAACAAGTTTAGTTCCAATTGGTCCGGTAGTTTCAGAATAGACATTTTCAAAATAATGATATCAAGAAAATATCAGAACAGACAATAATTGCTATTTCAGGATCCATAACTCTATATGTTTTCTAAAACTGATATATAACAATAAACAAGATCAAATCAGCGCGTGCTGTCTTCTCTTCACTTTGGTATAGTGAAATTTCAGTTTTGATTAATCATCATTTATGGTGAACAAATAAAAACAAAACGTTCCTTGAAGACAAATTGCACTATTGTTTATGGGCATTGTATGGCGCAAACTATTATATCATCGTCAATTTCTGACGTCGTTTTTTGCGCCAAAATTCGCGATTTATCTCCCTTTGACCGTAGATGAAAGGTCATGTTGTATTTTTGATGAAGAATCAAACTCAGTAACTTAACTGTTATACTTTTGAAGTTGATAACCGAAAATGCACACAGAATATGTAAATAAAAAAGGGGAAATAACTTTTAAACGGGTTATACGATTTATTTGAAAATTGCAGGCAAGATAGATCTCATATCACTGAAGAGTCCGAGAGATCTTCGTGTTTACTTTCATCATAAAATTGCACTGAGAGCTATACTCTCCAATGTTCTGAATCTGGCATGCAGAAAAAGTACTGCAAAATAGTATTTCCAAGCATGTACCACAAATTTAAAACACTCAAAACAAAAAAATGTGAAAAGAAATAAGGTGATATCAGGGGACATTTGTATACAAATGTACCATTTTCTGTAACATTATTAGCGTTTTATTGAAGAGGTATTGCCACTCAACCACACATCTCCTTGGCTTTTCAGACCTTTTCAGAAAACAACAATACTGTATGTTGTACATAGTATTTACCTCGAGTTATTGTGTCACTATTGATGAGATTGTTCAGCAAATATCGTAGAAAGTCCATAATGTGAACGTCGGTTATTTCCGCTAGCCTTGTGTTAGTACTTTGACACGCTGCCTACGTAAATAATGACGTCATTTTGATATTACAGTGTTCATGACCGATATGTTTTGTATGTTACTGATAGAGTATCTAACACCATTTGAAGTCTGTATTCGATGAAAAGGGAAAAGATAAATGTACTCACAGAAAAGGGTGAGCAAAAAAAAAGATAAAAATAAAATAGAAGTCTACAGAATTTGAATAAATGCAATGTACAAGTACATCTAGCTGTTTGACGGGTACTTTATCCATTGGAATCTGTAGGAAAATTAATTGATTTTTCTACTTGTAGGGGTGCCAGGGGACCCCAATCATCCCTATCATGCTTTTACTCTATTTGTTACAACGTTCACACAACAAAATAAAGAGAGATGTACAATGTTCGGACCTGTATAGTAAATAAGTCCACTTTTTTAAAATATCGATGTCCGCTGTGCCGTTATTATTGCACATAAATGGTTTACCATTTATATTTTCCGAACATGTTTACTGACACATTGTACACTCCTTGAGACGTTCAGGTTTCCCGCACGCACGATACCCAAACGAATGATAAACGAACGGTTCTATCGTGCGTTTAAACGAACGCTCTCAGCGTGCGTTTAAACGCATGATATAAAATGCTCCTACCGTGCGTTTAAACGCACAATAGACGAAAAATAATAATATTGACATATAATGAAAACAGAAAAAAATAGAAAATAAAATTAATGAAATTATATAAATTAATAATTGATAAACGATGCACGCACGCTAAAATGGGAAACGTGAACGTCTCAAGGAGTGTACCTTTGGCATGTTTTTTACTTTAAAATCGGAATTTATAACAATAAGCATAAACGGATCATGATGAGTTGCTGTATCGTACAGTTAGATGATATGTTTGCACTCTATTCGATTATACTCACTTCTGCATCATGCCAATTTAAATGAGTATAATTTATCTTGAAGCACGATGTTTCAAAATGGAACCATCCAATATTGCACTCAGCCTCTGCTGTACCTAAAACAAAAGTATCATGAATATATCCCATTTCGAGGTTATGTCTGCTAAAGTCTAAAGACAAACTCTATATAGATTCTTCAGTTTAATCTATACAAATGTTTTTTTTAGTAACGAATAATGCTGAGTAGAAATGGCTTACCCACAATAACTGTTGCAAACACAAGTAAAAACATATTTGATTCAATATGTGCACTTATACATTTGCAGTGCAATCCTAGTATGATTCTAAATCTTCCCATACATTACATAATTGTGTTGTCTTTATATAGTCTGTACGACAGCTCACACCTATTCACTTTGATTTCAGGACAACTTCAATTATGTCACTCAAGGTTATTTTATTGTTTGTCGAACCCTTCCGCTCCATTCTACATACTTAACCGTAGTGGGTTCTGAAGTGCAACTCTGTAAACTGTTACGTCAATCAAGTCCGAAGTCAAGGACCGAAGGAATTTTACATGTTTCGAAGCAATAAAGAAAATAAACTGATAGAAAAAACAACAAAAACAAGTTTTGATTAGAAGTTAAGTTAAGTATAGTATTGAATTTGCCTGGATGTTGAAAGTAAGCCAAAATCCGTGGCATATAATATTTGACGATTACCGACTTTGAAGACTTCAATCTCTGCTTTTTTTAATTATAAACCAATAACTAATTAATATGAAATACATTACATTGTAATTAAATGACAAACTCAGTATCAACCAAACACAACCTAAAACAACAAAATATTAACAAACAAAATCTGAGACAATCGACTTAATCCCACAGTATTCTCCCGGAGTAGGAACCATAGTGCTCCGCCACAGGAGGCTAAATTGCCCGACCCTACCCACCTCTCCCTATTTCCAGTGGCAATCAATCAAAATTTCTCGACCCCATTGTCCTTGTGTCCCATCCCATTTTTCATTTCATCATCATTTCATATTCATTTTATCATCCATTTTATGTTCATCGCCTGAATATAACTGAAACATTGCTGCTCGGGCGTTAAACCCCAACAAACAAACAAACACACAAACTACATTCAACTGTTTTCTCAAAGAAATGATCTTTATATTTTTTAGATGATGATGGTGATGAGTCACTATAACAACCATGACAGCCACCAAAAGAAGTTCATTTCAAACACCAGAAGATGAAAGCAATGAAACTGAGATAGAGAAGTCATTTTCGAAGTCTGATGTTAACAAAGAAACATTATCTTCAGCTTCATGTATAGTATCAACAACCAGCCAGGAAACACAAAGACATACATGAATATTTGTAGGAATGGTCTTATAATATGTACATTGTAGATAAATAGAGATTTATTTTCATAACTAAGTCGCTGTCTTGTAGACCGAATTTACTTTGACCTTTTGTTATCAGTTCCGGAAAAAGTCAAAGGTTAAATCCAGGACATTAGAGTACACCAGAGAGAAAATGTTTGAAAATATTACAATGTAAGAGGTTACACAATTTACAATATTTTATTTATTACAGTCCTTTCTTTTTTTCTAAACGGTACATATATTTGAAATTCATCACTACAAGCTAGTTACTGCTTCTGCGGACTGTTTCTAAATAAGGAAAGTTCTTGAGTTTATCTTATCATAATCAACTGTAATTGTAGTTCTGGCTCTGTGTCAAATTTTCGCTGTTTTCGGATAGAGAGAACCTGTATCAGTTTTGCATTACACTTTATTGTTTGTGAAATATATGTATTGACAAAGCAGAGGCTATGACCACGGGATATGTTTTTCTCTTAGCAACGGCTTTTTCAGTCGGTAAGTACATTTCTTTTAGAACGACGGCATCGTCGTATCGGTAAATAAAGATTTAAACATTGTACTCCGTTAATTCGATTTCCGACAAGTGCTTTTGTGAATTTTGTAGATGTATCGTGGTACACTTTTATCCGTGTAGAAAGTACAATGTAAAAATATTAGGATACCACAAAAATCAAATCAAAGAGCGAGACTGCGTGCATAGTCATGGTAAATGGCTTCTTCACAATCTTTGCTATGCACGAGGCGGAGCAACCAGATATTACGCAACGATTTCATGTACGCTTATGAAACTGTCTCGTTACCATTTTAGTCTGAATAAACAGACCTAAACAACCACTCGTTTTCAAAGACGTCGAATTGAGAATGATGCCTGTATTAATTGCGTATCCAAAATTTTGTTTCTAAAATAGATGGGTGACAGGCTATTGTTGGCTATTTCGCGAAAACAATAGTAATAATTTTAAAGTTTAGATACGACTGATGTTTAGAGTATTTACATGAAATGCATAACAATCTCCACATTGACACTTACTTTGTTATCCACATGTGTATGTGTGTACTTCCTTTTACATATGTACTACAAACATGTGTAAATTTATTTTTCTATTGTCAATCAATACTTTTTTTATTTAGCATTTGAATTCGACATCATCTAATGCATGATTTACATGTACATGTATCTTAATCTAATTACTTGGATTATAATAAGCCGGTCCTACCTAGTTTATAAATTGATCATAAAACGTATAAACAATTCCACCAGTCCAGTCTAAGCAATTGTAACTTTAGAATTTGATCGGAAATACAACCGCAAAGAGTACCGACAATTTCATTCCTATTTTATGTATATAATTTTGGCTTGTGCGTCATGCCACGTGACCATGGAAATTCACGTGAATTAGTCCTTACATGTAACTTTAATTCAAAAGAAAAGAAAATTATTGTGTAACGATAGAAAACTAAAATCTTAAAAACGTAAAGCATTTATAACGAACATATACTAATCAATTGACGCTTTACTATTTATACAGAAAGTAGTATACGCATATTATAAGTTTGGTAATAACAAAAACTATAAAAAAAAAATACTACCTTATGACAAATAGGTCAAACTAATCATTATCAACAATCCTGCCTAATTCTAAGTTAAAACTGTGCGTAAGTTCTTTTTATGACTCAAGTGGTTGTAAGTCTAAGCCTTTCTGTGATAGCATGTGTAAATAAACTAAAAACATTTATGTATTATAATGTAGCCCAATGTCGCAGCTTTACAATGGTACCACTAAAGATGGGGTAATACTCAGGGTCTTGCGGTAAAATGAAAAAAAAATGTAGAAGTACCAATTATGATAATACTAAACAGAAAATACCTAATACGCCATTTTTTTTACTGAAGCATTGATACTCTATGGGTTTTGACGTTGTAAAATATGTCGATTTAAGCGATCATTCGGCGGGGTAAGGGTACATATTTTTTTTTAAATATTTTACCGCAAAACCCTACATTTCTTGGTACTATTGTAAAGCTGATACATTGGTCTACATGATAATACATACATTTGTCAGTTTACTTCTTTCTGTAAAAAGAAGTTCGCTGAATCAAAAACTTAAAAAAAATGATTTTTGCCTCAACTAGGTATTAAGAGTAGCCAAAAATTTTAAACTGCTTCATTTTATTTTTTGGCGACAAAGAGATTCGTGAATTGGACGTATAAGGGTACCTGAAAATTATTACTATTCCAGAATTGCAGGGTCAGAACAGACTACACAGGCAAAATTATTTCACATAATTTTCACATGAATTTCACGTGATTTTCACCTGAATTGAGCAAATAAACAGAGACAGAGTTAACGTGACATAATCAAGGGAACCAAGATTCTACCGGAACATACAAGAATTTAATCCAGGTATAAAGACCAGACATGGAACACAGACATACACAACAAAAAAACAAAATGACCAAAATAATACACACAAAGTAACAAAAGTAATGAGCAACTCGGACTCCACTAAAAACTTTGAGGATGGACCAGATGCACCGGTAGGGTTGAAATTGTTCCGGCACTGAAATAAACCTTGAATTGGTTGCAGAGATTTATCGGACCAGGTGCACCGGTATGATTGAAATTGTTCCGGCAATGAAATAAACCTTTAATTGGTTGCAGAGATTTATCGGGTGGACAGTTTTAGATTTATCTTTTTTTTTCAATGTAAAAATCACAAGATTTTTTCTAAGGACGATTGAGAGATATATTTCTAAGACAGAATATAAAAACTTTCTCCGGGGTAGAACAAATATTCTGATAAAAAGCTGTTAAAAATTACAAGTCTTTCTAAGAATCAGACAATTTGAAAAAAATCTGAAACATAACGATCTGACAATATAATTTCATTCAAAAATGGGTTTTTACTGAAATTACTATTTTATTTCTGCATTACTGGAGATGTGAAAAATTATTGAGGGTTCCGATAGTTTTCCGGTCCTTAAAAGCTCATTTGAAGTTCGTGTAAACATAACTATTGCCAAAATGATACGAAAAAAATGTTCTTTATACTTTGATTCTGATGGTACAAATTAAGTATCACTCCAGCTAAGAATCATGCAAAATGTGATACATGGCGGGAAAGCCTACATATTTTTATTTTTGATATTTTGTTTAAAATGTTTCAGTAAACAGAGATTAACATTTGGTTTTTCGTATAACCCGTGCTCATAGGAGATAAAAATTGTATAGAATGCGCGGTAGAATTCAAAATTAAGGGAGATAACTCTGTAAATGACACTCAAATACAATAGAATCTATTGGATTTTTAATGTTGATTATCTCCCAAGAGCAGGCAGATTTGAATGAATATTTACATATTTCAAAGTAAAGACCCATAAAACAACTTAATTACAAAAATAAAAATATTTAGCCTTTTTTAGGGTGCATCACATTTTCAGATTTTGCATGATTCTTACAAAGACTACTACTTAATCTGTCAAAAGATTTGGTTTTGAACACCATGTTTTACCTACAGCGTGATTCTAACAACGACTGATAGTTTTAAACGTTTCCTTTCTAGAAAATAAAGTTATACGGTATCGGTTGATCAATAATACATGTATTTCTAAGGTACTGTATTTCTGTCAAAATATCAGGAATCATTCTGAGGAGATATTTCAGCAATTGTTCTGTTGTAGAAAGAAAAGCAATTGACGAATTGCTGTTCTGAAATTCTTTTTGCTGACATTTAAGGAGGTAGAACTTGGGTAAGGGACACAACCCTTATAAATCATTGGAACGTTTGTAAGTTGTTGTTGCAAGTTATTTACATGTGTACTCAACAATAGATTGTTTAATTACTTAGAAAATTTAGAATTTTTGTGTAAGGAACAAGCTGGTTTTAGAAAAGGGTATAGCACTGTAGATAATATATTCAATCTTAAATGTTTAATAGATGTATATTTATTCCGAAGGAAAAAAGTTGTATTGTGCTTTTATTGATGACCGTAAAGCTTTCGACTCTGTAAATAGAATTATGTTATGGCAAAAATTACTACGTACATCTATTGATGGAAAAATACTAACTGTTATTCGAAACTTGTATAAGAATGCCAAATCATGTGCTAGAGAAGGTTCTATTTGTTCATATTTTTTTACTTCCAATATTGGAGTTAGACAAGGGGGAAATTTGTCACCCCTTTTGTTTTATATATTTCTAAATGATTTGGTTGATTTTATGTCACATTCTTACAATGGTCTCACTGATATTAGTAATATTGCACATTTGGTATTGGACGATTCAGAAATTGAGGTATACTTTAAATTATATCTATTGTTATATGCTGATGACACTGTAATATTAGCCGAATCTGCAGAAGGGGAATTACAATCTTCTCTGAATGCAATGTTTTTATATTGTCAGACTTGGAATTTAAAGATTAATGCTGAGAAAACCAAAGTTTTTTTGTAAGAATCGTAATGTTGAAAATACTAGATTTAATCTTAATAGTGAAGGATTGTCTTTTGTTGATGAATTTCAATGTTTAGGTATTAAATTTTCTAGAAAAGGGTGTTTTAAATCTAACAAAGACCGACTTGTACAACAAGCACGGAAAGCTATGTTCACCTATAGATATTTTACTACAAATGTTTGATTCAATGATCTCTCCCATTTTGATGTATGGAGATATGAAAATAATAATATTATTGAGAGATTGCATCTTGAATTTTGCAAATATATATTGAAAGTTAAAACATGTACACCAATATGTATGATATATGGTGAACTTGGTAGAATACCGATGTATACCCTTATTAGAGCAAGAATGATTGGTTTTTGGGAACGTATTATAAATGGTAAACATGAAAAAATTTCCTATACTATGTACAACATTTTATACAAGTTAGATAAAGAAAATGTGTATCACTCAAAGTGGTTAAACTGTATAAACCATGTTTTAATTAAGACTGGTAATATTCAGTTTTGGAATGATCAGAATGTAGATGTAAACTTTCATTTATCCAGTCATTATTTGACACTTTTGTTGAAAACTGGAAAGATCAAGTATATAATTCCTCTAAATGTTCTAATTATAGGATGTACATGTACAAGACAACTTTTGGTTTTGAAAATTATTTAACTGTATTCAGTGTTCTAGGATTCCTATTTCCCGTTGCCCGGGGCAAGTGAAATTTGGGTCAGGGAAAGTTAGGTACTTCGTTACACTTTCCCGAGGCAAGTTGAAAAATTCATATGCTGTAAGGATTTGTTTTGTTAGGAAAGCAGTCATTGACTATGGGAAAGTTTATTTTATATGAATTTTTCCCGAGGAAACCTCAATTTCTGAAAAATCCTAAAACACTGCAGTGTATTACCACAAGATTTATTGTATAACTTATGTCGACTCATATGTAGTTGTCATAAATTGCCAATTGAAACTGGCAGGTTCTTGGCCATTGATAGATCTGAACGAATATGTGATATTTGTAACAAACAAGAATTAGATGGTGAGTTTCATTATCTGTTAAATTGTACTTATTTTATTCAAGAAAGATGTAGATTCTTGCCAAAATACACAACTGCCAGTCCAAATACTATTAGCTATAGGAAGTTAATGAATTGTGAAGATAAATTTACTATAAAAGGCTTTGCCAAATTTATTAAGATAGTGATGTCTTTATTCAAATGATATTACCTTCATGTTGTGTTCATTCATTATGTTCAACATTGTTCATAATTGTATATATGTTTATTCCGTACTACCATGTGGAGCCTCTTAGTGAAATAAAAAAAGTTTCAAAAAAGAATTTTACATCAATCTCATGTAAGCATCAACGTAACTTGTATTGATTGCATTCTCTTTCAAATGAAAGCTTGAAAAGCTTTGGTGAAGTTGAATGTGATACAAACATATCACTGATTTCAAGAATTATGTCCCTTACCCTAGGTCTACCTTCTTAAGGAATGACTGCATGTTATATATTTTTCGGTCTATGAACAAATAACCTCAGTAACGTGTTGCACACTAAACAACATTCGTAGCAGGTCATTTTCAAGTGTGCATCACAGGTATTGAGATTATTTCAAATAGACTAAAAATATAACAGTCACTTATCAAAATTCCACGAGTAGATCATGAAAAAAGGTTGATGACGTCAAAATCACATTACATAATTTGGTCTATGAGATGATGGACATTTTTTTATCCAATCGAAAGAGTGCTACTTCTAAAATTTAAATTATTTTGAATCAATACTGGAATAGATCCTAAATAAAATCATACCTACAGATGTATAATGTATTGTACAGGAGGTAAAAACGAAGTTTCTTCTGCATTTTGTTCACAGAGAGGGGAGAAAATTGGGGGGGGGTGACTATACGGTGTTTTGCTTAAAATTCTAATTATGAATGTACACTGATTTAGTTGTCAGTTTAATAGTCAGGCAGGTTTTATATTAATAATAGTGATTTACCAAATAAAATTTGAGGAACTCTTATTCAAGATAGCAAAGACGACTTTATCAATTGGTCACATTGACCAATATTAAGAGGGAATCCATACAAAAACCAGGCAGTGGATGGTACAGGACAAATACAGATATTGTTTTAAAAAAAAACTTCATTCATTTCATATCACAACAGTACCCTATCTCAACGCTGAATGTTAGGTTTGATTAACATAAAGTACATAGAAAGCATTGAAATTCGTTGAAGAAAGGGATATTACTCTTTAATTTGAGCAAAATTTGGTTGCTTTTAGTAAACTTAAAATAATAATCGGTGCCATCGATTTAAAACAAAATTTTTAATAATTATGTGTCATACATACATTGTATGATGTATACATTACATTACAACAATAATATTAGTGTGATAAGATTTACCATGGGCCACCCATATCGTTAGACCTACCTGATGTTTATATGAGCAGTATTCTAAAGCATTTGTCGACAAAGAATCGGTACATATACGCTGATATACTAAACTAACTTACATTAGCATAATGAAAGAACTACATGTGTATGTCCGCATATAAAATTATATGATTCAGAAAAGTACCAACAGCAGTGTTTATGAACGAAAAAAATTGCTTTTGTTTCAGTCAACAGCGCATGTCAAATAAATTTTAATTGCCCATGTTTAACATGGCAAACCAGTGGATGTTTTAGCTGTCCTTGTATGAGTGAGTACGTCATAAAATCTTAAAAATATCTAGATCAAATCAAAATTCTTGTAGCAAGCTCAAATTATGAAACAGAATTTGAACTTTTGTGTCAACTTTAGAGTATACTTTTTGTACATGCACAATATATACTTTTGCGGGAATTTTAGTTTCGTTTTACTCCAAGGCCTTCTTTTTGAAATATTCTAAATATTTCGGATATTCTTAGCAAGGGGCTATTGTAAATCTCATTTGGATCCAAAATAGCAGTGTTTATATAGTCATATATCCGGGTTATCACTGAAATGGTAAAATCAATCAAATACATGAACACCGGTGTACATGTACGTGTGTACTAATGTCAGACTTTATTTTATCGAAAGTGTTGTACTGTGGCGCTTAAATGAAACTATACCCGCACGTGCTGGCCTTGACATTACAAATGTAGTCTCTGTACTGTGTACTTGTCCAATTACATGTAAGCTTAAATATGAATATTTCAGATCAGCAGCAGAAAGTAGCAGTAACCCAAGCCCCAGTAGTAACGACAGGGCAACAAAATGGACAATTAGCCAATCCACAAATAGGTCAACAAAGCTTATCCAACTTTGGATTAATGTTCCCTAACTTCAAACCAGGCATTGACCCAAATACCAATACTAATCTAGGCGCACAGGGGACACCGTCTTTCAATTTTAAACCAGGAGTTTTTCCAGGAGGCGGAGGAAACATTCCCACTGCAACAAATGCCCCTGTTACACAAAATCCGCCCACATTTACTCAATCAGCCCAACAAGGGCCAATAACTCAGGCACCAATACAAGTGTCGATAACACAAGCAATCCAACAGGGGTTAAATACCAAAGTACCCCAACAGATTTCGATAACTCAAGCCGTCCAACAGGGAGCAATTACGTTAGTTCAAAAGTCAGGAAATAGTACAGGTACTCAATCAGGAAACCCACAAACATCTGGATCTGGATCTGGGAAGTGTAAGTTAATATTTATGCTTCGAGTCACATTTTGTTTGTAACAGCACGCAATAGCAGGCAATTCATGTGCTACAATGTAGCTCTTGGTATATTTTTTTCTCTATAACTTTTACACGCTTTGAGACGTTTAGGTTTCCCACATGCACGACATCTTAACGCACGGAAAACGCTCACCAAACGCACGATAAGCGAATGCCCCCAGTACTATTGTTTTCCATGAACATAGTTATTTTTTTTCCTTTCTTCATTAACTGCATAAACATTTTTCATCGTTCGTCTATGGTGTGTTTAAACATGACGTTTCTAGGAGTGTGAACCTGTTTCATTTGTTTATATTATAAAAATATTATTTTGTGAGTTTCTAGGCAATATCAAAAAGAAAATACATTAAATGTTTAACCGTACAATGTATCTTTTAAATGACTGACATGAATAACAAAGCGTAAAGACATTAAGGACCCCCCCTTTACAAAAAAAAAAAAAAAAAACAACAAAGCATGAATTTCATGAAAAATTGTGCCCCGGAGAGTCCTCTTCATTTTTGATTACCCGCGGCAATGAAGGTCTAAATTGAGGTGCATTTGTACATGTACCTGTATAAATATTGAATCCTTGTCGATTCTACCGTACTCATTTTCCATTCAAAGAAACACGGAAGTCGTTCTCGAAGTGTCACGTTTTTTTTATCAAAAACGTGGAGCCGAGCCCGAAAGTACATGTAACAAAACGCAGCGCGAAGAAGATACTTTAACGAGTCCCAATTTGTCAATGTTGTTATTCCATTCTACTATCATTAATATCAAATCATTCATTGTACATTGTATATATCAATTATTTGTTTAATTTTGTTAACATTTATGTGTATGCCAATTTAATTGTTTTTACTAGATAATTTATGTATGAGGCAGGTGTAAATTATAAGAAAACCAATGTATTGCATGTGCATGTAACTGGGTGGCCTAACCGACAAATACAAAATGTAAATATACGATTTATTTTCATGTGGGTCTCGTCATATGAGACTTAGGAAGATTTGTCTACGACTAGGTCGAGTTTCCCATATTTTCATCTTCTGTATTTGCGAAGCATGTCACATTCTGTTAAGGCTGTGATCATATCCTCAGTGATTCTATAGTCGTAGGTTAAACTCGTTAATATTACGATAATATACCAGAAGGAAGTTGTATTTTGCAGTATGTCCTCCATCACCGGTAAATTGTCCTCAGGGTATAAAAACTGATTCCCAAGGATGCCAGATCTGCGACACAAGTCTTAATGGTGGACCTGGAAGTAAACAAAGTAAGAAAAGATTACTTCATGAATTTTTAGGGTAAGGGGCATAACTCTTGAAATCAGTGATATGCTTGTATCATATTGAATCTCACCTAAGCCTACAAACTTTGAAATTCAGTTGAAACAGAATGAAATCAGTCCATGTTACTTTGATGCTTATACGAGATTGGTGTAAAATACTGAATACAAACGTTCCAATGATTTGTAAGAGTTGTGTCCCTTACCCTAGGCCTACCTTTTTTAGTTCAAAGGAAAGAACGAAATTAACTAGAACGATCATAGAATTGTAATTAAGTACATCAGGTACATACATGTATCTTCCGACTTGTACAGGAAGTTGACATCTAACAGATTCCAAAATCGCTTACAATGTATGCCCCTTGAATATAAAGCTCCACACCAAATTATCAATTAATCCATTGACTAGGAGCCGAGATTCTTATGACGAAAACTATCTCCCCATTTACATTGTTTAGGCCTATGGTACCATAATTTCCGTACATACATGTACATTTAAGTCATGACCAATTTCTAAAAATACTTGATACACAATTTGATGACAACAAGCGTCTACAGATGTGAATTATCGATTTCAACTTGCATTAATTAGACGTTTCGAATACAGTCGTCTTTAGTAGAAAAAGGAACTGATACATGCGTATGCTGAAAAGCAATATACAGTACTGTATGCACCATCGTATATGTATAACCTTTATAAAAAATGGTAAGTACTGAGGTCACCGAAAGGACTTCAATAAGTGTACACACACCTTCAAGTAAGTTCTGAAAGGCTCGACAACAAAAGTAATAAAAATCCACGGTTATAGAACGACACTAATCCACATTAATGAACAATAGTCAGAAACTAGATGAGTTACGAAAAACACCTTACCAGTGCATTAAACGTATGTCTCCCAGTTAAAAATAGGACAGGATCACATGCTCCTAGCAAAGTTTTTGATTTGTTGCCTTTCCCATGAGTGGCGGAGTTGTCTGTACTCAATAACGACCTCGTTGATGATGCAACGTCATGTTATTATAGGTATTTCACGGCTAAGAGAATACATATGTATGAGAGACTTCCGGCCTGGAACACCAAACATGCATCTGCGTCAGATGTTCAAATACTAAATAATCATTCGGAATTACGCACCAGCGATTTAAGAAATTCACATTTAGGCCCTCTACATATAAAATTAAACAACACCGATTTTTTTTCCCTTTCAGTTATTTTATTCAAATTCAAACCACAACTTCAGTAATTATTTAAGTATCTGTTTTCAATGGAGCCAGGCAAATATACAAAACCGTTAAAAAATGGATCTTTGATAAAACAAAAAATTGTGATGCAGACCCAAGACACAAATAGTACTTAATTGAATGAATAATCCTTGTCTCAGTAAAAATTCCTCAATTCCTGAATCATCTCATTGCTGACGCTTCAGTATTTTTTGCCGATATTTACTCAGCCTATTTAGTGATGGCCTTCATACATTTTAGTGTGTAATTTTGTTACATACCATACATTATAGTTTTCATTGAAACCATGTTTTTCTGATGCATCCATGTGTGTGATATTGCACGTTTGGCGTTTCGATTGCAAGTGACAATGCACGGTTGTTTACTACCAAAAAATTATGTAACAAAATTCAGAGGCCATATTAATTTGGTAAATTCTCAGATAGATATTTGCCTAAAAAAGCATTAAAAAAACTATAAAAAGTTGTCTTTGCTTGATTTGACCTCAATTATAATTTGAATGTGCACAAAATTAGATGTTTTAAAAATCAAAATGAAGAGAATCTTAGTTGGACAGTCTTAACATTTTTTCAAAGTAATGTAATAAAAAAATTACGTCAACTCAGCACACCCAATGTATACATTGTGTTCTATGGAACCTTTAAAAGAGATATCAACCTCGGTCGTTCGCCTCCTTCTATATATTATTAAATAAAACATGATATCGCATCCTCTGAGATGTCAAAACTGTAACACTATTGACATGATTATTTGAGTTTCTTGACAAAGTCATCGGTACAAAAAACAATATAAAATCTGTGTCATTTTTTAAAGTAAAAACTGCTCATTTTCCACAAAAACAATTCAAATGCATGTTCCTACATTATAAAGTTCTTTTGTTATTGTCTTCGTTTTGTTTTCAGTATACATTGGAAGTGGACAAGGGGGTACGAATTGCCCGAAGCTCGACTGGGCAAAATGTCCTTTCAAAATGTGCTTGGATCCATCGAGTGGCTGTCCAACATGCGATTGTAAAAGAGGTACACATTTTTCGTTTTCGTCTTTCATGGGTTTGTGAGAACAAAATTGTAGCTTAGACCGTCCGTCTACCTTTTAGTCTATAATTTCTATGAAGATGTCTCAGGTCATCATGAAAAAAATGTTACACATAAAAGCGGACAAGTAAATATTAATGTGATCATAATTAATAAGGGAGTTAACATTGTCGCTTTGAGACGATGTATTTTCAAGTTTGAATTTAATACAGTTACACTAATATCTTGAGCTTACAAATATATAAAATTTAACAGTTTTTGTTCTACGTGTTTAAATGGTGGGTCCAGATGGGTTCCCCCTTTTGGAAAGTTTCTTAGTTTCGTACATTGTTTTGGATATATTGGATGCTGAATCCTAGAATGTCCATTTCTGACCCAACTCGCTAGACCCGCCGCCGTGTAATACATTTACTTCTGTAAGCCAAGAATAGCAATGACGATGGTTGTGATCTCCAGTAAGCTTCAACAACGATATATGTACGTTTGGAAATAGAATGTTAGTTTTCTAAACTCCTTTTATTTTCTATATTTATTTCAATATAGGTGATGTCAGCACTAAATCGCCAACATTGTCAGCCGGTCTTTTGGTGTTAAATACACAACGACCCGTTTCATCAACTACGTCATCTCAGTCAAACCCACAACAACCTGTCACACAGTCAACTGCAACTCCATCAAATTCACAACAACCCGTCACATCAGCAAAGGCATCGCAATCAAACTCACAGCAACCCGTCACATCAGTAATTGTTTCACCAACAAATCCACAACAATCCACCACACAATCAACCACAACTCAATCAAACTCTCAACAACCCGTCACACGAGCAACTGCATCCCTATCAAGCTCACAGCAACCCGTCACATCAGCAATTGTTACACCGACAAATCCACAACAATCGGGCATACGATCAACAGCAACTCCATCAAAATCACAGCAACCCGTCACATCAGCAATTGTTACACCAACAAATCCAAAACAATCTGTCACACAATCAACCGCAACTCCACCAAACTCTCAACAACCCGTCACACCTGCAATTGCATCCCAATCATACTCACAGCAACCCGTGACTTCAGCAACTGTTACATCAACAAATCCACAACAATCCATCACACAATCAACCGCAACTTCACCAAACTCTCAACAACCCGTCACACCAGCAACTGCATCCCAATCAAACTCACAGCTACCCGTGACTTCACCAATTGTTACACCAACAAGTCGACAACAATCGGGCATACAATCAACAGCAACTCCATCAAAATCACAGCAACTCGTCACATCTGCAATTGTAACACCAACAAATCCACAACAATTCGTCACAAAATCAACAGCAACTTCGTCAAACTCACAAAAACCCGTTTCATCATCAACTGTTACACAAACAAATCCACAGCAATCGGTCACCAAAACTATAGCAACTCCATCAAACTCACAAAAACCCGTCACATCAACATCTGCAACCCCATTCAATCCACAACAACCCGTCACAAAATCAACAGCAACCCTATTCAATTCACAACTAACGAGTCTGGCGAATCCCACGGCGAGTAGTAGTAAACTGGCAACCCCTTTACAGACAGCAAAACTAAGTTACAAACCAATTGTTCTTTCCACGTTCCAGTATGTTTCTACTTCTACGCAGAATGCGCCGACGACCGCACAAGTTACAAATGTCAATACAACAGCACCAGTGAAAGGCATATCGACCATAGCTGCAGTAACAAAAATCCCGACGATAGCCAAAAATACAAGCAAATCAACTAAAGTTACAAACGTACGTACGACAGCAAAAGTTAAAATAGTTAAGACAACAGCACCAGTTATAAATGTACCGACAACATTACAAGTAACAAAAGTACCGACGACGACAAAAACTACACCGAAACAAAAAAATACATTACAGGTAAACGTTTCGACGCCGTTATCAGTTACAAACAAGCTGACGACAGCACCAGACACAAAAGTTCCAACCTCGGCACTATTTTCAAACAAACCGACGATAACGCCAGTTTTAAATATTTCGACGACAATAACAATTTCCAAAAATCTAATCACAGCCTCAACTTCAAAGAAAGGTAAACTTATTAAAGCGAAGTACTCATCAATATCAACGCGTGTTAAGCATCACTTATGTTTATATATCCATTTATTATAAGTAATGATGTTTTCATAAATTCTATAGAAATTAAACTCAACACAATTTTATTGAAAATAATGCATAACAAATCGAAAATCCTCTGTATTTGGACTGAAGTTACTTAGCATTTCTGTTATTATTTTTTTATATACAAAGCTGTAACATGTAGCATTTTTAAAGACTCGGATAACATTAGAGAGAAATTTGGAGTCCAATGGATTCAAATAAGCGAAAAGCATTCATATGATAGTAATACATACTTATGGTCTTTTTATTTAGCGAAACAACTTCAGACATCACCAGTGGGAAAGAAAACTACAACAAGTGACAAGAAAATGACATCAGATAAGCGAACAACGTCAAAACCCACAAAACCAAGCATACTTCCTACAACAATTTCACTGACAACGATGAAAAATAGCACAGTTTCAGCAACACCAATAACTGTTTTATCAAAAAAACCTGTTTCAACAGTACCTGCTGGACATATAATATTAACAACAATAAATAATATATCAACAATAACGTTGCAAACAACAATATTGAGTACATCGACCATACCAACCACAACAATGCAAACAAGGACAAGAACAACAACATTGCCTCCAACAACCAAATCCACAATGTTGCCATCAACAATATCAACGACACAACATTTTCCAACAGCCATACCAACAACGACACCATCAAGATTGCCTACGAAGACTACACCTAAAAAAACTACAACATTTCAGAAAACGCCAACACAAATAACGTTGCCGACAACACCAACAGCAACATCGGCTACAACGATTAGATCGACCAAAACATTGCTTACAACGGCAACATCTACCACAACGTTGCCAACAACAACTACATATAACACAACATTTCCTAAAACAACAATGCCTACAACAACTAGGCCATTAACATTGCCAACAACGGCCAAACCCACAACATTGCCTACAATTACTACACAAAAAATAGCATTGCCTAATACGACTACACCTACCAAAACAACAATGACTACAACAACTATACCTACAACAACCTTGCCTACAACAATTACTCAGACCACAACATTGCCTACATCAACTAAACCTACCACAACATTGCCTACAACAACTACACAGACCATAACATTGCCTACAACGACTAAACCTATCACAACCTTGCCTACAACAACTAAACCTACCACAACATTGCCTACAACAACTGCACCTACCACAGCATTGCCTACAACGCCTACACAGACCACAACATTGCCTTTAACGACAATACTAAGCACAAAATTGCCTACAACGACAATTTCAACAAGAACATTGCCTACAACGGCTACATTTCTCACTACAATACCTACAACGGTTACATTTCCCACTACAATGTCTACAACAACTACACAAACCACATCATTGCCTACATTAACCACAATATTGCCTACCAATACATCAACCACAACAATGCCTTCACCGACTAAACCTACCACAACTTTGCAAACAGGAATGCCTACTACGACCACACCAACCACATTGCCAGCAACGACAAGATCCTCATCATTGCCTACAACGACTACATACTCGACAACGTTGCCAACAACAATAAAACAAACTACAACAGTGCCTACAACTACAACATTGCCGACTATGCCTTCAACAAATACACCAACCACAACATTGCTGACAACAACACCAACCACACCAATGCTTACAACGACTACACCAACTACATTGCCAGCAACGACCAAACCCACATCATTGCCGACAACAACGACCAAACCCACATCATTACCGACAAAAACACCATTCACAACATTGCCAACAACTACACCAACCACAACATTGTCTACAACGACTAAACCTACAATATTACCTGCAACTTTAATGCCGACAACTTTGCCCACAACAACCAGAACTACAACAGTACCTACAACGACGCTGACTACAACACTCTTACAGACAACAACCGAAAGACTGACTACAACAACTACTACGGCTGCTGGGGGCAAGTAATCTTTAACTATATTGACAACCTAATTAAATTTAGAGCTGCTAAATTGAAATAAAATGGTATTATCAAGGGATCGATTTAGTAACATAAAAAAATGTATCTTCCTTTATTTAATATTCATCAAACCATAAACGTCTATCATTTTATTTCCTTTATTACATATGCATTTCGTTTTATCAATTTCAATAATTTCAATTTCTGGTGTACTTAGTAAGGTAAAACAACTCAAAATATGTTCCATCATATTCTCGTAGATACATTGGCAACCATACCGATGTTAATTGTATAAACCTTCATGATTCAACCCACCATTTCCATCTGTAATGCTTGCACTAAGAGGGACCATACTTTCATATTGCCTGCCGTTAAATGGACTTCCCTTTTTGACCATTCCTTTTGACAATTGCCTAGAGTAAATCAGTGCGGTAATTTTTTATTACTTTTTATTGCTCACTTCCATACTTATTTATCCCAATCCATACATGCAGCTGAAGGTTTTGACTACATCTAACAAATAATCAAATTCTTGATGAGGTGATACATGTAGAAAAGTTTGTTGATTCGCGTCCTTAGGCTATTCACAAATTAAATTGCCATTATTAAAACATATTTAAAGAGGTAGACCTAGGGTAAGGTACATAAGTCTTGAAATCGGTGATATGTTTGTATCACATTCAATTTCACCAAAGCCTTTCATTTGAAATAGAATGAAATCAGTCCAAGTCACTTTGATGTTTACATAAGATTGATGTAAAATGCTGAGTGTAAACGTTCCAATGATTTGTAAGAGTTGTGTCCTTTACCCTAGGTCTACTTCCTTAAATAAACATCACGTGAATTAAAGTAAGCAGCCATTGGTTTTATAGGTTGTCCTGCATTTGCGGCGAACTGTCCACAACAATGCACCAACTACGACTTCAATTTCTGTATGATCTGTGACTATTCTATATGTAATGGTGAGTACTTACCACTGGTCTAAATTATGTACATTGTAGGTATGTGTACAAAATATTGGCTAAAATACCGAAGCGTCGGCAATGGGAGAATTTAAATACTGGGAGTGACATCAGTTGCTTCGGAAGGATAAACGGCACCCGTCAATGTGATTCGGTAATAGTCTAGTAACAATAATGCACCCCTTCGACACGAGTCACAAAGGGGTCCGTCCTATCAAATAAAATTTACAATTGGGCGTTATCATTCAATTCAACAAAGCTTCATGATGTAAATTGTATTTGTCAACGTACTAGAATTATGATTTGTTCATGTTCACGGCTAACATCAAATGAACAATGTGTGTCTTTTGAATTTCCAATATAGGAAACAATAAATAGCGATTTATAGTTCGTAATATGAATTCCGCTGCTATGTTTTCTTGCTTATTCGTCAACCGCGGAAATACTACGTAAATGTACGTTTTAAATGTCTACGCCACAGACCCACTGGTTTGACAATAGTACAAATGTATACCTCCACTCAACAAGTGGCTGCTATATTGGTATCAATTTGTTCGTCCGCCATTTTTTCTCACAAAAAAACTGGTCTCCCACTGGACAGATTGACTTCAGATTTGGTACGTGGCTTTATATGGATTGGGGATACGTTGTATATGTAATTGATGTTGGTTGCTGTTGAATATCATCTTTCTGTACAAGTACATGTAGGGGTATACATGTACTTGTACCTGCATGTAGCTCGACAACGCGTGTACTTTGTGTTTAGACTTATTTGTCTCGTTACTACAAATGAAAGTTCTTCAATATACTTTAAAATTTTATTTCTTTACAGTGACGCCGGGTAAATCCTCTTCCGGTCCAACCTGCCCGCCCATGTTTTGTATATTACCATGTAACGGACAATACAAGAAGGATGAAAATAACTGTGATAGATGTGAATGTGCAAATTAAAATCATTTTTACGTATTCGTTTTTTGTATTTGTTTTACGTATTTGAGTAAATGTATATAGAGGCCACCATTTAGCTGTACCCGTGTATAATGTTGTTTTGGGTGAACAGCAGCCTCCCCTGTGGTGTGAGGGTTTCCTCGTCGTTCACTGAAGACCCACGAATGGTTTAAAGCTGACATTTATCACCCTGGTGGCTTGTTGTCTCTTTGAAATATGCACCATATCCATTCTCGTTACACTGAATATCTACATGTAAGTTTTGAAAAAAAAAAGAAAAGGGGTGTTTCATGCATGTCAAAAACTCACCAAAGTCACTTTAATTTCAAACGCAGAGACAGTTACAATATATACGGACATCATGCATGTATCTAATCTTGTTTTGACATTTGGTTTTACTTTTGAATTGCCCATTTGCTATTGTTACGTTGTATGTATGATTTTAGTTACTTCTTTGTTGTGTATGTCTGTTTTCCTTGACTGGTCTTTGTCCCTGGATTACATTCTTTTGATTACCCTATAACCTTGGTTCCCTTAACAAAATCAACCAGTATGTACACAACTTTAAATAAGCTCTGAAAGGTCACGACAATAAAAGGAAATAAATTCAACAGTAACAGAACGATGAGAATTTTTAAAAACTAAAAATAATAACTAATATACATATAACGACAAAAAGACACATTAATGACCAAACAAAATTTCACCTACTTACTTCAGTATATCTTGATGAAAAATAGTGTCACGTGACCACATATGGGCTATTACAACCACATCGCGAATCGTGATATAGCACAAAGGTTAATATAGAAGAAAATTATTAGATATAAATTCTTGACCATGAACCCGTACATTGTATCTTAGCTTGACCTTAACACCCGGGTCAAGAAATCGAAATTGATAAATGAGCAGGTGCCGAAAGGCAACTAGAGACTAAATAAGTGATAGAATGTTTAAACTACACGCCTTTTTTTTGTTTTAACCACTAAATTTTAAAATGCAGATGTTTAAGATACATTTATAGATTTGTATTTTTTCTCTTTGCATAATGGAGACTTCTATTTTCTATCTTTTTACTTCATTGATTCAAGCGACAGGTAAGAGTCACCTACATGTATTCAAGCGACAGGTAAGAGTCACCTACATGTATTTTCTATTATATAATTATATTTCTTGCATTTACAAAAGAAGAGATAACAGCAATAAGAACATCCCACAATTAATTTGATGTACTCTGTCTATTTTCATTGATTTTTTTTCAGATTTAATGCAGAAATTTTCGAGATGTTGTCAATTTCAAAATGTTTTCACTCTTTTTCATTAACAATGTTCTATTATCTATATTTACTTTCTTATAACAGCTCGCCTGCGCAAATGAATACAATGAGTTTTCTAAATTAAAGGTCGTACCTTTATCAATTAGCGTACATATGTACATACATGTACATTATTTCGTACAGGTATCGATTTTAGCATATATTACCACAAAAGTTCATCTTTCATCCAAGACAAATCGATAGGGCATCAAATCTTCCAATGTTTTTTTTTTATTTTGTATTCATATATTTACTTGTAATACAAACGTATTTTTGCTTTATTCCAACTAGTCTCATTAAATAATGTATTAATTTTAGCCTATTACCATGAGAGTTCGTTCTCTACCCGAGATATATCCCGGTGTAAAACTATCTACATGTGTCCAACATTCTGTTATCAGCTAGTGAAAGGGTGTTTCATCTGTAAATGTGACGGTAAGTATAAATGTATATCTGTGAATAAAAATGAGGCAATAAGGCTCAAATGTCCCATTAGAAACTACAATAAAAACGAGAAACGAAACCTTTGTACAAGTGTATAACCTACATATATATACAAAATAGTAAACATTTTAACACTTTCAGGGATCATCATCAGGTTTTAAATAAGTGTAAGCTATTGAAGGACAATAAAGCAACAGAATCCACCGTAATTTACTGCGGACATGTCTTCAAAATTAAAATAAAAAGTAATGACACCAAGACATGTGAATGGCCAACATCTCCTGACTGTGGACAGGCACAAGAAAATTAATGTTTCAAATTTTTGGGGTGGCGTACGTCCAGCACACCCGTCCTTTGAACCATGCTTAAAAGACACTACTATTATGTATACAATATATATAAACGTCTCAGAATTAGACGACTCCATTCACTACACTGCTCCATAGGATCAAACTGATACAGCGAAGATATATAAACGTATAGAAAGGTCTGAAAAATTCCCAACGATGATAGAACTGTCAAATTTGCGAAGCAAATTTTGGTCGTTCCCTCCGCGGGACTCAAACTCGCACCGCTGTGACATCTATTGCATACTTTGTTTAATATTGATTTGTTGTGACATGCATCATTAATTCGATCCTCTATCCTACATAATAACATCTAAAGTGAACTGTCCCGTACTACCATACATCTTGTACTAAGTTACAGCCCTAGATTAATCCTACTAGGAGGAATGACCCGGCCAGCAAAAGCTATATTTTTATATAGCCTAACTGGCCGAGTGGTCTAGGGCGCTGAACTAAGTGCAGGCGGTGTTGCCATAGATGTCACAGCGGTGCGAGTTCGAGTCCCGCGGAGGGAACGACCAAAATTTGCGATGCAAATTTTTGGTTGTTTGGTTTTACAAAAAATTGATCCTCTATCCTACATAATAACATCTAAATGAACTGTCCCGTACTACCATAAATCGTGTACTAAGTTACATCCCTAGATTAATGTTACGAGGAGGAATGCCCCGGCCAGCGAAAGCTATATTTTTATATAGCCTAGCTGGTCGAGTGGTCTAGGGCGCTGGACCTTGTGAAGGCGGTGTTGCCATAGATGTCACAGAGGTACGAGTTCGAGTCCCGCGGAGGGAACAACCAAAATTTGCATCGCAAATTTGACAGTTCTAACATCGTTGGGAATTTTCCAGACCTTTCTATACGTTTACATATCTTCCCTGTATCAATTTGATCCGATGGAGCAGTGTAGCAGTGTAGCGAATAGAGTCGTCACATTCTGAGACGTTTTATATATATATATATATATATATATATACTTCAGAATTGGGTGAAGCACTAATCCATATACAATTCAGACACTGACAATTGTAGAAGTGATACAAGGGGCAGAAGAATGATGCATTTTAGGTCTACAACCGCCGTATTTGTGCATAGTTAAATTTTCGTTTAAGTAACGAGAACGGCCGAAGAGTTTCAGTTTGTATTTACAACAGCAGAACTTTTGTATCAGACATAAATCAAAAACGAGACTTACAAGCCCTATTACGATTCATTATTTCAGAATCTACCACTGAATATATGATCGGCGCCATGACGAGTATGAAAGATGACTACAAACCAATCAAACAGACTGGGACTGAATATTCATCAGAACAGTCACCAAATGGCGGGAAATCAAAAAGCACGTGGTCTGGGATGGGTAGAAGCAATATGTTTCCTGGAATGGGCGGTCTATCCGGGGTCTACACTTTTGGAGGAATGAATCCGTCTGCTAAAATGGGACAGAGTGGCAAAATGAATAATGTAAAGATGTATGGTAAATCTCAGTATGCAAGTGAGTTGGACTTTTAGAAAATCATAACATTGTTTAACGTTATAACTACAATTACACAAATATTTTATAAAAAAGAATAACTATTTCTATAGTAACATCTGTTCAACATCATAAAAGTTAATTCTCTATGACATAAACCTTGTATGTGAATAAACAAATTAGAAATTACAAATGTAGATTGCAATTAGATGATTTGTAAGGATATCAAAAACGCTTTGTGTACAAAAAGGAAAATATCTTCGTCAGATTGCATATAATGAATTCAAATTCAAATGTTAAAACATTTACGTTCCTTTTAGCATCTTTCTATCCATCAAAACAGATTTTGCCCGGGCAATGTCCATTAATGGACTATTCGTGTCCGTCTGTCTGTTGGTATACAGACTCGTCTACAGGATGCATCAGCTGTGGATGTGATAATAGTGAGTACCTTTCAAGTACAGGTTTATCTAAGAATCATGTAAAGGGTAAAATGTCTGTATAAATAATGCATCCAGCATGTTATGTCAGTGATTTCTGAATATTGTTATCTATATTGAAAATGACCTGGAGGGAAATACTTTTCAGAAGTATTACAAATTAGCTGCACAGTTCACAAATTTCATTGTTTTCTCAACCTTGATACATTGTATAACTGTTAGTATTTCCCATCAAAAACGAAACTTATCGAAAAACTTGAGGTTTTACACTTATAGACAGATGATCATAAAATATCGATTTATCGGCTTTTCGTAATTTGCTTCACCCTTAATTGAACCTGTATTTACTTTTCAAATATTAACATACTTACAATTGTATATTACCCAATATCTTTTTTTCTAGGATGCTTACGACATCCCTATCATTGTAGTTCAGTTTGCCGACAAGTTGTTGTAAAATCAAGGAGCACATATAGCCAATGGGCACTAAATGTACTGTTATTATATCATCGTAAAATATTTCATAATCGGTTACTTATAAATGTGAAAGGTGGAAAAAATATGTTTTATTTCGTACTTGAGAATCATTACGATGTATCCATCTGCGCCATGAAAACTGATTCGTTCAAACGTGTCATAGTTTTCCTTTCCTCTTTCGTCTATCCCGGACTTGACTTTTTAAGAGCAACGCGGCGGCTTTTTTTATAGAAAATCAGAGGACGCTTACCCTACAGGTGCACCTGGTCCATGTTCCCAGTTTTTGTGGAGTCCGAGTTGCTCATTTGCTTTTGTTACTTTGTACGTATGATTTTAGTTGCTTTATGTTCTTTGTTTGTGTGTCTGTTTTTCATGTCGGGTCTGTGTCCCTGGATTGTATGCTTTTGGTTGCCGCTAAAACCTTGGTTCCCTTGAATACTCTTTCAAAATCATTAATTATTTTATTTGCTATAGTTAATCCAACGCAAGCTACTACAACAAAACCAGTCCAATTTGTCGGAACAACTCAGCAACCCATTTTGCCTACAACTGATAAAAAGAGGTACGGGGTTACAGAAACAATAGCTAAACTAATGCATTCTACAACAACAGTTAGATATTCAGGTAATATTACATGGAAACCTGGTGATACAGTAGAAGTCAATAGTACATCGCGAGTTCATCAATTTAATGATGAATGTTCATTGTGTATACATTGATCAAAGGTATTTTTTTATGTCCATGACCACGTTGTACTTTATCGGAAGAAATTCAACAATAAATTATTCTTATCCATCTCGAAGTTTTTGTTATCTCTTTCAAATGTTTAGTATTACTTTTCCTTGTTTATCTTCATTCTGAATAGTACCCCGCCAAAAAAGAGGCGGTCGCCCTATAGTGATTGCTTTGTCCTTGGGTCGTCCGTGCGTCCGTCTGTTACAAACTCGTGTCCGGGCTGTAACTTTTTTGTGTTTTGATTTTGGCTTTAGTTATATGGCATGTGCAATGTATATATGTACGTAGATCACTTAAAGACAATGTGTCACATACCAAGACCTTGGTCTTTGATTTCAAGGTCAAATTCTTTTTTTTTTTGTGGCAAACTCGTGTCCGGATTGTAACTTTTTTGTCTTTTGATGTGGGCTTTTAATAATTGGCATGTACGTTTATCACTTTAAGACAATATGTCGAATGCCATGGATAATGGCCTATGACCATGAACTTTGACTTTCAGGTTAAAACTAATTATTTCTGCATGGCTGGTGTACAGGATTTATACCTCAGCGGAACGTACATAGATGGATTCCATCTCAATGATATCTTGTTTTTACCTGTTGCCTTTCATTGTTTTTGTATACTATTGCACATTCAAAACTATACTTATGTTTGTTGCAGAGAATACATTTTAAGGGTGTTGGCCGCTCTATTTAAGAACTTCAAAGCTTGTCAAATCTTTTAAGATTTGTCATGCTAGGAAAATATAAGAAGAACTAATGATTTGTCATTGTACTTGTTTTATAAATGTAAGAATTTGAAATTTTAGCAGGAATTTTCATTGGTTTTATCTTAGTAGGTTTTGTTTATCCAAGACATCGTAGAAATACATGTAACACGGATTTCATACAAACTTCTAAAATAATATTTTAAGCTGTGTTTAAGGAAAAGATGGAATGGCGGTCGCTGGGGGAAAGTATTAATGCTATAAAATGGAGAAAAAAAACAGAGGCATAAAAAATCTGAAAAAATTACTGAACAAGAGCAGCGAACATTCTAAATTAGAATTTATACATTTTGTACTAGCGTCTTTTTGATTAGGTTTGTATTTAATCGTTTTACCGACAATGTTATCAGTTTTGATGGTTCCACGGTTTCGGTTTTTTCTTATGATCTCAATATAGCTTACATGTATACGTCTGCTTCCTTGAAATCGAAATTCAGTCGAAATATAGCTAGCAACCAAAAACTTTGCTCCTATTTAACAGACTGAGTAAACATTTTTATGAATATTTTCAGCCTGTTTACCAATAGAATACTCGTGCCCTCTGCACTGTTTGAACTTTGACCACAAGACATTTTGCGCTTTATGTAATTGTCCAAAGACTACGATACAGCCAAGTATAGTACCCATAGTAAAAGTGACGAACATGTCTCAAGTCACAATGAGAAAGACTACAAACGCACCTAAAAGTTCTACATCGAGAAAGACGAATGCGCTTGAACTAAAATCTGCATTGTCAACGACCACTTCCAATGACATGAACATGAAGACGACAACAGAACCAAACACAGAAAAAACAACAATAACAACACGAAAAATGGAAATTAGTAGGTAAACTAATTGGAATCAAAACTAACAAGACCAACAAATCAACTGAAAAGAATGCAAAGAGATCGGAAATTAAATATTGATAAACAATTAACTGTTGATTCGAAACATGGGCCATATGTATTGTATTGCTGGCATATTTGTATGCATTCGCTATTTCATTTTTAAACGCACACTCTATTTGAATTATGTTATTTTGAGTGGCAAGAAAAGCATGATTAATAGTTATTAGTTGTTCATTTAAGACCCATGGGTGGCATTGAGCTGACATTTTTTTTATTCCGATGTCTCTTTGATGTATTCAACATTCTCATTCTCGATTTACATTTTGTACATTTACATGTACGTTTTATCTATTCTTTTTTTTTAACAGCATGTAAACCAATCAACAGATCTTGTCCAATGGAGTGCAGAACATACGATCTTACAACGTACTGTCCAGTGTGTCTCTGTCAGCCAACTATAGTCCCAGTACTTGATAGTAAGTTGTTAATCTTTTTTTTTTAACTTGAGATAAGATTGTGATAATCTAGAAAAAGAGAAAATGAAAGACGGAGAAGAATTCTGAAGTATCTACACATGTATATTCGACTCCTCTTACAGGTTCCACTTCCGCCTCATATTAATTGAAAAATGTGAACGCAGCTTACTAAAGAGTACCCCCCTTCCGACGATCCTAACCTCGGTAATCATATGATCGAAGTAAAATAGGAAGTTTGCGTTGCTTCAGTGTTTCAAATCAACCCCATGACTGAGCACACCTATATAACTCCTACACTAATGGGGGGAGGGGGGGGTAATAATATTGAAGATTTGTGTAAGCTGGTGTCATTGCTTGACAATATTCATTGCAGGCTGTAACCATATATCCAAAGTAAAATAAGGAAGTTTAAATTGCTTCAGTGTCTAAAATCAACCCCTTGATTGAGCACACCTACGTATATGAGGTAAGTGGCTATGATTAGTAGTTGAAGAGAAAATGGTAACGAAAAAAATAGCACAGACGAGCGACTGGACGGACAAAATAATCACTTTTAACTCCTGCGATGCGGGGGGGGGGGTAATAATTATAACGAAGATTTGTATACGATGGCGTCATTGCATGAAAATATTTATTGCAGGCTGTAACCATATATCCACTGATTGTCCAAGGTCTTGTGTGAAACTTGGCGGGAATGGTTGTCCTGTTTGTTCTTGTAGCGAAACAACATCAGACCCAAGTGAAAACACAGGTAATCGTATACTAGTAATCAAAATGATTATAGGATAATTAATTGGAAGGAGTGGAAAACCAAAATATAATCACGAGGGCCGCAGAACACCTATATTTAACGAGTGTGTGTAACTTCTTCCGCGTACGAGTTATATCTTTTTAGCACGAGTGATTATATTTAGGTTATTCACAATAACCAATTGTTTATTCTATTTATTATATAGATATTTTTCCTTATTTGTTGGAACTTTCAACATAAAATTAAAATTGTGGAAATGGCGGATTGATATACATGTTGTGATGTTTTGTGACGTTTTGGCGGGATAAAGTCCGAGAGTGAAATTATCGAAATTATTTCACAGTGTGAATTATCGAAATTTTTTACACGGGAACATTCGGTAAATTACAGGACTACATGACTTTTTTTGTATATGATAAATGCTCACACTGCAACAGCTCTATTTGAGCAACAAAAAATGCATTGACGTTACGGTATATTTTTCATGATATTCAGTCACTGACAGTATATAACACTTTGGCTGTAATATCGTTCAAAATTAAACTTATTTTAAACCTTGATAAAAATTCCAGTCTAAAAATAGGAACGATATACAAATTCGGCACAAAAAACTCTCGGCGAAGCCTTGCGTTTTACCCAGATACTAATCCTCATCCGTAGATGGTTTATATTTCAAGTCAATACATTTTTATTGTCATAAATAAGCATTTTAAGGCATAGTACACAAGTGAAATTAATCTTTAGTCAGTTTTTGGTCTTGAATTCAATCTCAGTATTCATTTTGATCAAATTGACGATGCAGATGGAACTTTTTTCAGGGAACATCACTAGCAAAGAATCAATTAGTCCAATGGCGCATCCAGGGGGGGGGGGTACAGTGGGTTAGCACCCCTCCTTTTTATTGGAAAATTTATCATTTCTATCCGTAGAATCGGCAAAAAGATGCAAATAAAGTCCAAGCACCCCCTTTTTCTGAGGAAGCTCGACTGGCAGCCCTCCTTTTCAATGTGTCTGGATCCGCCCCTATAGTCTAAGATTATTTGCTTTTGCAACGCAATCCCTAAAGTGAATATTAAAACATTAAAGTGTCTTTATTTTCTTTCCAGAGAACGTATGTTTACCAATCAGGATGGATTGTAGACATGATTGTATTACGTATCACCCACAGACATTCTGTCCTGTGTGTAAATGTAATAAAGCACATATGGCACCGTATTAACAAATTCAAAACCATAGATCCAAAATTGAGACATCTATCACCATAATGTGGAGCACACATAAATTTACCAAGAATGACTTGGTGTCATAGGAAGTAATACTAGAATTGAATATAATTTCATGCAATGTATGGCACCAAGTCAGCCTTGTTATCTAATGTTTGAAGTCGAATTAAGTTGATAAATTTTATATCCCCTTTGAAATGTTACAGTTTTTAGTGGAGTCCGAGTTGCTCATTTGTTTTTGTTACTTTGTATGTAGGATTTTAGAAACTTTATGTTCTTTGTTGTGTATGTCTGTTTTCCATGTCTGGTCTTTGTCCCTGGATTACATTCTTTTCATTACCCTATAACTTTGGTTCCCTTGATTACTCTTTTGTAACAGATCGTAATATCAACATTTTCCAGAAAAAAAAATATATATTGGAAGTAAATGATAGGTATTCAACCTGTATTTCACATATCTGCTAGAAACCAGAAGAAATCAACTGCTAAATGTATAAAATATATGTGTAATATAAAAGAGTAATCAAGGGAACCAGATTCTAGCGAAACTCAAAAGAATCGAGGGACAAAGACCAGATTGGAAAACAGACACACAGAACAAAGAAGATAAAATAACTGAAATAGTACATGTACGTATAAAGTAACAACAGTAAATGAACTCGGACTCCACAAGAAACTGGAATCATGGACCAGGTGCAAGAATCCCTACAATTTAGGGATTCTTTTCACAAACGTATAGAAATTTTGTAGAACATGGTACGTCATTCCACTTATAGTTTTCACCACGATTAAATACGACACAATCTTCACGCCCTTCTGTGTTGTTTGGTTCACCATTGACCCAGTCTTTAATGGTTAAGACTGAACCGTCGGCCCAAATAAATATTCCCTCTTGTTTGATGTCGTTAAGTCCAATAAATGCATCTCCTAAACCTTCAACTGCGAAATGAGAAAAACAGTTAGCGGGAAATGCATTAAAAAATTTAAATAAACATACTTAATTTCTCTCCCCCCCACCCGTTGCACTTAATGTGCTATGAAAACAATTATCCCCATCAGAAAATGTCCTTTATGACTGATTTGTAAATAATTGAAACGAAAAATAATGTCACCGTTGGTATGATTATGTACTCTCTTGTTTGTGATACACTGTATTTGTCTCTGTCACGTTTTCATCTTAAAAAATAAGGCACAAAAAAATAACAGATTTAATTTCATATCTGTGTTGTCCCCGTTGATTGTTGCACAGTGCACATGCTTGTACAACTTTATGCTTTAGGTTTTATATGTATCTTATTTGTAATATTTTTATCTACAGTGGCCAGATTTAAAAGAGGAGGTTATGAATATGCCAAAGTACTTAAACCCCGCCGCAATTTTCGATGCATCTTTTCCAAGACTTCTTGAATTCCTGGCCTCTTTACAACAAAAAATGACTGTATTATTTCGTTTTCACTTTCAGTTTACTGTTATGTTGCTGGAGTATATAGGGGTAACTATTTCGCTGTACCGAAACACTATAAATACTATATTTTGTTGTTTAGGGGCCAATTGCAGCTTGCCCTTAGATGTGTTGGTTTGCTCGACGTTCATTGAAGACATATGTGTTGCATTTAGCTGACATTGTTCATCCCAGCGGGGTTGTCTGACATATTCACCATAACCATTATCATTACCAGTATTGAATATAAGAGTAACCGTAAATGCAGCTATCTCTTGGTGCTGAATTTGGCTTCCTGTTTCGAAAGTGTTTTTATTTTAAGTATTTCATGTATATAATTACTTTTGGATTTGGATCTTCCTTTGTACGTGATTCTATACATAATGCTGCTGGTGAGCGGTTTTTTCATGAAACACGTGTACAATATATCGAAGCTTGCAATATTATTATGGTCATCATTTTTTATTCATGAATGAAAAAAAAAAAAAACACATAACACACAAGCTCTGCTAAATCTTCTTCCTTTTGTAATTTATTATAAAAAACAACAAAAAAGGAAAGCTGAAAACTCTATGACAAACGTAATTGTAATTTCCATTTTCTTTGATAATATCTTACTTGCTCCTTCGAACAGAATGTTAGTCATAATGCAATATGCTTTTGTACTTGAACACAAAATATCAATAGTAACTTGATTATTTTCTTGCATTTCTTCCCTTTTTTAATATTTATGTAGTATGATATGATTGATTGATTGGTATTTAACATTCAAGCGGCAATATTCCAGCTATATCCAGGCGATGAAATTAGATGATAAAATGAACATGAAATGATGATGAAATTAAAAAATGAGATAGGACACAAGGATAATAGGGTAAAAAAATATGATTGCCTCTGAAAATAGGTAGATGGGATATGGTCGGGCATTTAAGCCTCCTGTGGTGGAGCACAAAGGTTCCTACTCCAATCGAATACCACAGCAGGGTTCTTTAACGTGCGAGGAACTTGGCATCTTCCGCAACACGTTCCACGACTATGGTTTGCAGTCACGTTTTCCGTATTATGATCTGACGGCCCAGCATGTAACATGCCATGGGTACCCCATTCACCACCATGAGGCACACAATCAAGTTGCTCTGTGGGCAGAGCGCCCTAGCCCCCGGTCAGCGTTCTAAGCACTATTTAGTCGTCTATTTTCGCCTTTTATGACAAGCTACAACGAAAGCGCTGCTGCAGTATGAGATGAATAAATTGAATCAAATTAGTGTTACCTTTCATAAAACTTTTTAGAAAGTATGCTTCCATAGTGTTATCGACTTTTGCAAGTGAACCACCCAACTGCTTGCAGTACTTCTTTAAAAGCAAAAAAGGATACAATTATGATCTAATGTAGAACACATGACGTTATTTGTGAAGAAGAAAGAAATGACCATTGATAAAATAAAAGAAGTAGATGCCTGGTCCCCTAAATCAAAGAGTAATCAAGGGAACCAAGGTTATAGCGGTAATCAAAAGAATGTAATCTAGGGACAAAGACCAGACATGGAAAACAGACATACACAACAAAGAACATAAAGTAACTAACATTAAAAAATAGAATAAAAAAAAGAATATTCTTCACGCCCATGAAGTCTTCAATCAGTTTTGAAATTTGTCTGATTTCACAAAGATTTTAGTACCAGTCTTTATAAAAATCTGGATTTACGCATTTCAAAAACCCACCAAATTCACTGTTGTTTGTAATTTAGAAGCAGTTACAGACCATATAACCACCATATGTTTGTCAGTCGGCTGTTGAACTTCCGAGTTAAAATATATAGATTGTTTGTGAAATTAGAACATTGTATGAGTTATCGTTCTTAATTGACTAGGTTTGATTTGATTGATAGATGTATTATGTTGAGATGAATTTTCAGTTATTCTTAAAAAAATACAGATCTAGATACCACATGGACTATCGTGACATAAAATTATAGCATACGTTAACCGAAGAAACAGTTTTTTTTCTGTTTTTCACTATAAATTACTTCTACCATTGGCAGTGTCTGAATTTTAAATTTTGTAATTAGAGGAGGGGTAAAAATCAAAGAGTAATCAAGGGAACTAGGGTTATAGTGGTAATCAAAAGAATGTAATCCAGGGACAAGACCAGACATGCAAAACAGACATACACAACAAAGAACATAAAGTAACTAAAATCATACATACAAAGTAACAAGAGCATATCAGCAACTCGGATTCCGCTAAAAAATGTGAGCATGGACCAGATACATCGGTAGGGTAAGCGTCCTCTGCTTTTCTAAGGAAAACTATGAGCCATTGAATAAATCAGTTTTGATGGTGTAGATGAATACACGATCCACGAGTTCATGATGACGACCATGAAACTTCTAACTCATGACTTAAATCTTGTAGCAACATAACTCTGTTCCAGAAGTCTATTTGTTAGAGTTCTAGCGCGATACAAAATGTCCGCGTAGTTTCGGCAAGCTCTGACATAACGTATGAGTTTTGACATGAACACTCAATATGCAGGTGCTGAAGGGATGTTGCTCTAACGAAAGGAAAGTTGAAAATTCGGAATGAAAAGTTATTACGTTTGTTGTAAAGTTTGGTCAATAGTTTTCCTTTACCATCAATTTCTAGGTGTAGGTCATGATATGAGGCTAACTTCATTCAAAAACATTTTCACTTACATAAATATAATTTTAAGCGGGGCATATAGTGATATAGGTGTTTAAAACTACAAAAAAAAACTCGTGGTTTTGATATAAGATATAGTCGTTTAGCAAGTGTATAACCTAAGTCATCCGCCGCATTATTGAATTAATTGATCATAATGAGTTTTGATGTGCAGAGTAGTATGTACAATTTTAAATTGCCCGGGAAGAGTGATAAAAGGAAACAAGATTACAGCGGAAATCATCCCTTTATCCAGGGACAAAGACCAGACACGGAAACCAGACATACACAACAAAGAACATGAAGTAACTAAAATCATCCATCAAATGAATCGACAGCGTTTACAAATTATATTTGATGAGAATGTTTTGTTTGTTTTATTTTTTTGTTTGTTTGTTTTTATTTTACCTGTGCATCAAACCAATTTAACTTCCGTTTCCGTTCAAAGAAATAACAACTGCTTCTAAAGTAGACCCATCCGTCCCCGCACGTCGTCCTTGCTGCTGTAAGTAATTATCACAATTTATTCCATAAGTGGTTCACAATTATTCAGGTTTTGGAATTCGTATGATGGGAGCACATGAAGGAAAAATTTGAATGCAACATATTATACCTTTGGCTTAAAAAAATCATTAAATCTTAACTCAATCGTTAAATAAAGCCATTGGGTTGTAATTTTTACATACGAAGGTTTCCTTAATTTTTACGAAACACATGTACTTAATACGGTTTTCATAAATTGACTTTATAGCTGATTTGATCAGGAAGAAAGAATATCGTTTGGCTAAATCCTTCAATCTCAGTTTCCGCTATATAGATGACGTATTATCCTAAAATAATCCTAATTTCGGGGATTTGATACATCGCATCTATCCAAAAGAACTTGAGATAAAGGATACTACAGAAACTGTGAAGTCATATCTTGACCTACACTTAGAAATCGATGGTAAAGAAAAACTATTGACCAAACTTTACGACAAACGTGATGACTTTTCATTCAGAATTGTCAACTTTCCTTTCATCTGTGGCAACATCCCTTCGGCTCCTACGTATGGAGTGTTCATATCACAACTCGTACGTTATGCAAGAGCTTGCCGAAACAACGCAGTTTGTATCGCGCTAGAACTCTAACAAATAGACTTCTGGAACAGGGTTATGTTGCTACAAGATTGAAGTCACCACTACAGAAGTTTTATGGTCGTCATCATGAACTCGTGGATCGTTATGATGTATCCATCAGCACCATGAAAACTAATTTATTCAACGCGTCATAGTTTATCTTCCCTCGTTCGTCTACCCCGGTAGTGACTTTTTATGAGCAACTCGGTGGGTGTTTTTAGAAAAGCAGAGGACGCTTACCCTACAGGTGCACCTGGTCAATGCTCCCAGTCTTTAGTGGAGTCCGAGTTGCTTATTTACTTTTGTCACTTTGTATGTATGATTTTAGTTACTTTATGTTCTTTGTTGTCTGTGTCTGTTTTCCATATTTGGTCTTTGTCCCTGGATTACATTCTTTTGATTACCGCTATAACCTTGGTTCCCTTGATTACTCTTAAGTAGTATGTTTTATTTAACTTTTACTAAGAAACCAATAGATAATTTTATGTTGGTGACATGTGTTGGTAATATCATTGATAGTCTCGGTTATCGCTGTTTACGGAAAACAAGTATAATTATTTATTATTATCTTTTGAAAGTTCTACAAATAAATAATAACTGAAATCATTATGACGTAATGACATATGCGTTGTCTCATCATATCATTGATGTCTTACCTTCACCGGAAGTTCCTTTATCCCCTCGAACTCCCTTCACACCTTAAATACATGTAGTAAAATTGTATTAGGACACAAAATGCACAAGGTCATTATATATTTAGTTTTTCTAATTTATTACGTGTATATTGATGTGTAATTATAAACTACGTTTCTATTTATGTGTAATTATATAGTGTGTCTATTTATGTGTAATTATATACTATGTGTCTATTTATGTGTATTTAGATAAAATGTGCCTTTTTTATGTGTATTTATATATTACCTGTCAATTCGTGTGTAATTTGAACCACATATATCCTGAAACTTTAGAACTAAAGAAGTACATGATCTCGAAAAGAGTCCAGTTCTGGTGTCCTACCAAGAAACTACGTAGGCACCATGTATGTGTTTTATATACAATGAACAGTAACCAAGGAACAAATATACAATAGCAATAAAACATCTGTATACAAGTAAAGTTCTTGACAGGTATAATTGTTTTTATTTACGCTACGTGCCACCATTTCCCTTGAAAATATAAACAATTGTCAACTGGCAATATGTATTTATTCAAATATTACTTTCCATAAGAATAAATACAACAAATACCAGTTTTATATCTTCTAAATTTCGATATTCTGTACACGATATACTAACTCCCCTTCAAGTGACATAAACATGTGTTCAATGTATAATATTTTAAATAGTAGAAATTGAATGTAAATAAGAGTTTTCTTATTTATTTTCTTTGAATGTATAAAAAGAATTAGTGATTTTGAATAGGTTTGGAGGAATCCAACACAGAAAGAGAGGCTTGAAAACTTCAATCTATTATAGTGCAGGCACATGTTGTTTCAAGGAGTAACCTCTCATCAGCAGCATTGAAATCAAATAAGTAGGAAGTTCAAAATTAAAATATTAGTTGCATACAATAATTCAAAGTACTCATAACCAAAACTATTGAAAGATGAAGCCAAATCCATCACCGAGAGGTTCTACTATGTGCAATGCAAGGAATGAAATGTCTGTGTTACGTATTTTTAAATTTGGAATACTGCAAGATTTATAAAATAGGGTAGATGAAATATGATATTATTCGTAAATATGAATTTCATAAAAATCAATTCTTTTTCAATTAGAAACTCTCATTGTTTTCCCATAAACTTTTTTACCTTACATATCATAGAACAAAAGTCAAACCCCAAATGAAAACCTCTATCACCAAGTTAAATACTGAAATCCCAAAAAGTAGAATGATAATTTTAACGTACATGTATCCATTGTAAGTACATATCGTCAAAGTGTTATCAAGGCAACTAAGATTCTAGGAAATCAAAGGAATCCAGTCAAGGGATAAAAAGTAGACAGTGAAAACAGAAATTCCAACAAAGAACTTGAAATAGTCAAAATAACCCTGACAAAGAAACAAAAGTAATGAAACTGGGAGAATGGACATGGTGCACCGGCAGGCTAAGCGTCCTAGAACTATAATGAATAGTATAGGTTATATTTACTGAGGTCCGGGTGTCAAAAGAATAGGCCTGCAGCAGCGCTAAGATTGTCGTAAAAGGCGACTAAATAGTGCTCAGAAACCTAGCCGGGGACTAGGCGCTCTGCCCACAGAGCAACTGGGATGTGTGCCCCAGGAGGTGGAATGGGGTACCCCTGACGTATTGCATGCTGTGGTTTTCAGGCTAAAATACGGAAAACCTGACTGCAAACCGTAGTGGAGCACCGTGTTGGGAAATATGCCACGTTCCTTGCACGTTAAATGACCCAGCTGTGGTATTCGGCAGGAGTAGGAATCTTTGCGCTCCGCCACAGGAGGATAAATTGCCCGACCTTACCCATCCCTCCCTAGTGGCAATCTAAATTTGTCGACCCTATTATCCATGTGCCCCATCCCTTATTTTTTTCATTTCACAATCATTCATGTTCATTTTATCATCCATTTCATGTTCATTGTCTGAATATAGCTCAAATATTGCTGCTCGGACGTTAAACCCCCAAAATCAATCAATCGGGATCAATTTTTCAAATCCCTCATAAAAATACATTGTTAACTACCTCTTTCACCCTTTGTCCCTCTTAAACCAGGTAGTCCAGTATCTCCGAATGATCCTTTTTCCCCGTATTCCCCTTTATTTCCTTTTCTACCGTCAGATCCTTTTAATCCAGGAGACCCTTGTTGGCCTTTTTCTCCTTTCCGCCCCTGTAGACCGACTAACCCTCGTAAACCGGTGTGTCCTATTTCCCCTTTTCTACCTGTTTCACCTCGTTGTCCTTTGTCGCCTGGTATCCCTTTCTCCCCCCGCACGCCTTTGTCTCCTTTTTTTCTTTTTTCTCCTACCGTGCCATTGTATCCCTGTATATCTGTGTCTGGTTCCCCTTTTGAGCCTTTACTCCATGGGGGACCCTTTATTTTTTGTTGTAGTTGAGTCTCAAGTTGTTTTATTTTTTCCTTGTTACCTTCAAATAAAGTACAGGATACAAACTATCCCAAAAATTTCTCGATTAGGCGCATGCTTACATAGGCAAAACTGATTTCGTATCTTTAGCACGTACTATTTTTTTATGAAACATTATACTACTTTTTGTCGTTAGAATTATTATTCGATCGATGTTTTTTATTTTATTTTATTTAAATTGAATTTCAACGACTAATTGGTATCCAAAAAGAAACATGCTGTCGCCATCCCTTCTTCGAGATAATTAATTTGAAAAGGTAAATAACCAAATTATTATTACGGATGTCGAAGAACACCATGGTGTAATAATATCTCTACATGAGTGATTATATTTTTGTTATTCATAAACACTAATTAATTATAGTATTTATACCATAGGTATTCTAAATGACTTATGATTATATTCCATTCTTTCCAATTCGGTTGGTTGTTAGTTTGACATTCAAAAAATCACCAGTGGCGTCAAATTAAGTTAATATTACAAAACAAATTGGTGGTCGAAAGTCCAAGAATGAAATACGAAATTTGTCTAAAATGTAATTCAATAGCACATTGCTGTTTATATATTGAAACTGAATCCTCGATTGATATTACAGAATTTAATGTTTGTTATGATAAAATGTTTTTATTAATTCACATATGGATACAAATAATCCAGAGATGGTGTACATAGATGAACTCAAGTTTTGCTTTTTGTAACATTGCTTTGTGTAAAATGCTTAGTTTAATATTATGATCAACGTACCTGTCTGATACACAATGATTAGAACTAACAGTACAACAAGAAATATCACATTGACAACAGTTATTGTGGATAAGAGAAAATGTCTGTATCTCTTCTTATTTTGAGTCTCGATTTCCGCTGATTTATTCCCATTTTGTCCTTGTGTAACAACATTATTGTCAGTGCTTTCGTTGTCTGAACTTTTATTTGCGACTTTGTCTAGCTCCAATTTATCACTCATTTTTGCAGAAAATTGAGATACAAAAACATGCGAAATTATACATCAAGCTATGTGTACATGCTTTAATGCATCTTTTACGTTTTCGAAATATATTCATTGAATTATAGTAAATAAAAGTTGAAGAGATTCGCCGTTTGATATGAGAAACATCTCATGTTAAGTACAAACATAGATACACTTCAATAAACTTAAAATATGTCGTAATTCTGTTTGAAGTTTAAGTGGAGTTTTGCTTATGCCGTAAATAGAAATCATTGTCAACCCTATGTATACACCGTTTAGCTTAACTGACGTAGTTCAAGTGGTTTGCAAGAGGCAAATAACACACTATGTAGTGTATGGGTCATAAGTCAGCCCCTCTTCAAGTTTATTTGAGCATAAGCTAAAGGAACATTTATTTCTGTATTTTATTTTTTAACTCACTGATCACAGCCATTGACTTTCTGTTCTTTAAAACAGTTGAGTCATAGTCTTTTTTTAAGTCGCTAACATTGTTAGCCACATCTTGCACAAGTTATTTCAGTCATGTACATTTGTGTGAGAGCGGGAAGATTACATTAAAAGAAGATCGGTTCTCATTGAACTTTGTATAATATAACTGAGAAACGTCTAGTCACCGATTCAGTGAATGTCATTTGTTCAATCTGGTTCGTAATCTGGTTCTTTAGTCAATATCATAAGTTACCCAAATGAGACCTAAAAAGTGAGAGAAACTAAAGGAACGAAGACATCACCCACCGATGTTATAATTGAGAGAGTAATCAACGGAACCAAGGTTATAGCAGTGATCAAAAGAATGTAATCCAGGGACAAAGACCAGACATGGAAAACAGACACAGACAACAAAGAACATAAAGTAACTAAAATCATACATACAAAGTAACAAAAGGAAATGAGCAATTCGGACTCCACTAAAAACTGCGAGCATGAATCAGGTGCACAGGTAGGGTAAGCGTCCTCTGCTCTTTTACAAACACCCGCCGAGTTGCTCATAAAAAGTCAAGTCCGGGGTAGTCAAACGAGGAAAGGTAAACTATGACGCGTTGAATAACGATCCACGAGTTCATGATGACAACAATAAAACTTCTGTAGTGATGACTTCAATCTTGTAGCAACATAACCCTGTTCCAGAAACCTATTTGTTAGACTTCTAGCGCGATACAAAAAGTCTGCGTAGTTTCGGCAAGCTCTGGCATAAAGTATGAGTTGTGATATGAACACTCCATACACAGGAGCCGAAGGGATGTTGCCACAGATGAAAAGAAATTGACAATTCTGAATAAAAAGTCATCACGTTTGTCGCAATGTTTGGTCAATAGTTTTCCTTTACAATCGATTTCTAAGTGTAGGTCAAGATATGAGGCTGACTTCACAGTGTCTGTAGTATCCTTTATCTCAAGTTCTTTTGGGTAGATGCGATGTATCAAATCCCCGAAATTAGGATTGTTTAAAGATAATACGTCATCTATATAGCGGAAACTGAGACATATTCGGGTCATGACGGTTACGAAAGAGTATTCAAGTGAATCAAGATCCTAACGAAAGACACCCGATTGTAGAGCATTTCGCAACTACGCTTGAGTTCGTATAATTACGGATGATGATGTTGTCAGTAGCTTAAAATATTTAACGATTAGCGACTTTGAAGAGTTCAGTTTTTACTTTTCTTAGAAGGTGTTCACTTCAGTTACAAGTTATTATTTGTCACTTATGTGAATAATAAAGTCTTAATATATGTTTGTTTGATTCCGTATGTTTAAAATATACACTGCATGTTCTGTTAATATAACATATGCAATATGCGGGACTCTTTAAATTAAATTCGTGGGTTACCAGTTTTCGTGGTTTTTGTGGATCTGGAAAACCGTGAAATTTGATTTCCAACGAAGTGGAAGTTTCCCATTTGTCTGTATGATAGAGTTTCCTATCCACGAATTCAAGAATCCACAAATTGACATTTTTTCCCTAAACCACGAAAATTTGTACCCACCAATAAAATAACCCCTTAGTAGGGTAGAATTTGACAAAAAGATCAAGTAAAAATCAGAAGACATTTAGCATTTTTTATCAATTGTATTAAAGCGTAATAAAGGGAACCAAGGTTATAGCTGTAATCAAAAGAATGTAATTCAGGGACAAAGACCAGACATGGAAAACAGACATACACAACAAACAACATAAAGTACCTAAAATCATACATACAAAATAACAAAAGCAAATGAGCAACTCGGACTCCACTAAAAACTGGGAGCATGGATCAGCACCGGTAGGGTAAGCGTCCTCTGCTTTTCTAGAAACACCCGCCGAGTTGCTCATAAAAGTCAAGTGCGGGGTAGACAAACGAGGAATGGAAAACTATGACCCGTTGAATAAATCAGTTTTCATGGTGCAGATGGATACACCATAATGATCCACAAGTTCATGATGATAACCATAAAACTTCTGTAGTGATGACTTCAATCATTGCAACATAACCCTGTTCCAGAAGCCTATTTGTTTGAGTTCTAGTGCAATACAAAAAGTCTGCGTAGTTTCGGCAAGCTCTGGCATAACGTACGACTTGTAATATGAGTGCATGTTGGCATGAACTGTATAGTATTTGTAACCAGATACATTCTGAATGACCTATCGAAATTGTGTAATGATAGGAAGTATTTTTAATGAGTAAACAAAAAAGGTTAATATCAATTTCAAAGTGCGGAATTTCACGGGCTCCGTGTATAATATCACATATTATATAGTATATAATTGAATTGTTGAAGGAGAACACTTCCTATACGAAGTAACTGTATAGATATATGCACTAAAACGTAATTAAAATGTGTCAATATTCTTGTATGAGATTAAACGGAGGTTGAAATAATACTTATAAAGATAAAATGAGTTTAAGTAGATTGTTTTGCGTATGCCGTAATTACTAAAGGTCATTGTCATCTATGTGTATATACAATATTTACCATAATGTAAGTTCTGTTTTACTGCGAGGAGCCAATGACAAAATTTTAAATTTTGTCATTCAGAATTGTTTTCTTATAAAGTTTGTAATCAAACCCTTATAAAATGCAACGACGTTAATACATTAAAACCAAGAATATTTGTTGTTGTTCATGAGAACAGCACGAGACAAATGTGGGGCATCGTAACTAATCGCAACAACGCGTGATTTTACGATACTATAAGAACAAACATTATTATTCTGAGTAAACACGTAGTTGCGTTATATTATATATTTTCCCTTACAACCATCGTCATTGACGTTACGAAATTATTAGATCACTTAGATCACTAAGATGTGTCCACAGACCACGATTCAAATGTGTCTACAGTCAACCATGGATCAAATTGTTACTGAATGATGAGATATAGCGCAGATTTTGGCACTTATATCGCAAATAATTATAACGCTATATTTGTTTGACTTTCTGTGTATAGTAGAAATAAGGAACCTTTCTTATTTAAATGTCGATATAGCACGTTATGAATAGTCGAATTCATTATACCCAAATTTAACCGGAAGCTTTTGTGACATAATAATAATAAGCAGTTCTATATTATTTGGTGTATTCTGAACATTTGGTCTCCTTTTTTTGTGGAAATAAAACTGTTTTTAGCCCGTCATAAAAGTCAAATAAGAGTGCCGTGAGTTGTGTCGTTGTGGCACAAAAATAAAAAGCCATGGTAATGTAATGAGAGAAAAAATATTATTGACTTACAGCATAAATAACCATACGATTTTTATAACAGGGACTTAGAAACTAAAACATGAAAATCGTGGCAAGGAGGACGTTAGAAAACACACTTCATGATTCATATTTGTGCTAAGAATAGAACAAAATACATCATGGAACTGGAACATCCCTACCGATGAATCTGGTCTAACCTTCATCTTTTTAGTATTTCTTTTTGTTTTTTTTTATTTTACTTTTATTTTTATTATTTTTTAAAATTTTTATTTATTTTTTTTTGTGTTTGTCTGCTTTTCATGTCCAATCTATATCCTCGGAAAATATATTTTTCAATTTCACTTAAATCTTGGTTGTCGTGATTATTCTTTCGAAAATGACGAAATTTCTTAATTGATTTGAAGATTTTCAAAACTTCAGTGGGCAGTCTTGTGTACGAAATAGTGCACCTAAAGGAAACCGTGTAGTGATGCACCTAATTTTACACTCCGGTAACTAACTTCCTCCTAATTTTAAAGAGATTTGAAAAAAAAAATAGTAAAAATTATTTTTAGTTTGTTTTTCAAACTACATGATTTACATGCGGCAGCCTAACGGTTTAGGTTTAATACCGATAATCCAGGTTAAAAATTTATGTTAAAATAAATAAAAGACACTATAGAATAATCCGTAATACATATATAAAATCAGATTAAGTAACATGAAGTTTGGTTTGGTTTGATTTGTTTGTGTTGTAAATTATCTTGGTCGAATCGATTCAAATATTCCGACAATAACTGCATTTTTGTTTGTGTTATAGTAAAAATATAAGAAAAAGCTTCCTCCCATGACATCGTTCCGAGTATTTCCGAGGGCAAGCTGAATAAACATAACACTTGTTGTTTTTTGTAGGAATCAGGCAAAACGGGAAAATTCGGAAACGTGCATTTCAAAACCCACAGCGACCTGATATTATAATTTCATTCAAGAATGCTTTCACTATTTGAAACAAAACATTATTTTATCTCTGTATCACTAGATTTCCTCATAGAAAAATGAGGTTTCTGACAGAGCTATCCGCCCTTCAAATGTTCATTTTCAGTGATATAGAAAATCTTGTCCTTTTCCCTTGATTCTGCAAAAAAGAAAATTCAACTTTCAAAACGGTGTTTTTTTTTTCAGTGTTCATACCATGTTTCACCCGCTGCCTGATTTTATAGAGACTAACGAGTTAACCTTCCTAAAAAAGAGTTCAAATGGAAGAACATTACGTATCTTCCAGCTGCCTGATTCTAAATATGTAAAAAGTAAAAATATACAAGAAGGAGATGAGGTATGATTGCCAATGAGACAGACATCCACCAAATGTCAAGCAACTAATAATTAAGCTTCTACTTGTCAACACACAGTCTACAATGATGAGCAAAATCCATACCATCAAGCAAAATGTAAGAGGCCTCAAAATAAATGACGAAAATCTATCTAAACTATTGAAAAAAAGACGCAAAACGAATAGCAATGAATATAAATAAAAAACGACAACCACTGTTTCTTTATCAATACACTGTAAGTACCACAAATCAATCATTAGCGGTTTTATTTTCATTTTTAGATTATAAATGATTATACCCTGTTATGTTTTTTTTTTCTACTCGAAAACAAAACGGCAATTAGAAATAATGTTTTACCATGATTGACTTTTGAATTTAGCAGGATAAGTTAAATATATGTACCCTGGATAGAGTTTTACTTACTTTTGTTGTTCAAATGTGTCAGAATACACACACAAAGTTAATGTTACCAGTCACTCAACTTCAGGGCGTTTTTTCACATACAAATCCCAACTTAGCGGAACATTGTAAGTCATTCCATTTAAAATTTCTTGAAGGATTGAACTGAACACAATCCTCTCGTCCTTCTGAGTTATTAGGTTCACCACTGCTCCAATCATTATAGGTCAAGGTTGAGCCGTCTGTCCATGTGAATTTCCCTTCTTGCTTTATATCATTAAGTCCAAGGTATGATTCTCCAACTTCGTGAGCTATGAAATAAAGACTTATTTACATGAATATGCTAGAAACTACCTTGAATTCTTATACTTAAATTCTGTTTGACTAAAAATGCTTAGCATTATATAACTGGTTCTCTCTCTCTGGAAGTAAAATAAAAACTATCGATTTGTCCATTCTAAAATTTACTATCCCATAATTGCAGGTAAATGAATTATTGAAAATATATCTGTTATATTGTTTTTTTTTCTTTTTGTTTTTGTTTTGTTTTTGTTTTTTTATGTTTGTTTTTGTTTAAAAAGAAAATATACATCCAGTATGCACCGAATATGCACCCTACTACCAGAAGTTGTTCTCGGCTCGTTTAGCATTGGAATGTAATAAATATATTGTTATTAATTGTGTGTCCTAATACAGTTGTGTGAAATCTTAACGTTAATGCGTCTTGTTTAGTGTGAGGTACAATTTATTTCGTTAGTACCTCTCATAAACCCTTTCAGGAAATAAGCTTCCATTGAGTTGTATACCTTCACTAGATATCCTCCTAAACTTTGACAATACTTCTGGGTAGAAAATAAGAACAGTTTAGTACACCTTTAAAGCATTTTAGTGTATCTTTATAACACAAGGTACATCTCGTCTTGAAGAATGAATGAGAATAATTTCGATATGTGAGTATATCTTAAAAAAATATTGTGTAATCAAGTATCACATGTCAAATAATTGCTAAGAAAACATTTTTATTTTAGACACATTGTTCTGTACAATTTTTTTTCATGTATACATTTTCTATTGCCGATGAAGAAATGCTAGTGACATCATATCTGCGTAAGAAATTTACTCGACATGGCAAAATGTTTCTCATGTTGGAAAATTGTTTAATGTTTAAATGTGAGAAAATGGTTCATATACTCAGGTTTGCGAATATTTTATTTTAGATGTCTGCACTAGTTTGCGGATGCTAGATCTTTACAGTGTTTCATTACTCCACACTATCGAAAGCGCACGAGTCTGAACATGTGGTTAAAACAAAGCACGTTTTAATAAACAATTACCTGAGCTGCATGCCATATCAAATTTCGTTTTTTTTTCAAAAAGGTAACAACTGCCTCTAAAGTATACCCATTCTCCTCCGCATGTTGTTTTTACTCCTGTAATAGAACTATCTGATGTAAAACATGTATCGAAACATTTTGAGTAATCATATATTTTAGTAATTGAAACTTATTTCTCGTTGCTTTTATCTTCTGTTTTTGTTCGTTTTTGTATTCAGTTTTTGTCTCTTTGTATGTATCAGGCAACCTCTTTACTTATTATTGAATGAGCAATTTGCCAAGTTGTTCATTAGTTGTTAAATGCATTTCTTTGCATTTGTTTCCCTTTTTATCAGATAAGAAATGCGAACAAGGTACCATGTATACACTTAGTTATAACAACATCTTGGACTATTTGACTTTTGAATCGAAGTGATTGTGATTGTAATGACATATAACGTTTTAATTATAACGCATTTATTTTTGTCCAATTGTAACAAATCGTTTCTCATTATATAATAAGTAGTACCTTCACCAGGGATTCCTTTTTCTCCTCGAACTTTCATACCTTTAGAAAAAGAGAAAGTAAGATAAGAAACTTATCAAAACAATCTTATAACATTCCGGGTGTCTATTTACTTCAATTTTGAATCGAAGTTTAGTGAAATATGTCATAGCTCTTGAAACTTTCAACTTACACAATATACCATTCCCATTCTCCATTCCCTATTGTAAAACTATTATCAAACTAAATTTTCATATTCTTAAATTCTTTTATATTGTTATTTTTGAGTAAATTTAACACATTTTTGAAAACAAGAAATACTAAGAAGTATAATTTCCCCATTCTCCCTATTCAGAATTTCCAGTCCCCATATACTATCCCCATTCCCACCCCCCTCCCCTATACCATATACACCATAGAATGAAAGTCTTTCCAATACAAGTACTGTATCACACAGCATGGTTTTAACAGCAAAATGTTAGCAGAAACCTTCATCGTATTCGTTACAAGGACGATATTTCATAGTATGTGGTGTAAACTCTGAGAGGGGTATATGATTAAATGTCACTTTCCAAAACAATAGTAATTCATGACTTAATATCCATTACCTCGTTCACCTTTTGTCCCTTTAACACCTGGAAGTCCAAGATTTCCGACTGATCCTTTCTCCCCGTGCTCCCCTTTATCTCCCTTTCTACCGTCAGATCCTTTTAATCCTGGTGAACCATGTAGGCCTTTCTCTCCTATCGGACCCCTATCGCCTACATGTCCCTTTTCGCCTCTCCGTCCAGGAATACCGTTTATTCCTGGTGAACCAAACTCGCCCTTTTCTCCTTTTATTCCTGTTTTCCCTTTTTTTCCATTGTCCCCAACCATTCCTTTATCTCCCCGGCCTCCTTTGTCCCCTTTCGCCCCTTTTTTCCCCAAAATTTCCTAGTTGAAATTTTGAAATGTTATTTGAAATTTGTTGTAATTGGGTCTCAAGTTTTTTTAATTTGTCCATTTGTACCTGTAAATAAAATATTGTATCGAACACCATTCAAGACACAAGAAATGTTATATCTGTAGCAAGGCGCATGCTGACCAAAAACAAAGAGTATTTCGTATTTTTAGAATTCAAATACATTTATGATATTTACAAAAATAATGATGGATATTGGGATTTTGATTTGTTTGTTTGTTTGTCTGTTTGTTTTTATATGAATTTTTTTTATATTGAATTCAGTTTCAAGCGTTCAATATAGCATTTTTATACCATACCGATGATTTATTCATCGATGATAACGATTAATTTCAAATCCTTCAAAAATACGAGATGATAAAAACAAAAACGTAATGATGTTAAGAGTGCACAGAACTGATTAATCTATGCAATCAATATATTTACTCTTTTTATATTTATATTTACTCAAATAATCATTCCTTCATATTTATTCAAATACATTTCAAATTCAGCGATCGGTGGGTTAATATCCAAAATCACCAGTCACGTCAAATAAAGTTAAGGGATTGGTTGAGGTGTTTTAGCGAGAGTCCAAGAGTGAAATACCAAAATTTCCGTCACATGCAATACGTCAAATTATCACACAGTGCACATTCTATGACACAATGATGTCGCTTAATGATAACCAATCATCGATTGATGTAGTCGACTAAAAATTAAGAATATAATTATTTTAAATTAAATATAATAACCAAAATATAACATTGTTCGAATTTATATTGGTGATGTATTTTTATGAGCAAATCAGTGTGTGTATCTAGAAAAGCAGAGGGCGTTAACCCTGGTCCATTCTCCCAGTTTTTAGTGGAGACGGAGTTGCTCATTTGCTTTTGCAACTTTGTATGTTTTATTTTAGTTACTTTATGTTCTTTGCTGTGTACGCCTGTTTTCCATGTGTGATCTTTGTTCTTGGATTACATTATTTTATATTACCGCTAGAATCTTGGTTCCCTTGATTATGATTACGCTTTAAATACAATGATTAAGGTACCTGATTGATTAACAATTGTCAGAACTAACAAGACAACCACACATGTCAGAATGATAACAGTTACTGTATAATATAGAATCCGTCTGTATCCCTTCTTGTTTTGAGTCTCCTTCTCCCTTAATTCATTCCCATTTTGTCTTTGCATCAAATTGTTATCATCAGTGCCTGCATCGACTGAACCTTTACCAGTGAATTTGTCCAGCTCAAATTTATCACTCATTTTGGTGGAAACACTACAAACTATCAACACATCATACATTAAGCTATGTTTACATGCCCAAAAACCGCTTAGAGCATTGCAAATATTTATTTTGCGTTTCAGTACTTGAAAATTGAACAGATGGCTTTTGTAATGAGAGACAACTTCCTATCTTAAGTATATGTAGTAGATATATACACTTGAAACTTTTCGAAAGGTGTATGATTTCTGATTGGAGCAACAAAAGCGAAAAAATGTTAACATAGATAGTATGAATTTAAGTGGATTTTTTAAGCGTGCAAAAAGCATAGGTCATTGCCAACTATGTTGTACTTATTTTTTAAAAAATCTGAAATTTTTATTGGATAAGCCTCCTGTGTTAATTTCATCTATTTTGGTCTAGCTCCGCCCCTTACATAATGATAAAGGGTTACGATATATCACCCTCATCATGATATATCTCCCTCTTGAACTGAAATATTAATGTACATCCTTTTCATCTTAATTTAAATTGGCTTTAGTTAGAACCATGAATAGTGGAAAACTGAGGTCGTCTTTTTTTAATTTGTTATTACATGCTAAAATACTTGTAAATTTCATTCACTTTAACTGAAGTATTGCAACAATTACACTTGATCTTTTTCAAAGATTATGCACATGTGCATACACGTGCGATGTATTAAATAGTTTATTCAGTTTAATATAACACATATAGCCTGCACTAGAGGGTGAAACTTTGAAACTTTATTACTTGATAAAACGCTTATTTCTACATAATGTATTTTCAATGGCGTTGTACAATGCAAAAAAATAAAAATATGAACATACAGCAGAGCAATTGTACGTAACATATATTTTTATACAAATAATATAACTGGCATCTTACACTGTTAACTTATGACTACTTAATCTCAGAATAATGAAAAATAATCTTCAAAATACAGTGACTTTAATTGACTTTTGAAAATATCAACATATTTGGAATTTCTTATGCTAACTGGTAACTCATTCCATAATTTAGGACCAATAGTACAAAAACTATCTTCTTGTTAAAAGGAATAACATAACAAGCTACAGAGGACTCTGAGGGTGAAACACCAAGTAACACATTCAGAAAATACATGACCCGTGACGTTCTTATCTACTTCATGTTTACTTTGGTGTATCTCCCTTTACTGCAGGCAGTATGTGTATAATATCGTGGTGTAGAATGTAAGAAGAATATATTCTAAAATCAATACATACATGGTTAACTTTAACTTACATATTGCCAAGGTTATAAAGAAGGAGAAAAAAAGCAAATCAAAAATTTTCTTGATTTAGATTTTTATTGTTTACTTTTTAGTGTACATGTACGTGTAATACTTCAGACCCCCTTCTAGGCTGATCTTTGTTGGCAGACCATAAATGCATATTTCTGCATATTTAATACACTTTATGCTATTTTAATCAATCGTCACAGCCATCGATGTTTTGTTTGTTTGTTTGTTTGTTTTAATACATATTTGATTCTTAATCTTTAAGGTGGTGTCAATTTCAGATAAAAAAAATTGACATGCCAGTCATGAATATTTAAAGTGCTATATCTCTCATGATACAAACTCTGCATGTGCTGTTAACTTATCAAGTGTAGAATGCATATACTCTTTAAATTAGGCTGAAATAAAAGGTTATCTTGAATGGAACAAAATTAAGTAAAACCAGACAACATTTAAAAAAACGATAGTTACTAACCCACTAGTTCAATGACTTACACTGATAACCCATACCCCTGCCTGGTGAATATTGTTGCTTACACATAATATTTATTTCAACTGTCAGATTATTACTGTTACATACACTAAACCCATACCCCTGCCTGGTGAATACTGTTGCTTACACATAATATTTATTTCAACTGTCAGATTATTACTGTTACATACATTAAACACCAATTACAATTACTGTAATTAATGTGTTTAATACTTGATCATTATTTCCACCGTCAGAATTTACTATGAACTATACGTATCACCTATTCATATTGCCAGATTGTACTGCGATTAATACTTAATACTTATTTACACTGCAGTATTTTTCATGTGCTTTATACGTAACACCCGCTTCCATTGCAAGATTGTTACAGTTATGAATACTTTACACCTATTTCCACTGCAAAATGTTTACTGTGACAAACAGATTAATATGAGTTCGATGAATCATACTAAGCTGCTATTTCCTACAAGACTGTTAGTGTGACTTATACTTAACACCAATATATATTCACCGTTTCATATATACTGTAACTCATAATAAACATCACTTAACATCATATTTTCACTGACATATTTTTACTGTAACTTAAACTTAGTACACTTTTCTACTGCCAGATCATTACTATGATTAATACTTAAGTAACACTCCAGCTACGAATCATGAAAGAGTAATCAAGGGAACCAAGGTTATAGCGGTAATCAAAAGAATGTAATCCAGGGACAAAGACCAGATATGGAAAACAGACATACAAATGTGATTCTTGGATGAAAAGCCAGCATATATTGTTTGAATTGCCATAGTAAACAAAAATTAATATTCAGTTTTTCATACAACCTGTGTTTTTAGGAGATAACAATTTTAGATTTCAAAATTAAGGGAGATAACTCTGTAAATGACACTCGAATATAATAAAATCTATTGGATTTTCAATTGTGATTTTCTTCTAAAAGCAGACAGATTGGAAATAATAATTACACATTTCATAATATATATCCATAAAACAACTTAATTAAAAAAATTAAAAAAATATGTAGCTTTTTTGGGAGTGTATATTACATTTTTTAGACTTTGCATGATTCTTACAAACACTATTACTTAACACCTTTTCCCAATTCAGGATTTGTACTGTGAGTAATACTCAACATCTATTTTCACTGCCAGATTTTACTTGAGGTTTATGGTTAACTCTTATTTGCACCGCCAGGTCAATTCAAATAAAGTAACTGACAGTAAGACATTATGAAATCAGTCTCAATCATAAAGAGTAATCAAGGGAACCAAGGTTATAGCGGTAATCAAAAAAATGTACTCCAGGGACAAAGACCAGACGTGGAAAACAGACATACACAACAAAGAACATAAAGTAACTAAAATCATACATAAAAAGTAACAAAAGCAAATGAGCAACCCGATCTCCACTAAATAAACTAGGAGCATGGACCAGGTGCACCGATAGGGTAAGCGTCCTCTGCTCTTCTAGAAACATCCACTGAGTTGCTCATAAAAGTCAATATTCCAATTAGTGGTATATATCACAAACCAATAGTTGAGTAATGCTATAAAACTTGTTCTGTCAATCAGGCGAATCAAACATTTTCTCAATGTGAAAGGTAAAAATATGTGACAAACTTTTGACATGTTGCTTGTTGGTCTGTTTTTGTTTACCCCTCGCTATGTAATACCCTATTCCAATATGGGACAACGTTCTCCTAACGAATTTAAAATACGACCTTTGAACCACTGAGGATCTGACAGGAAGTAATATGATGTGAAAATACGTTTGTCGATTTAGACAGAAACCCAAACCAATTAATAACGCCTTGCTTCTTGTTTTTAATCACCTTAACTATGAAATATATATAACGCCACTTATAAAGACAGATTAAATCAAGGTTCAGTATGCACAGAAACATAATGCAATGCTAAATTTGGGTGATTAATGATATTCGGTATTTTGTTTTAAAAGGTTAAGCTCAAAATAACAGAAAATGTAAAAATAATGGTTATAGACTAAAATCGTATTATTATGTTATTGCATAAACAGGAAATTTAGGCGCATTACCGTAATTCATTTTGGTAACTACAGGTGACTTTTTACTGACAATGTTATTGAAAACTCTTATTTGTTTTTTGCTGGTGGTTTTTGTATCTCAGGTACGTTATGTAATCAACGTTCTAAGTATATATTATAACAAAATTACGACAATTCTTTGATTTAATGTTCACGTCATTCAAGATTTTTTTGTAAATGTAATAGATATGTATTTTCTGTACAAAATGAACGAAATTGAATTTGATTCATCATTTTCGTTGACGGGTGTTTAAAGTGGTAGCTTCAGTTTTAAAGAAATATAAATGTTCGTGTATACTACGGGGGTTTTGAATTCAATGAAATATTTAGATAATTTTTGATAATTAATGTTTAAAAACTGCTACCCAAATAATAATACAAATTTGCATTAACCTCCGTATTTTTAGTTCATACGCTCACGTTTTTCTCATTTACATGGTCTTTTCCATGATGGTTAATTGTTTAATTTTAAATTTCCCACTGGTAAATTCGAAATATCAATGTAGGACCGGTCATTTCTGTTTTATAAAAGATGTTATAGCCAAGAACAAACTGCGGTTTCGTAAAAACATTACAGGAATCCAACAATTTTGTCTAACAAAATAGTTTTTTTTTTCAAATATATCACTAACGAGATCTAATAGATGAGTTCCACCAAACCTGAATGAATGTTTTATTTTGCCCTTAAAATTTTATACTGATTCTTTTGATACATTGTTTTTATTACAAAATTAATGCATTTGATTTTAGCGGTCTCGGCTGCCTAACCATCATGTACTGAATATCGGTATCAGCGCATTATTAACTCACTGCAGACATTGTCATATTAAGAAGTAATTGTAATTCTTTTAGTATATCTCTTCATGTTCTTGGTGCCCCGTGCAGGTCAAAAGAATAGGCCTACAGCAGCGCTAAGCTTGTCAAAAAGGCGACTAAATAGTGCTCAGAAACCTAACCGGGGGCTAGGCGCTCTGCCCACAGATCAACTGGGATGTGTGCCCCATGTAGTCGAATGGGGTACCCCTGGCGTGTTACATGCTGGGGTTGTCAGGCTTTAATACGGAAAACCTGACCGCAAACCATAGTGGTGCACCGTGTTGGGAAAGATGTCTCGTTCCTAGCACATTAAAGAACCTTGCTGTGGTATTCGATAGGAGGAGTAGGAACCTTTGCGCTCCGCCACAGGACGCTAAATTGCCCTTAAGTACAAAACCCTCCCTTTAAACTTGTGGCAATCAAACTTTGTCGACCCTATTATCCTTGTGTCCCATCCCTTTTTCATTTCATCATCATCATTTCATGTTCATTTATCATCCCTTTCATGTCCATCGCCTGAATATAGCTGAGATACTACCCCAATAATCAATCAATCAATCACATTCTTCGTCAGTTCAACTATATTTACATCATTAATATTATTTGCCCAAAGATGAAAGCGGTAAAAGGGAAAGGCTTAATGTTTCTTTCAACAGTGGCAGTTAAGTCTTTCCAATGAATACCCAATTTTCCAAACTAGCGTACATTCTAAGCTCTTGTTTGAAATCCGAGATGAGCTCTCCGATCCTAATTTATTTTTATTATTTCCCCAATGCACAAATAAAATTGTTTTTAAATGAAAGGATTAGTGTAAATTAATGCTAAAATTTATGACGGGAACCTAGATTCTAGTGGAAATCTAACGAATGTAATCCAGGGACAAAGACCAGACATGGAAAACAGACATAGACGACAAAGAACATAAAGAAACTAAAATAATACATACAAGTTGACAATAGTGAGAGAGTAATTAGGACTCAACTAAAAACTGGGCGCATTAACCAGGTGCAGTCTGTATTGATGACTTCATTCTTGTAGCAACATAACCCTGTTCCAGAAACCTAACTGTAGAAGTCTAGCGCGACACAAAAAGTTTGCGTATTTACGGCAAGTTATGGCATTACGCATGAGTTGTGATATGAAAACTCCATACGCAGGTGCTGAAGCAAGGTTTTCACAGATCAAAGGAAGGTTGACAATTCTGAATGAAAAGTCATCCCATTGGTCGTAAAGTTTGGTTAATAGATTTCCTTAACAATCGATCTCTAAGTGTAGATTAAATTAGGATGCTGACTTCATAGTGTCTGTATTAGCCTTTATCTCAAGTTCTTTTGTGTTGATGCTATGTATCAAATCCCCGAAATTAGGATTGTTCAATGATAATACGTCATTTATATGTAATGGGAATTTTATACGATCCAAACTTACTGACGTCATGTTAGTTAGTGTAACTGTATTATCAATGATCACTAACGATTTAAGGCACTGAAACAAAACCTAGTCTCAACACATAATTTATAAATTTCATCATGCCACAAATTTTATTTCTTAATGGATTGGATATACTTAAAGCATTATGAAAAATATGTTTTCTGAAGTGGGGTCATCTTAACATATTGAAAAATAACCGATATTGCATAGCAAAAATAGGCGTGTCACAATAAAAATAAATTACTTTTATTTCCAAATTTCTTGTCAAAAAAATAAAATTAATTTTAACAATTAAGATCATCCAATGCATATAAATGTGATAACACACGTGTTTGGTTTTTTTTAATAAAATTATCTGTTCATCTTTTCATTTTATTGGCACAGGCTCAAGAATGTCCAGATACTAGTGGAATAGCCTCTGCATGCGTTATTGATCCCGAGTTGCATTGCTTTGGAGATCACCAGTGTAGACATGGTAATTTATTCAGAATTTGAGGTCAGCTTTTCACACTTGAAGTAACATAAATATGTCCTCAGATATAGCAAAGAAAAAATAATGGTACTGAACATATAGAAAAATATCCGTATTTACAGATAAGTACAATTGATATGAATGTGTCCATGATTTTAGCCCAATAATGTCTCTTTAACACCGAAAAGTGCAGAACGAACGGCCAAAGTAACATTTTTTAAAGCATTATCTTTCATATTGTTTAAAATTTGGAAATTTCATACAGGTGTAGTGATCCATTTTCTGACAAAAACTTTCTGGTACTTAAAAAACGGCGTTTAGATTATTTTTTAATTTGACACCATAGTTTGCAGTTAGTTCCAGGACTTTGATACAATCAGTTTACCTACTTTAAAAGGCTAATTTATGCGGTGTACTAATTTTGGCTGTTTTCGCGATGGACAGAAAAACAAGAAGAATAATACATGCATAATTGATTTTAACACTTTATAAAACAAAACATTTTGGAAACCACGTAAACTCCTACACACGAATATGATCATTTGATAGAATCCGCGAAAAAAAAGACCCGCGAAAATTAATACGTTTACAGTATACAAGCGGAATGATATGCATACAACTCGCAATTAAAACAAATTTAAGAATGGTGACAGTAACATCTACCACTAAAATGACATATAGAAGTCCTTTTTACGGTGCCAGAAAATGCTTTATGCGCTTTAATCTATTGACTAAAAGTCAACATGATAATTGTGTGGCAAGACAGCCTACCAGATATGTAGTAGTAGTATTCAGATTAATGACTAATTATTGGTGTTTATGTATCATTGATCATATACACATTTTGCCCCCAAGAAAAAAGGAAAAAAACACGGGGTCTGGATAGCTATACTGAGCTATTTTCAAAGTTCTTTGAGCAATGAAGACTATTGTTGCAGTTGAAATGAGGCAACACGTCCTACTTTTGTTGTAGTATGTAGTGAGATGGAAAAAGCCATTTAATTGTCTTGGCTAAAAGATTTATTCTTAGCTGAATCGGTTTGTCGTTGGCTTGTCATCAAACGGTCTCGGGTTCGATATTCGATGGCAGAGGTTTAATTTTGTGAGACAAATCATACTCTCCCGTGACACGTTTATCCCTAAAAAACTGCATTAGTGCTTCAAACGCATGCATTTTAATGAAGAAAGGACTAGTTATAACCATGTAAATGGCATACAAAAGGACGTGTCCGGAGAAATTCACTAGTACAGGGTTACATTTTATATCTACCTTACACCCGCAAAATCGATGATTAAAGTAACATGTAATTATACAATAGTTGGTGTATTGAAATCTTAGACATGTTTGAACTAACATTAGATTCATACCATTATAGGTTACAAATGTTGTTCCTATGGCTGTAACCGACGTTGTTTAGCGGTAAATTACATTCCAATAATACATCTTGGTAAGAAAGTAATGTTACTCAATGCTTTTTCTGTAAGACTACTGCATGTATATACAACATACAAATCACTCAAATATGTCCAATTGTGTAAATTACCCAATCATTGTGCTCCATTTCTTATTACCCAATCGTCCAATAAAACAATCCCAAAAGTCCATGTCCAGTTCTCCGATCATATTATCATATTCACTAAAATACACTAAATATATGAACATTATACATATAAAGAACGTTAAACACTATCATTAAAGTGATTAAATCTGTTTTACATGTGATTATCATATGATAACAATGCGATCATATGTAAACTGAAACATATGATTATCATTTGGTGCTCGTTTCATATGATAATTATATAATGCAAAACATACGATTCCCATGCGTGGCACATTTACCTGTATAATTCGTTTCGATTCCATATTCAATACCGTACCATGTAGTAAAAAGATTATGCTATACCTCCATATTTATCCAACTACTTTAATTAAATGTAGAAGTTTCTAGAGCTTTTTAAGTCATGAATAAAATCTTCCTTCTTTCTTTCTCTCACATATAATATTTCGTTTTTTTGTTTGTTTGTTCATTTTTTGTTTTTTGTTTTTTGTTTGCTTTTGTTTTTGTTTTTTTTGTTTGTTTGTTTTTTGTTTGTTTTTTGTTTGTTTGTTTGTTTGTTTTTTTGTTTTTTGTTTTGTTTTTTTTTTCTTCTTCTTTTCAACTAATTTCCATATATTAGGCGAATTCAGTGATGTCTGTTGCATTTTCAATCTCGTAAATGGTTGTCGACACTTTATTATTTGTCTTCGGTTAACTGGAACACATACAACCCGAGTAACATTAAATCCATTTAACTACATGCAATGGTCAATATCGTTCATAATTTTTTTTTTTATACGTATAAAAATAGTAAATAGTTTGTTCTCCCTATATATTTATTTGTAGTTTTTACTAATATTTGCATTTTTAGGAAGTTGTAGAAATGCAGGTCCCTTAGTCAACCCAAAGACATGCATCATTGATAGCGTTTGTAAGAGTAACGAGAAATGCTGTTCATTTCGATGTGCAGTTGTGAGACCCTTCATCGTTCCGATCAACTAAAAATTGACTTCAGGAATAAAGATGTTTGAAGAAATGTTACTCTTTTTAATAGATCAAGATCCATTCTACTTCTTTAAGTCCATTTCCCTATAATGATTTGGTCGTTTTACCTACCTTTCGGACTGCCAGGTATTTGTTATAACACATCATGGACGCTTTGATACGAACTAGGGATATGAAAAATTCTCCGATGCAAATGGTTGTGTATCATTTTTTATACAACCTGATTTGTCAAAAGTGACGTTTTTAACGTTGTCCTCCGAGACACCATTGATGGCGTCGTAGAAGGACAATCGCTGAAACTGTCGACATGACAGATACCGTATGTAAAAGTATTTAAAAAGGAATCGTACATAAAACGTTTTATAACTCGTGAATGTTGAATAACGCATGCTATCAACCTGGTTAATTTTATTTTAACATCTTATTCTTAACATAATTTGTAATGATTTCGAAATTAAGATAACTTTAGATGAAATTTGTGGTATTTAATTTCTCTCATTATAAACTGGTATATGTGTCAAACGATTTTATTTGCGTTCTGCTAATTAAAATAACGTAACTTATACTCCATAGATGTATTCATGTGGTAAACTCGGCATGCGTTTTAGAGACAAACAATATGACCTCGAAATGCGTGGATGTATTCGTATACTAATACATAAATAGATATACACTAATAGTACCTTGGTAATGCTATAACACGTTTAAATGCCAGGGCTAGTACAACTTGATATAACAAAGCGGGAATTCGAATTTATATAAGTACAAAATATTTATCCGTTGACGTCAAGATAGTTAGAGTGAGTGTACCAAATCTAGACAGTAATACCCGATTTAGATAGCAAAAAAATGAAAGAGGCAAACATACACATCAAGATAACCAGGTCTATAGAAATGGGCACTTCTCCTACAGGGCAACTCATCAGATATTTAATTAAAGCAACATTGGTGTATTTTACTTTTTAAAAGTTTATGGTTGATGTCTTAAAAAAATAGTAATTCACATTCGTTAACTTATTCTATTTACAAAGAAGTGTATAATTGCATAGATATTATTGTACCTTGAAGAACAGTGATATGTGTTGTGTTATAGGGACATTAACCGATAGCAAGTATTTTGTACATTATATTGACATTACCAGGTAAATAGTTTTTCAACTAATAAATTGACATGAGAAGGTAGCTTGTATGTTGTACAATGAATGGCATCACCAGGAAGCTAGAGTATTTTAAAATATACTTATATTATCAGGAAGCTGGTACTTGGTACAATATATTTCCATTACCAGGTAGCTAGTATATATTCAATATATTGACATGACAAAGTTGTAGTATGTTTTACTATGTATTCATATTACCAGGTAGCAAAACCACAGTTGAAAAAAGGTGTAAACTAATGATACAAAATGAAACTGTATTTTCGTCTTAATTAAACTTTCCTCAAGTAACCATTAAAGAAACTTTGACTTGAACAAATCGGATCTAATTGTGCAGGTGTAAGTAGATACACAATAACGATCCGCAAGTTGAGGATGACGACCATTAATCTATGTAAGTAGTGACTTGTGTTAATATTAACATTGATAGCTTCATAGCTGATCTGATCAGAAAGAAAGAATATCGTTAGGCTAGATCCATTAATCTCAGTTTCCGTTATGTAGATGACGTATTATCTTTAAAAAATCCTAATTTCGGGGATATGATACATCGCATCTACCCCAAAGAACTTGAGATAAAGGATACTACATACACTATGAAGTCAGCCTCATATCTTGATCTATACTTAAAAAACGATGGTAAAGGAAAACTGTTGACCAAACTTTACGACAAAGGTGATGACTTTTCATTTAGAATTGTCAATTTCCTTTCATCTCTGGCAACATCCCTTCGGCACCTACGTGTGGAATGTTTATATCACAACTCATACTTTATGTCAGAGCTTGTCGAAACTACGCAGACTTTTTGTATCGTGCTAGAAATCTAAAAAAAATAGGCTTCTGGAACAGGGTTATGTTGCTACAAAATTGAAGTCATCACTACAGAAGTTTTATGGTCGTCATCATGAACTTGATTTTTATGAGCAACTTGGCGGGTGTTCCTAGGAAAGCAGAGGACGCTTACCCTACCGGTGCACCTGGTCCATGCTCCCAATTTTTAGTGGAGTCAGAGTTGCTCATTTGCCTTTGTTACTTTGTATGTATGATTTTAGTTACTGTATGTTCTTTGTTGTGTATGTCTGTTTTCCATGTCTGGTCTTTGTTCCGGGATTACAATCTTGTGATTACCGCTATAACCTTGGTTCCCTTGATTACTCTTTGACAGAAATGTGTTAGTGGTAATTTTGAATAAGAATCATGAGAATATACTAAATTATTGCAGAATATATCAAACGATGAGCTGGGTCCAATTAACGTGTTAACTGTTAGCAGGTATATAACGTTCAATATTACAGTTTGTAGTCGGTTAGAAGGTTCAACAGATCTGTAAATGTATAGACTAAATGTGCCACCTTAACATCCGTTGTGTAACAGTTTGGACTAAATATATTTACACAGAGTTATTTGGATTTTCCAACGTTACTTTTTAATAACAGCAAGATTTATTATCTTGCTTTACTTCCGATTTTGGAGTATAAATAATGAAATGCATATGGCGTAAAGCGAACGACAGAAACTTTTGAGGACAATCAAGATTATAATATATTGAGATAATTAACATATACTAAAATTGTTGTATGCAGATATATGCCCCATAGATACTAGTAATGACTTTAGTAGAACTGTTTATAACGTCTTCGAAGAGGTTTACTTTGTGTATTGGTTTAAAATGGGGCGCTCTGAATGGTCTGTTCCTCTTGTTTGTTAGAAGTCGAAATGCTGAAGTGTCAATATAGGACATTGTTTTTAGTGTACCGATAAATACATAATTTTTTAATATGGGCCAAGCCATGACGTCCCATCCTGTCTTGCAAAACAGCTTGACGTCAGACGATTTAGGACTATTTCATTTATTAATGTTGTAAAGTACATGATCTAAGAATAATAAAGGGAAATTTGTTATAGCAGTAATCGAAAGAATGTAATTCAGGGACGAAGACCAGTGAGGAAGACTAAAATACACAACAACGAACATGAAGTAACAAACATCATACAAACAAAGTTACAAAAGCAAATGAGCAACTCGGACTCCATGGACCAGGTGTACCGGTAGGATAAGCGTCCTCTTCTTTTCATAATGACCACAATAAAACTTCTGTAGTGATGACTTGTAGCAACATAACCCTGTTCCAGAAGCAATCTCGAACTATGCAATGGGGTGAACAATTTCTCACAATTTACATCTATATAACGGTTTTTTTTCTCATAACAGCTCACTGTTAGTTTCTATAAGGAAAAGAAAATTATGTCGTATTGAACAAATCTGCTCTCAAAGTGCAGATGGCGACAAAAAATGTTGTATCAATATAACTTTGTTCCAGAAACCTAATTGTAAGAAGTCTAGCGTGGTACAAACAGTCTGCATACTTAAGTCAAGCACTGGCAAAACGTATGAATTGTGATACGAAAACTCGCAGGTACTGATGGGGTGTAACCACCGATGAAACGAAATTTGACAATACAGAATGAACACTTCTTACTCGTTAATAACGTTAGTTGAACTTAAGTTTGTAGTTTAGTAAGTACACAATATCTGTGCTTTTTAGTTCGTGTGAAATAAAGTAAAGAAGTTTATCATGTGGATTTCAGTAATCGTTAAATTACCATTTTTTGCATTTAATGTTTGCTTTGATTATATGAAAATATTATATGAAAATATTATGTATCTACTATACCACTCGAATAATGGAATCAAATATATTCAAATAACGTTGAGTTAAGTAATACTTAAGGGGGTATACCTAGGGTAAGGGACAGAACTCTTAAAACTCATTGTATTCAGCAATTTACATCAATTTCATGTAAGCATCAATGTAACTTCGAATGATTTGATTCTGTTTCCAAAAAAAGTTTGGTAAGCTTTGGCAAAAAATTGAATATGATACAAACAATGATTTCGAGAGTTGTTTCCCTTATCCTATATCAACTCCTTAAACAAACACCGAAATAATTCAAGTAATTATATAAAGAGGAATCGCTAAATTTTCGTGGTACGGAATGTTAAACATATCTAAGTTGAGATTTGCTTATTGATACGATTGGCCTTTGAAGTATCAGTCAGATCAGTTCATGATAACATAACCAGTCTTATTGTTCAGTTTGGTTGTTGCGCTGTTCAGATAAAAATCACATAGATTGTACATGAAATTGGCACTTTGCAAGAGTTATTGTTTTTGATAATTTTTTATTTGACTGATTTTAGTGGGAGATAAATGTAAGATTTTCTCAAAAGTGCAGATCTGAATACAGAAATAAATATCGTGATGTTAATATATAGCATATGTAGATTGAACAAAATGATAAATCACTCTACTATTGGCAATGGCTGGATTTTATGTGGACTTGTACTCGGTATTGCATCCGATTTGTTTCTGTGCATGTAGGACAATGCCTTCATAATGATTATCTGTAAGTAATGACTTTTGAACAACTTAGGGTCTGATTTCAGTGTGCTATATTGTACAAATACTGTAGCTGACAATACATGACTACACAGATCGGTAATGCTTGTCAAAACGTAATAACCCTGATATAAACAGCAGGTCAGTTTTGAACCAGGCATGTGTGAAAATTCGTAACGTCACAGTGGAGTTTAATGACGTTGGCTCATCTCGACATAATAAGTCATTTAAAGGTATTCTTTTTCAAGGTCAAAATTTTGATTTTTGTCTTTTTTAACATACAAAACCTGTTATGTGATATGTTATATTTACCGATAAAAAGAATATTAGGCAAGTGTTTTTGATAATGCCGTTCTAACGTAAATCTCAGGATCGCTTTAACGGGCTCGGCCTGATATACTCATCGTCAAGTTAGTATTAAAAACCAATTGCTTAATATTCTGTATATATCGACTCGAAGACAAAGCATCTCTTACAATGTTGGATGACAGCCATGAGAAAGAGAGAGCGAGAGAGAGAGAAAGAGTAATTGCTAGGAGTAATGAATTTTAAATTATTGAAACCTATTTAAATAACAACCGTATGATAATTTTTTGTTGCTGTAATACCTTATTCATAACAACTGTGTAGTTTTCATATGATTTCAAAATAAAACGTGTTGTTGTGTGGTTTTTGTTGCATATCATTTGCAAATGATATGAACATTGTATTTGTGTAAAAACATATACTGAAATGTGGAAAATCTGAAACCATGTTACCCGGAAGTAAAGTATCTGTATCGAAATCGCTAGTTGACAAACGCATCGCAAAGTTATTGAATTTTATCCTTTTTTGTTTATAGTCACCACCGGAAGTGATCGTTTAACATTTTAAAATATATTTTGAACTATGTTATAATTTTGACAACCATGAAATCATTGATATGTTTGTGTTATATTCAATTTCACCAAAGCCTCTCAAGCTTTGGTTTGAAGCAGCATAAAATGAATCCAGGTTAATTAGATGCTTACATAGGATTGACGTAAAATGCTGACTACAAAGGTTTGAATGATTTTTAAGAGTTGTGCCCCTTATCCTAGGTCTACCTCCTTAAATACAACATTAGTTTCATAATTAATGTCAAAAGCAAAACATAACCAGTTATAAACCGCTTTGTTCCATGTTTTAAATCAGCTTAACTATGACTCATACATTACGCAAGTTATAAAAGCAGTAAGAAAAGATAATTATGCAAAGTGTTACTATATTTGCGTTATTAATGATATTCAATACTTTGTTTCGTAGGTCAAGCTTAGAATAACAGAAAATACAATAATAGTTATATATTAAAATCGTCTTATTATTTCAATGCATAAAAGGGGAATTAAGGGACATATCTGCATGTGTTTTTCTACATTCTCAAGAATTACTTACTGACAATGTGGATAAGATTTCTCATTTATTATTTCCTGGTGGTTTTCGTAGCTCAGGTACGTAAAATCGACTTAACTTCTATTTTTTCAAATCATTGTAAAGGCTAAATAACAATCAATTATTCCATTATTTTATTCAATTTGATAACATACATACAGTCGATTGTCATGAGCGAGATCGTAAAATGGCGACGTCATTGTGCTTTAATTTTAAAAGAAAAAATAACCATCATTTTACGATTTTGGTCCCGATTAACATTTTGTTTTAATTATATTAGCCTTGCATGTGCTCGTGTTTTGGTTATTTCCATTAAGTGAATAAAATTATTTGTATAGTAAAGTCCACTTCACAGAATTGAATTCAGAGCAAAACTAAATCATTGTTTCCAAGCCAAAAAAGATAGACTTTCTATTTAAAACTTGCCGAAGCAACATATATTAATGCTTGAAATATTCAGGAATGTCTAAATGGTTTTGAGAAAGAGGAGAAACAAAAACCTTTTCTTCGAAGTGGAGGGCGGAATAAAAACAATACAATACGTTGAGAAGACAGTGTACCTTTTTTTCTGTCAGTATTATCCAATCAAAGACCAACCATAAAAGATGTCTAATGCAAAAATTGATCGTAGTTTCCCGTCAAGGGCAAATCGTATACAGTCATTTAATGTAAGTTACAAGCGGCGGAGGTGTCCTAGCAAAACTGCAGTTTCTAGATTAAATCAAGAAAAACTGGAGAAGTTTTGTTGACAGAAAAAAATGCACAACATGTGTTCGATTACTTACGTGTCGAGAACAAAAATTATGTTACAAAACAAAAATACGAGAATATCAAATTATTACAACCGGATTTTCAAGGCGCCAAAGATGACAGGGAAACACATGATGTTTTGACTGTAATCATAATTATAAAATTAAAACCATTTTTTTTTAAATGTTATAGATTTTGTATCTACGGCTTTTGTTTTTGTCAGCCATTTGCAAACTTGTTCCTGGCAATCGACTGCTCGTTGCAGATATATCGTTGAAATTTGACAACAAATGCATGTAGTACAACCACATATGTGTCGATTAAAATAAAATTAAAATAAAACACGATTAGATCAAAACTGTGAAAAATGAGCTGTTTATAATTTTATTAAAAGAGTAATCAAGGGAAACAAGGAAATCAAAAGAAAGTAGTCCAGGGACAAAGATCAAACATGGAGAACAAACATGTACAACAAAGAACATTAAGTAACTAAAATAATACATACAAAGTAACAAAAGCAAACAAGCAACTCGGACTCCACTAAAAACTGGGAGCATTGCGTCGGTCATTCGTGCATCGCTATAATTTTTCAGAGCTGTTCTTCTCTAAAACTACTGAACCAATTATAACAAAACTAAGTGTAAATATTTATTAGGGTATCCTGCAAAAACTGATTAAGAAAAACATTGCTGATGTCACTAAAATAGACCGTTGGATCAGACAGAATTTTTTTTCTTACAAAATCGTAAGGTTTAGCAATTTTTTTACGTGAAATAAAAGTGGTAAGCGTGGAAAGATCCATCTGTGGTCAAAGTTTATAAATCTGTTAAGCCATGTCGCAGTTATTGCCTTTTTTGATGTTTTGTTTTTGTTGTTATGTTATGTCATTACTTTCAAAAATCTTCTGTTTTAACACTACTAAGTCAATTTGGACAAAACTGTGTATATACCTCCTTAGAGTACTCTGTATAGACTGTGTATATACCTCCTTAGAGTACTCTGTATAAACTGTGTATATACCTCCTTAGAGTACTCTGCATAGAACTAATGTGAGGAAGTTTGATCTACTGAAAACAAATGATCACCGTTTATAAAAAAGAGAACATGTAATAAGACAACAGTTGTTTTGCGTATATCTTAAAATCTGTAAGGTTCAGCATGGCGAGATCTTATTGTGGTGATTTTTTGGTATAAATCTGCTAAGTCATGCAGGAGTTGTATCAATCTAGATGAGCGATTCAAGCTCTGTAGAACTTATAGTTGTAGTGTATGGCAGATCCACATTTTATTGTAATTCGGAGTACTACACGCATAGAGAATAATATATTTCCCGGAAACAATCTCATCTTAAATGACCAATAAATTTTCGCAAAAAAAAATAACCACGACACAGTAGGGATTAATTCTTTTTTGACAAGATTCGATTCATATTTAAGGCATATTAATTTTTTTTCAATTAGAATAAAATGCTATTAAAAATACAGCCTTAATGCGTACTTTTCTTAGGAAGAAATTCCTTGGAGAACTTCGAATGCACCGAGTAATTCAATATTACCTTAATAATAACAACACAGTAAATTTAAGAATGTCACAAAAATGAGATATGCTGTATATTAATACTTCATCTTTTTGATGTTATATAAAACTGAATGTTTGATCTTTTTCCTGTTAATGGCACAGGCTCAGGAATGTCCGGATGATGGCGGTATTGTAACAACATGTGTTATTGATCCAGAGTTTCACTGCTTTGGAGATCACCATTGTCGTAATGGTAATTAATTCAGGAGTCGAGGTTAAAGATTGTTATATTTTGATTTACCACTTCCTTAAAGAGATAAGCATAAGATTAAAAGTACTGTAGCATATTTTAAAAAAAAGGAGTTACTGTTAATGTAGTCGTCAGTAATTACATCATGGCAGACAGAAAATGTATAATGTTGTCATAAATACTATGATTTATACATTTGATGGTACAATACGCATAGTTGTTCACAATGCAATAGTTGTAAATGAAATCATTCACGCTTTGTATATTGTTACATTTCTTACAATGATGATGACTGACTTTCCACGTGTTATATAACTGATGTTTGAGTTAAGAAGTTGTCTAAGAATTGCATTGATTGGTACTGATTTGATACATGTATGTTACGAACTTGAGAAAGTCACTCCGATAGTATTTAAGTGTAATTATTTGTCTTTGACAGAATTATGTAGGTATAAAAAACGTGTGATAGATTTTTAGGTGTCATATATTGCTGTTAATTTAAGTACTGTAAACGTACTAATTTTCGCTGTCTTCAAAATCCGCGAAAAAAGTACCCGCGAAATTGATTTTTAACACTATATAAAACTAATCATTTTTTTGAATCCGCAAAAGTTGATACCCGCGAAGATGTTCATTTGGCATAAACCGCGAAAAACGCATTTATACAAATGAAGAAAACAATGACATCTACTGTAACAGCGGATTTAAGTATGGGAACACGTTTCATTGTTGATATATAAGGGTTTCTAACATCCAAAATCAACATGTGACGTAAATACATCTAATGTTTTTGAAATGGATGTTATAAAAATGTTATATAACGTATGGCGTTCACGGGGAAATGACCACATGTGATATGGGATCGGTAAAGGCATGTATAATACCATAGGAAATCCCAGAAATTTACTAGAACGGTTTTAATGTTTTATCGACCTTATCAAAAACTCATTTATCCTCCAAATCAATTACAAAATTAGCAAGTAACCATTCGTTAGTTACTGCCTTATTTTTCAGATAGTATTCAAGATATTGTTTTAGCTACTGTGAAAGTATTATTTTTCGTGGAGTTCCAATTTCCGTGGATTTCGTGGTCTTAGTAAACCACGCAATTTGGTTCCCAACGAAATGAAAATATTCCATTCGTTTGTATGACACAGAAGACTCAAATTCAAGAATCCACGTCCTGATCTTTTTCCCTTAAACTACGACTATTGGTACCCACGAATAAGAGTACTTACACTGTAATATAAAATTAACAATACTTTTACAGGTTATAAGTGTTGTAGTTATGGCTGTAATCGTCGGTGTTTAGCCATTAATTACGGTCCAATTCATCTTGGTAAGTATAAAACATGCAATACCCAATGTCTGATAAATTGTCAAGTACAACAAAGATTCCTCTTAGCCTCATTGTTCCATTTCCCTGTTATTCCTCTAAGCACGACTGTTCCTTGCTCCTGTAAATCCTCGGAGCTCTACTGCTCCATGCCCTTGTTAATCCTCTAAGATCAACTGTTCAATGTCCTTGTCATAACTCCTATAGCCCACTGTTTTGTATCCAATTGAATTTTAAAACTATCCAAATTTGGTTGTGTAACAATATATGCAATGTAGAAGTACAGCGTAGACGTTTAAGGAGGTAGACCTAGGGTAAGGGACATCACTCCTGAAATCAGTGATATGTTTGTATCATATTCAATTTCACCGTAGCCTTCAAGCTTTTGTTTGAAACGAAATGAAATCAGTCCAAGTTACTATGATGCTTACATGGTATTGATGTAAAATGGTGAATACAAACGTTCGAATGATTCGAATTGTGTGCCTTTATCTAGGTCTAACTCCTTAAGATTATTCTCGGCCTTAATTATACATCTACC